>CM065681.1:63391147-63401147 GCA_017654935.2 Phymorhynchus buccinoides | reverse complement strand
TGTGCTTGTAACTTCCTCTAATTCTGACTCTGCCTTTTCTCTTTGACTCTGGCCTTT
Organism: Phymorhynchus buccinoides; assembly: GCA_017654935.2. Lineage (NCBI taxonomy): Eukaryota > Metazoa > Mollusca > Gastropoda > Neogastropoda > Raphitomidae > Phymorhynchus > Phymorhynchus buccinoides. Next base: position 63,401,090 of record CM065681.1, on the reverse strand, counting down.
TCCTGCCTTTTTTGTTTGTGGCTCAAGCCACAAACCTATAACTCACTTTGTCGGTCGGTCGGTCCAAAATTGTCGCACATTTTGACAAAATTGTCGCACTTCAAATCGAGGCTACACTTCAAATTGAGGCCGCTCTTTAAAATGATGTATTTTAAAAGCGTACAAAATAATAAACATACGTAATACAGACACTACAACAGACACGACGAGTATGCAGTGCTTCTTTTGATGAGTATAAGTAGGCCATAGTTTTAAATGTTTTCCAAAAGATATAAAAAGTTACGAAATGGTGCAGAGATAACATTCTGGTTTACAGATTAAAATTATTGAAAAGCCAGGGGAGGTGACTCATGATTGGAGTGGTAAAAATAGACCGCGTGCCACAAACTATTGCGATTTCGCGCTTGTTTTCCTATGAATTCTTACAAAGATTTCTTCAGCCGAAGTCAGACATGCTAGGCCTAACTATTTCTTAGTTAGGTGCATAATGGCAGCATGACGCATCTACGCTCATATGACAGGAAACTGTCTGAGCGAACGAAGATGAAGAAGATCTCCCTAGAAGAAGAAAAAAAGAAAGAGCAGTGTGTATACATGTGTGTGTGTCTCTTTGTGTCTATGTGTGTGTGTGCATATGTATGAGTCAGTCTGTCCTGTCTCTCTGTGTGTACATGGGTGTGGATGTGTGTGTGTGTGGAGGCACCAACACAGAGTAGGGCTCTGCCTGAGCGAAGTTGTTCACATACACCTCTGTACTACAAACAAAACAACAGACAATAATCTTCACCTCCTTTGAAGAGGCAAAACTTTCAATGGAATTATTTATTCAAACTGGCTCAACTAGAATTTACCTCTTTATGCATGGATGCTCCTTCTTGCAGGATGTCCTGAATTGCAGGATTTTTAAATTGCATAGAGCCAGCATCACCGGATTATGAGAATTTGAGAAGCAACGATTTTCTTACACACACACACACGCTTGTACAATAAAATAAATTGAAGCCTCTATAAGCATTTGCTATATTTAAAGGAATGTAGCACTTGCACTAGTCTAGAAGGGTGAAAAAAGAGCAGTAAATGTGTGTGTGCGCTGCCCCTGCACTGCAGGATTTTTTTGATTTTCCAGGAGCACCCATGTTTATGTGTGCACTGTTTAAATGCAGATTCCTTCAGTTTGGCAGTCTGCCGCTTGTGAATCCGCTGAACGAGACGTATCCGGACCATTTCTACCTGGAACGAACCAATGCCATCCAGCTGGCTGTGAAGTCGGACAATGCAAGCATCAATCACACGGTGTTGTTTCCCCTTAGTGGAGATTGGTACGCCGCGGCTGTCATACCGGAAAGTGATCACCAGATCACTCAGAAGGTGCCACAGACTTTTACAAAGTACAGTGGAACCTCCCTTATAAGACCTCCCATTATAAGACTCCCTCCCATATAAGACCTTCTTCTCTGAGACATTGCCCTTCTATGTGAGTATTAAAATTAGCTCCCTTATAAGACCCCTCCCTTATAAGACCTCATTTTGTATGATTTTTGAAGGTCTTATAAGGGAGGTTGCACTGTAATAGTGATCTGTGTTTAGTTTCAAGATTAAGGATTCTTTAATTAGCCAATGCAATGAACAAAGGAAATCGTTTCGGTTTTGCACAAAACACTCAAAAAAGGAAGCATGCACGCAATGATCCTTTATTCTACCTCTTGGCGACATGAAAGGGCGATAATTTAGGACTCAGTTGACCATACCACCTGGTAACAAGTCAGGAGCAGAGAATTTTCTGTGGCTATATTATATACTACTACTTCCTGACAGGCAAGGGGATAATCTTATGTAGGTGGTGCACTCGTCTCAGTGCACGAGACAGGGGAAGAGAATGTCAGTATAAAGCCTCATTAACCTGAATTTTGTGAAATTAAGTTTGACTGAATTCTGGTCGCTTCTCAGCCTTTTGGCTAAGACAGTGATTCAGGAACATAAATTTTTGTTTATAGCCTGGTTGGTTTGTTCAGCCCGTTGTACATGGCGAAAGCCGATACGCGACGTTAAACTGAACTTCCATCCATTTTGTGAAACCATGTTGTTGTCCAATGAGGCTCTATACTGACATTCTCTGCTCCTGCCTCATGCTCTGAGATGTGTGCGCCACCTACATTTAAGATTATCGCTCTTGCCTGTCGCGAAGTAGTAGTATATTGGCTACTGCAAAGAACACCTTTTGCAAGAGTGAATGCCCTTGGTGGGTGGGGGAAGATGGTTGAGCACTGACCAAACAAGGGCATGACTCGCCAATAACCCTATTTTGAGGCACTAGCTTTCGCAAGAGTGAATGCCCTTGTCAGCACTGACCAACAAGGGCTTCACTCTCACTGTCAAGGGTGTTAATAACCCTAGTTGCAGAGGCCAATAGCCACATAATATTGCTAGGTGGCATGGTGAACTCAGTCCTACAGTTATTGCCCTTTTCACGTCGCCAAGAAGTAGTATAAGACCTTATTACAGTTCAGGTAGTTTTGCTTTTTCTTCAATGTTTGTGTGGGAAGTTTGTTTTGATACTTTTTAGTGAAACATCTGACTGTAAAATTGAATGCTGATGACTCTACTCTAGTTTTGCTATTATGCTTTTTCTGTTTGTTTCTTTGCATTACAGGTGTGTGTGCATGCACGCATGCTAGCATTTGTTTGTGTGTATGTGTGTGTGTCTCTCTCTAAACTAATGTATATATGCATTTTCTTTCTGTGTTTTATGTACATTTAGGTTTGCCCTTTTTCCCTGATCTATTTTATTTTATTATATACACACACTGGCACATGTTTGTTTTTTCTTTCTATAAAAGATGAAGGATTTCATTTCAAAGTTTAATTTATGTCTGTCAATTTTCTGTCTAAGCAGCTACTTAAAAAGTCATATCCAGTGTATTCTTCTATCCGATATGTCTTATATATATGATAAACTCCAAATGTCAAGCTTAAAAAACCATTATAGTGTCATTTTTCATTATTGTTTGATACACGGAACAAATAATGTTTTTAATTCCAAGGGACTGACGACTGCCTGTGAGTACATGTTCAGCGCTTCTTTGGAACTGGAAGAGTTGCCTCCTCATCAGTACCTCTCTTTAAACCGAGATTTGAAGGTGCCGCTAACAAGTGATGAAGCTGACGGGATATGGATTGGGTAAGGCTGTGTTTATTGCGTGGTGAATTGTTTCTGCTTTTGAAAACAAAATACACCACATTTTTCTCACTATAAGGCACAACCCCCCAAATTGTACACAAAATTCAGATTGTGTTATTATGTTTTCTTGCTATATTAGTAGTCATATTATAAGGCGCAGGGGTCTCTCTCTGGGGGGAAAAAACAACTGTCGCCTTATGATTCGAAAATGGTACATTTAATGTAGTTTGATGTGTATACCCAGTAGCTGTGTGTGTATGCAGAAATGTGTTTGCAGAAATGATGATGTGTGTGTGTGTGTAATGTGTGTGTAAAAAGAAGAGAGGGGACCAACACACACACACACACACACACACACACACACACACACACACACACACACACACACACACACATTTCCCTCAGTAACCTAAGATCACACACACACACACACACACACACACACACACACACACACACACACACACATTTCCTTCAGTAACCTAAGATAACACGCACACGCACACGCACACACGCACACGCACACACACACACAAAACCCATCATAAACAGAGACAATACCTAGGGGTGGTAGGGAAGAAGTAATACTAATACTTGAAACAATTGTAACAACCTGTACCTTTTTTTATATCATGCTTTACTTCTTTTTACCTCGGTTGTCTGAGTTTTAATTCGTCATTTCTCCCTCTGTCTGCTTCTTATAAAAGATTCACGGTACCTACCTCCTCCCGATCTTTGCAACTCAACGCCAAAGACTGCTCTTTGAATGCCTGTGAAGTACAGTTATCCACCCTTGATGATGAAAGCGGTCAGATGACAACGAAAAACTGCAGCCATGTTGATAACGCGACTTGCTCCCTCCTTTTCCCCACCCCTCGCCTTGGCAGCAAGCGCTACATCCGTGTGAAGCTCCTGACCGAGGGGAACGCTAGCCTGGTTGTAAATGTGGAATCTGAAGGCAAGTCAAAGTTAAACGGAAAAAAAAAGTATTCTTTAATTGAATTTAGCCATTAATTTGTCAGATGTCAAGGATTTTACTTTATTTAAACAAAAAATCAAACAAACGAGTGAGAAATGAATTCTGTCAGAAAAAAAGCCATGTTTAGTTTTGTTTTACAGAAATAGACAAATCTGTTTTTTTAATAACATATTGAAAATAAGACTGCTTTCTTAATAATAAAAAAACCCACCCAAGATATCTGGATAAATGTTTATTAATATCAATAATAAAAATTTCATCAGAAAAAAATATTGTTTGCCATATATAAATCTCCCTGAAGGAAGCAATACATATAAATTACGAAAAGAAGCTGAACCAACAAGCAAGCTTTCTTAATAATTTGATTGGTTCCTTTTTGGGGGGGATTATCGTAGAAATTACGATTTGTTTATACTTTGATTTTGTAATTGACTTAGAAATGTTGATACCTAGGTACTACAGTCAAACCTCCCTTATAAGGCCTCCCATTATAAGACTCCCTCCCACATAAGACCTATTTCTCTGAGACATTGCACTTCTTTGTAAGTATTAAAATTACCTCCCTTTACCTCCCTTTAAGACCCCTCCCTTTAAGACCCCTCCCTTTAAGACCCCTCCCTTTAAGACCTCATTTTGGATGATTTTTGAAGGTCTTATAAGGGAGGTTCCACTGTACTTACCCTTTTGTTTTTGTAAACATTATCACAGCTTGTCTTCCATTGGAAGAATCAAGCAACAGCAGCCAAGCCTGTGTCCTGGAAAGGAAGCTGGACCGCTATCAGAAAACTGGGGACTTCAGCGTCGACTTCGTTCGATTGGAGAACGACACAGTACAGGCCAACGAGTATGTCTTGTCCAATGAGAGCGTGACCGTGGTCCCCTTCATGGTGGAGAGAACCACCGACATTGGGGGGACGCTCAGCGTCAAGGTCTCTTTCAAGAAAGACCAGGTGGTGAGACATTTTTAGTGTTTTTTGTCGCCGAGCACCGCCAGTCTTTTCGCTTTGAGTAAAGGATGCGTATTGGGTTTGGGAGTGGATATATCAACAGGCCATTTTTTTTCTAAACGATTACCGCCCGGTATGTAATTTGTTTAAAGAGCCAGTGACGCCCCACAATTAAGTCCCTTGGTTTTTTTCTGGGTAGCTGTGACCCACATACAAATTTCCCCAACTTGAAATTGAGGCTGCTCTATAAACTGATGTTTCGGTTTGAATTTGGGGCCATTTATATGGGAGTCAGACTTGGTCAAAACAAGATTTCTTTCCAGTTATAAGAGGGAAAACATGTGAAACGCGTGATTTTGACACGTGATCTGGTGGGTCTTTAATGAAAATTACAAATTGTGCGCTTATTAGATTTAGATTCTGATAATTATCCTCTTGACTGCCAAAGAAACATTAAGAAAAAAATACATTAAGAAATAGTCAGCTGTTAAAGAGATCTGTTAAGAGTCAATCTGGCAAAATGGTCTGAAGGTATAGCCCTCCTGGCTGTTTAACCCTCTCTAGGACACAGACGCCAAATTCGACCAAATTTTGTCAACTCATGCAGCCCGTAAGCGCCGATTGCGCCCGCTGAACGCCAGGTCTAGTACGTTCACTTTCACTTTCTCCCTACCCACAATGCAATATACTAAGTTAGTTCTTCCTGTTCCTGACTCTCGCTGGTCCGTTTTTGGTTCTTGCAGCAAGGGAAAGCACCCACTAGTCTTTTTGAACGGATTTTTCGAAGTGACCCCAAATTTTTATCTTCTTTCCACGTGACGTGATGCTGTATTGACTCGGCGCGATGCTCGGAGTGCCATTACGGATTTTTTTTATTCCAATTCATGGTTTGTTGTGTGACAGTGTGTTAGCTTTGGAATAATAATATCATCATTGCTATTCAATATGCATCTTTCAGAAATGAAATGTGAGTTAGACTTTATTCTGGGTGATTTTTTTAATGAAAAGATTTGGTGTGACGTTCGGAGTTAATTCCCATCTCTCGGGAACTGGGATCGATTCCCGGTTCGAATGGTTGGGAGTCATTGGGTTAAAAGCGAAAAGCTATATTCTAGAGTTATTCCCCTTCATGTGATGAAGCCCATAATTATGTGATATGTTGATTGGCAGTCAAAGGATTAATAGCATTAACCCTTTCGCCGGCAGCCATTTTTCAGCCAAAAATGTCTACCAATCTTACCTAGGTAACGAAAAGTTGGCATCTGCAATACTGTGAATCCCCCCCAATGACATGCATCAACTAAACCCTTTCCTTATCTCCCAAAATTAACAACGTAAGGATATTGAATAACTGATCCAACTTTTATGCCTTTTAGTAACATGGGTGTTAAATCAGTGTGGTGCTAAAATGCGACATCGGCGTGAAAGGGTTAAAGCGTTTTAAGCTTCCCATACCGATTCCATGTTTTCCTGTCCTTTATCTCTCTACAGGCCGAAGAGCAGAACGTACGAGTCTGTGGCCAGGTCGGCTACAGTAAGCTCCCTTCCCTGGCAGGTGACCTTGACCTGTGCAGCAACGCCTCCAACAGTTTCCAGGTGAACTCCAGCACAGCAGGCGACGATAAGAGCGTGTCTGGAGGGCTGTACGTCCCTTACCCCGAGGAGGGCTGGTGGACGCTGGCCTTGGGCCTCCAGTGCTACAATGCCACCAACGGCAGCAGGTCAGACTTCAAGGGAAATAATTGGTCGGGTGAAAGCCGAAAGGTAGTATCCAAGAAATGACTAAGGAAGGCTGGTAGCACCTTCTACCTTTCATATTATGGAAAGCATTTGAGGGGGTTGATACAGACCTGGTTTCCTTACAGATTTGTCCCTAATTGTTACGTTTTGAGACCTCCAATTGCGCTGTTACGGTCAGCAACAAAAAATTCTGCATTTTCGTTGAAGGAGTGCGAAAAGAAAAGAAGAAGAAGAAATTGATAGAAAACATATTGTTTGAACCGTACTTGGCAGTGTCGTCAGCTATCAAAGCTAGTGATGTCTTTTGACTCGTTACTTCCGGTCAGTCCGCTTCCTGTTTACAGACCCAGACCGCCATTTTCGTAGGTGCGATCGCAATTATGACGAAAAAACAACACATGTAAGCATTGTCGTGTGAAGATTGACAAGGGATGCTAGAACCCTCCATAAATCTCAGGGATTTTTTATTATTATTTAAAAATGTCACAGATATTTGCTTCATGTCATTGGGAATCCTGTGGGTTTTTTTTGCGCCAGTGACGCGGTGGCATGTCGGAACGGGACCCAGCAGGTGACGGTGACTGTGAAGGTGGAGGATTGCGTGGACAAGTGCGGTGGCCACGGCTACTGCAGGTCCTACATCAAAGGCTCAGACTTCATCGTCTTCGCCACCTGTGACTGCTCCGCAGGTGACGGAATGCTCCGCTGCCAGTCATTTTCCTGTTACAGTGGAACGTCCCTTTAAAAAATCATCCAAAATAAGGTTTTAAGTGGAAGGAAGTTGTAATAGGAATTGTTCGGAAATAATTAAGGGGAGTAATTTCATGGTGTGTGGTAGTGATCTTGCCTAATTCAATCGGTCAAACAGGGGACATCACTCTTCCATCAGCTCTCGTAGCCTATCGACTCGTGTGTTTGAACAGACATACAGCATTTAGAACACTGTGCATCATTGTAAAAAAGTATGTCATTATATTTTTACGTTACATTTTGCAAGTTCCATCAGTTTGTGGCCACTGGACGCCCCTAATTTTTCTTAAAAAAATGTTTGCAAGTCGCTGACTCGCATCCTGCGGTTTCAAGCTTCAACGCCATTGTGGCATTGTTGCAATCGAATTTGACCGAGTAATAGAGGTAAGCAACTCTAATTTTCACGAAGTGCTCTCCCCTATTTTTTTCCGAAAATCGTCTATTGGGAGGTAATTTTGATACTTACGAAGAAGAAGTTAGATCTGAAGTGGGAGGGAGTCTTAAAAGGGAGGGTTTTATAAGGGAGGTGCCACTGTATCTTGATTGGGGTTGGGGGTGGGTTTTTTTTGGCTGTGCAATAAAGTTGTGTTTTATTTTAATGTTGTGTCTGTAAAGTGAGTGGAAGTTATCATGTTCTGGTGTATGAGGGGGGGTGTGGTGAAGGACTTTAACATTGTAATTTTGTGTAAAAACTACAAATAACAGTGGAACATCCTTTATAACACTCCCCCTCCCCACCACCACACACACACTTTCCGCTTACAAGACTCCCAGCCACTTAAGATCTACTTCTCCGAGACATTGCTCTTCTTTGTAAGTATTAAAGTGACCTCCCTCCCACTTAAGATCCTTATTTTGGATGATTTTTCAAGGTCCTAACAGTGTGTATGTGTGCGTGCGCATGCTTGTGTTGTGTGTGTGCGTGTGATGCGTTCATGTAGGCCCCTATTTGAGTGTATGTATGCATGGTGTGTGTGTGTGTGTGTGTGTGTGTGTGTTGTTGTGTGTGTGTGTTGTTTGTGTGTGTGTATGTTGTTGTGAATATATACTGTTATTTCATGCTTGCGAATTGTGTGACAATGCATACGTGTATTAGGCCTATTACTAGTAGTAGTAGTAGTAGTAGTAGTACATGTAGTAGTCACAGCAGTTGTTGTTGCTGATTGTTATGTGCATTTTTACCGGCCAAACAAAGTCTGACCGGTATTGTTTTATCTGCTCATGTTATTGGATTTTTGTTTCATGTTTCTGTTTTTTATATTTTTTATATTCCATTTCAATTCTGTGTAAAGTGCCCTGTAGCCTACATTGTAAGATGGGCGCTATATACATTTTCTTCATTATTATTATTATTATAGGTTCCACTGTAGTAGTAGTAGTAGTAGTAGTAGTAGTAGTAGTAGCACAACCAAGCTCTGCATTTTTGTTGTTGTTGTGCAGGGTGGAGGGGGTACGGGTGCACGGACGGGCGTGAGGCGTTCTCTGACACCAGCCAGCTGGTGGAGGTGTTGCTGCTGACGCTCAGCAACCTGTTCTTCATCCCAGCCTTCGCCTTGGCCCTCTACCGACGCTACTACCTAGAGGCCGTCGTCTACTTCTACAACATGTTCGCCTCTACCGTAAGAATACTCTCTTCTTCTTTTCTGTTCTTCATCTTTGGTTACCTGGTCATGGGTGTAACTACACAAAATGAATAAAGGCCGGGGCCCAGGGTTAATGTCCCCCTGCAGCTGAAGAAAAACTTGATTTATGAAGGTATTTTAGTTTGCTTTTTCCACAATTTATGCAAAATTAATGCTTATTTTAGCACTTTCACCGCCAGCCATTTTGTCAGCAAAACATTTCCATTAAACTTATCTGGGTAGAGACAAAAATCTGTCTGTAATATTGAGGATTCTTCTGTGACATATTTAAAGTAAGACCTATCCTTTAATCCCAAAATTAAGAGAATAGGGTCTTTGGATAGCACACCCTGATTTGATGCCTTTCAGTTACATGGGTGTTAAATCATTGTGGTGCCAAAATGCGACGTTGGCGGTGAAAGGGTTAAAGTGTTTGAAAAATACAGTAGACACACAAAGATCTTGTTAGACAAATTTAAGAAAAAGGGAAGTTCCTTTTCTGGTAAAATTCATAAACAGGAAATCCTTGTATACCAGGAAAAGTTGCACCCATGCTTGGTGGAGATGCTAGTGATCCTTATGGATTACTTACAGTGGTATATTACCTAAAGCTGCTGCATCCCATTGAGTAAGTGTTGTGGAAGAAAGCTTGTTGCCCGTTTCTTTGCGCATTTCCCCCGGTACATCTTTAGCTGCAATCTTTTCAGCTCTACCACGCCTGCGACGG
>CM065681.1:63316147-63386147 GCA_017654935.2 Phymorhynchus buccinoides | reverse complement strand
CCAGGCCGCGTCATGATCGGGGGCACTGCTGACAGCAACACTGCAGAAAACTCGGTTTCGAACAATGACATTTGTTGAACATTGTGTTGATATTAATTGTTAATATCATTCCGTGATACAGACTACCGATTTACAATGACTATTATTGTTGGATTTCATGTTGCATTTTTTGCTTTTATATTTTTTTCGTACTGTAATGGGCCAGAGGTCCAACATTTGAACATTTTTTTACTTTGACATTTGACTTTGACTCACTCTCTCTCTCTCTCTCTCCCTGTCTTTGTTTGTTGGGGGGTAGGGGGCATGTTGCTTGTGTTTTTTGGGGTGTTTTTTAACTTTTAAAAAAAATTGTTGCTAAAACTGATCACTTTTTGGGGGGTGTGTGTCTCTCATTTTCCTGTTTCTGTAATTCAATCTCTCTTTTGTTTTTTCTTCTCCTTTTTTTGTGTCTGTCTTTTGTGAATTTTGTTTGTCTCTCTCTCTCTCTCTCTCTCTTACTTATGCCTCTCTCTCTTTTCTCTATATATCTGCCTCTCTTTTTCTGTCTGTCTGTCTGTCTGCCTCTCTCTCTCTCTCTCTCTCTCTCTCTCTCTCTCTCTCTCTCTCTCATACTCAGTTTAGTTCTTCCAGAGAACATTCCTGTTTGATCAAACATTTGGTGGAAATCGTTCAAGTTTCTTGGTAAAGAATATTTCCGCAGGCACTTTGTCTTTGATTTTTGTTGTTTGGTCAAAGAGCTTTGGCTTGCTTTGTTCAGTTGGTTAATTTATATGATGATTTCTTTCCTTTGTTTTGTTATGTTTGTTTTGTATTTAATTCTTTGTTGTTTTGTATGGCATGGAAGGAGGGCTGGTTGTGTTGATTGTTTCACATGTTTTCTGTAAGTACCATATTTTATGGACTATAGCTTGTTTATATACAAGGCAATTTGTTTTTTTCACAGCTCGGGAACCCATGTGCATTATAATATGACTAATACTAGTAATATGACTTACCGTGGCAAAATAATCAAAGTGTTGATTGTGGCCACGCATAGCTAAGAAGAAGAAAAAACATACAAAAACGAAAAGCGTCCCAGTCATGCCAATCATGAAAAAGAATATAAAAAATCAGAAAGGACATATTAGCCATTTCACTGCCAATGCCGCATTTTTGCACCACAATAGTTTAACTTTCATGTCACTAAAAGGCATCAAATCTGTTATCCAAAGACCCTATTTTCTTTATTTTGGGAGGTAAGGATAGGCCTAATGTTATACATGTCATGGAGGAATTCCCAATATTGTAGATGGGGTTTTTTCTACCCAGTTAAGTTTAAAGGTATTTTGTGGCTAAAAAAACCAGCTGGCGGCGAAAGGTTTAAGAGGCCTCGAGGCCAAGTTGTCCTCATTTATCTGATGATCTGATCTGAGGTTCCACTGTAATGATTTTTGTTTTCAGGTTTTGATATATACTGGTCTCCAAAATTTAAGGGCCGGAAGAACGATCTTCTCTCTTCTGTCTTGGAGGCATGCTTATTGAGAGCTCTGGTTGCTGCCCTTAAATACACATTCGTGTCTAACTTTTGCTCAGCAGTGTTCACTACAGTCATGCCTTGCACGTGCAATAGGCAAGAAACCTGCATCAGCCCTGATTCTTCAGCGAAAAGAGACCAAACTTTCGTGAAATTCTCGTGAATTTGCCACATTTTAAGCGTACCTGAAAACGCTGTTGCTGTACTGCAATGTCTGCAAAACTGGTTCAGGCACGTGCAACAGGAAGGAAAGTTATTGAGTAGCCTAAGTTTTGCCATTTTCTTCATTGTTGTCTTAGTGTACAATAAATAGATATCAAGCTACTGAAAACAGAAGCCGGCCCTTAACTTTTGGAGACCATAGTTGAAATTTCAAGGGATATTATTAATACAATGTATGTTCCTCTGCAGGAAATAATATTATTAGGTAGAAATTCACTTCTCGTTTCTTTTTTCTTTCTTAACTTAGCCTGTCTCTTTGTTATTCATTGACAATTGGTGTGTTTTTTAGCAATGTTTCATCCAAACACGCTTTTTTTTTTAGGTTATATATATGGGCATGTATCATAAGATACTTGTTTAAAAATTGTTGTATTTTAGCTGAATCATTATGTGCTCTTTTTCCGTATGAATTTTTAATCCAAATCTATTTTAAGTTCGGCGTAGAGCTGCTTTAGAAGATAATAAATACAAGTTAAGGAAGGAAATAAATGGTTTTATATTGTTATATATGTACATATTTTTTCATAAATCCCTGTCAAACTGCAGTGTATTGTAATGCGTATGCTTACACACACACACGTATCAATCCATGGTCTTTAGACTAAGGCTGTGTACACATTAGATGCATAAATTCTGTGCGGAAACCCCTAATTAAGTAAAAAAAAAAGATAATTTACGGATTAGGGGAAATTCGTACACGTGCGCAAATCTTTCCCCTTCTTTCTTTTACTTATTTACAGATCGCGCATGGGTTTCCGCATATATGTGTGCACGACCTTAGCCTCTTGCCTTCTATGGGCAAAATGATGTCATTGATTGTGTCACAATTTCAGTGAGAACGACTTTAGAATGCAGATTTTTGCTTTAAGACAATCAAGAAGGATATACCTCTCCAGATCATTAAGTTCTGCCAGATTGATTCTAAAAGGTCTCTTATCTATAAAAAAAACACCCACGACTGTGACAAATGCCGCGAAGTACTGCAGTACATAGGGGTGGGGGGGGGGGGGGGGGGGGGGGGGGGGTCCTATTAGATAATGGCCTTTATCATGACTGCAATTAATTATTGAAGAAAGATCATTAGCTGAAAATGTTCATAAAATACAGCTTTATGTTTGGTAAGAAAGGCAAAAAATGAAAAATGGAATTAACCGAGAAATGTAGGGGGGGTGGCACTCTTGACCTATACCAATTGTTATTTTTGGGAATGTTCTCCACCAAGGAAGGGGTTAGTATGGTATGAATTAATGAGAATGTATATGCATTTAAGACTTATCAGCAGACACAGAAAAAGATAACATACAATAAAGAAGAGAATATTGTTGACTGCTGGATCAGGACAACAAGCACTGACCTTGATAGGGAGGAACTGTTGATCCTTGTAGGAGGGTTAGTCAAGCTTTCGAGCTTAGCTCTTTTTCCAGAACATACAATATTCAATCATAATCAATTAACATACAATATTCAATCATAATCAATTGACATACAATAATCAATTTTTGTATGAGCATTGAAGGATTACCTATGTTTGAATAATGATTGCATGGAGTTTGATTTGGTGTTTTTCAGTGAACACGTCAGTGAATTTCGACGACACGGAATCCACGGAAGGGCTGGTCCTCGGCCCAAACAACTACACGCGCAGGTTGAACTTTGAGCTGTGAACAAGAACAGGGAACAGGGAAAAGGCTACCTGTTAAAGTTATCCGGATCGTTTTGTGATAGATCTTTGATGAGTGCTGCGACTTCAGAGTTGATGTTTCTCTCAAAAGTTGTTTGATTTTCATTGATGGTTCTCTCTCTAAATCCATACAGAATCTGGAACGCCATGATTTTCATTGATGGTTCTCTCTCTAAATCCATACAGAATCTGGAAAGCCATGATTTTCATTGATGGTTCTCTCTCTAAATCCATACAGAATCTGGAACGCCATGATTTTCATTGATGGTTCTCTCTCTAAATCCATACAGAATCTGGAAAGCCATGATTTTCATTGATGGTTCTCTCTCTAAATCCATACAGAATCTGGAAAGCCATGATTTTCATTGATGGTTCTCTCTCTAAATCCATACAGAATCTGGAAAGCCATGATTTTCATTGATGGTTCTCTCTCTAAATCCATACAGAATCTGGAACGCCATGATTTTCATTGATGGTTCTCTCTCTAAATCCATACAGAATCTGGAAAGCCATGATTTTCATTGATGGTTCTCTCTCTAAATCCATACAGAATCTGGAAAGCCATGATTTTCATTGATGGTTCTCTCTCTAAATCCATACAGAATCTGGAAAGCCATGATTTTCATTGATGGTTCTCTCTCTAAATCCATACAGAATCTGGAAAGCCATGATTTTCATTGATGGTTCTCTCTCTAAATCCATACAGAATCTGGAAAGCCATGATTTTCATTGATGGTTCTCTCTCTAAATCCATACAGAATCTGGAAAGCCATGATTTTCATTGATGGTTCTCTCTCTAAATCCATACAGAATCTGGAAAGCCATGATTTTCATTGATGGTTCTCTCTCTAAATCCATACAGAATCTGGAACGCCATGATTTTCATTGATGGTTCTCTCTCTAAATCCATACAGAATCTGGAAAGCCATTTTCTTTGTAGTTATTCTTTATTGTTAATGAGCATTTTATGTTTTCTTGTGCAATCATTTCAGTATTGTTTTGGCTCGTATGAAATCTGTTGGTTACGTTTGGGTTTTTATGTTACAAACTATTTTAACAGAATGTTTACTTTTTGTTCTAAATTGCTCAAGCTAGAGGTTTATACATTTATTTGTTGTTCAGACAAGACAAGGAAATCCGTATAATTACAAGACATTTTTGTTTTATTATCTGCATATTTAAACAGTCTGAAACAGTGTGTGTTGTTGTGTTGTGTCTATGTGTGTGTTTCTAAAAAATATTAAGTTCTGAAAATTGGCTGAGCAGCTTTAACATTATTGTTCAGTATCCATTTCCTGTTTATTATTCACTGTTTTTAGCTTGAATCTTTCACTGTGTAGTTTAATCAAGTTTTATTTAGTAAGTAAAATTTTAGGGGAAAACTCTCTCTCTCTCTCTCTCTCTCTCTCTCTCTCTCTCTCTCTTTTATTATGTTCATTTCTGATTCTTTTTGTTGTTACATTTTCTTGTTTGCTTTCTATTTTTTTTTTTTTTTTTAAATAATTTTATTGTTGCTTTTCCTTGTTTTAAGAGAAAAGTAGTGAAAGCGCAAAATGTCATGTGAAAAATTTCCTCTTTCTGTTGTGTCATTCACTTTTGACCTTTGACTTTGTATGACAGGGGAAACAGGGAGGGTATGCTTAAGGCTTCGGCACACGCTACACAAATTAGTTGCTACAACTAGTGTTATACCATAAGTTGTAGTAAAAATTGCAGAGCTCGCGGCACACGCTGCAACTTTGATACGACCCCCTTGCAATCCTATGCTGAACCGACCACAGGTAGACTCAGAAATATTGTTCTGAAATGTATGCATACTACTCATGTGTAAACTAAAATTCCAAGGCTGACAGAAAATAGTGTACAGATCAAAACGATGGTCAGTACCAGAGTCTAATTTCGAGTAGGCCTACTTCTAAAACCTCGAACTGACAAAGAATACTACTAGGCCTACATGTGGTGCTTTACACATTGTTTTGATCTACATCCATTGAAAAAGAAAATATGCTGTGCAAGTACTCGTCATTCATGATGCCGCCCATTTCACGGCTTATTTGGATTTTGGCCTCTTGGACCCGGTGCCGATTTTTAAAATCGGGACATCTGGTTCCCAAATGCGGGGAAGATTACAAATTAATTCGATCAGTTTGCATGTTTCAGTCTGACGGTTTCACTTCGCTATTGTGACGCAAAAACCTTGCGATTCAAAACGACGCTCTGATTGGCTGCAACGTACAACTTGTTGCAAATGGGGGCTCAGAAATAGGATCGTTTTCTATCGCCCTACAACCCACAACTGCAACCCTACAACCTTCTTGTAGGTGGCATGCAACTGTTGCAACCACAAAGTTGCAGGCTGCAACTAGCGAAAGTTGCAGCGTGTGTCGAAGCCTTTATTTGGCTGATTGACAACTTGTTAGTAAATTACTAAATATAGCATTTCGAACGAAAAATGGTGTTTTACGTCCTCTCGGTCATAGACACATATGGGACATTTGTAAATACAAAGATGGTGGGAACAATACTGGCTGCAATGCCCGGAGGCAGTGCAACACCAGTAAAGTATCGGCTATGGTACCGCCACAGTATAAAATATAAAAATATAGCATTTCCTTTTCTTATTTGACTTTTATACACTTGTTGTTCACATGACTTTTTTTTTCTGCTGTGTTTAAAAGGTCAAGCGAGCAATCATTTTCTTTTAACTTTTACAGTTCTAGTTATCCCACATGTTGTCTCTAATGCATGTTCTCTGTAGCTCATATCTGATAAAGTTATAATATGTTACCTTTTCTCTGATAATCATTTCGACATTTTTATTTTATGCTTTATGCAGATTCAAAAAGGACAAAAATAACGACATTTGTACTGTATCATGAAATCCTTCAATTCTCAGGATGAAAAAGATGAGAATAAACATTTAAAAACATTGTTGCCTCTGTTTCTATACATTTTCAGTCTTTGAATTTTTTTTTAGAATGCCTCAATTACATTTTGTTCTTATGATTATTTTTTTTATATTTTGTTTTGGTTTGTTAATTTTAACAGTATTTTATCCTGTGTATCATGACAATATGCCTTAGTATTGATCAAAATGCTAAGCATACTTCTGTACATTTGCAAAATGTATAATACAATTCTGTAAAATTTGAAAATTGTATAGTAACATTCTGTAAATTGTACAGAAATGTTTGAGAGACGATCACCAAAAAATATTTTTAATATTGCAACAACAAAAAAGTATTCTGGTTTATGAAACTAAATTTAAGCTATATAACAATAAGGGGGGGGGGGGGGGGGGGGGGGGGGTAGTTATAAATGTAAAGGGATTTCACAAAAATAGAAAATAAAATATTGATTAGATACAGCAAGAAGTATAAATACAGTTAATGAAGTATTTGACATTTTTTCCCAATCAGTGTTGGTATAATGAGTGTGTGAGTGAGCAAGGATTCCCTGAACCATTCCCTTAACCCTTTCACTGCCAGCCATGTTTCAGCCAAAAATTAACATTACATTTACCTGGGTAGAGAACAAAATCCATCTGCAGTATTGTGGATTCTTCTATGATATATATAAAATAAGGTCTTTCCAAAACTAAGACAATAGGGTCTTTGGATAATAGACCCTAATTTGATGCCTTTTAGTGACATAGGCGTTAAATCACTGTGGTGCTAAAATGCGACTTTGGCGATGAAAGGGTTAATGATTTACATACGTCATTATAAAATGAAAACAGCTCAGGATGTTACATTGTGTAGTAGGCGGAAGGAAATTAAACTTTTTAATTATAAGCAAAAAAATGTCTCGAAAATCTTTTATATCGAGATTGTCTTTCATTTATAATGTGATACGTGTTGTGTGGGTTTTTTTTAAGCTATTTATTTCAAGAAATATGTTTGAATGCTAAGTTTTAAAAGAATATAATCTAAGTCATCAAGCCTTACTAATAGGCAGTATCGTCAAACTTGTATAGATATCTGTGATTTTGTTGTTTTTTGTTTTGTTTTTCTTGTGAGTCTGCTAGTTATTTTTGCTTGCATGTACCCCCCCCCCCTCCCCCCCCCCTGTGGGGATACCGGGGGTGGGTGGGTGTCTTCCATACAAATAGTTCCCCCACCTTCTGGAAGTTCTGTGCTTGTAATTTCCTCTAATCTGTCTCTCTCTTTGACTCTGCCTTTTTCCTTGCTTAGTGTCATCTACTATCTTTCTGACTTTAGGCCCATTCTCCTGCCTTTTTTTTTCTCCCAAAAAATATTCCATATAATTTTCTCCTTTGAGCTTCTCCGAAATCGAAATGTGTCGGTTGAATGCAGCGAGGACACCAGTGAAAACTGGAAAACGGACACATTGTGGCCGTATGGCCCGGGAACACAGAAGAAGAAGAAGAAAAAGAAGCTTGTATGTACATAGAGTTATATATATTTGCTTCTTAATACATTCTTGTGTGATATGGTTTTATGTGTATTGTTTATTGTGAAAGAGATAATAACTACAACTGTACAAGGAAAGTAGTGCTTGTATTTTAACTTTTTTTTCTGTCTTAGACGTGATCATCTTGTCATGGTTTTCACAGCACTGCTGTACCTTTTCTAAACATGTAATATTTGAGAAAAATATTTATGCACCTCTTCAGCTTTTTTTCCTCCTAAACATTCAAAATCTTTGCTCAGTTAAATCCTTTTGAAGAAAACCCTTTTTCATCTATCGGCTTACATTGATATTGTTGCCGTTTATTTTTATTTTTTATGATCATTGTGTAATTTCAAGTATACAATATAACACAGTACATAGTGAAATCCTTCTCATTTGAGAAGCCCCCGTTTTATATGACATAAAGCATATGCATTGGAACATGAGATTTGAGATATTCATGAGCCAAATATGGAAAACAAAATATGGGTTTTGGAATTGGATATTCAATTACATTCATGTCTTCTCTTGTTCATGAAAAGAAGAATCATATCAAGAGAAACTAGGACAATTAAGAAAACAGAAGAAATAAAATGTTGGGAATAACACATTTCAAGTGCAACTCGCTCAGTTTGAAAAACAAATTGCACATTGTAGGGCTAAGATTGCACTGCTACATCTGTCTCAAAATCCTATTGAATTAAATGTTTGTTGTTGTTCTATCAAACCGAGTTGATTTTGTTTTACTTTTGATCCATTTTATTGTAAGATGTTTATATTCCTTCCGGACTACAGCTTATCCTGTATGTGTTGCTTTGTATGTTGTGAGGCCTCTTATGTGACATTTTTTGCTCTTTTTGTGTGTGTTTAACCCTTTCACCGCCAGCCATCTTTGAGCCAAACTTTTCCATTAAACTTACTTGGCTACAGAAAATATTTCGTCTGCAATATTGTGGGATTTCTCTGTGACACATTTAGAATAGGGTCAATCCTTACTGTCCAAAATTAGGAACACAATATCATTGAATAACAGACCCTGATTTCAAGGGTTTTAATGACATGGGTGTTAAATCATTATGGTACAAAAATGCGACATTGGCGGTGAAAGGCTTAATTTGATTTTTGAAAATAAAATATGTGGTGTTGTAATTTGCATATGATATTGCTAGTTACTGTTTTTGTTCTTTTCATTTTTGATGATTGTTGTTAAGCAATGTTGAGCAAATAAAATGTGCTTCTTTACAATGAATGGTGCTTTGTATAAATTCAACTTCATCCATGAACATTCACTGAAATAGCAACAGTGATGATGAAAAGTCTGGGATAGTATACCATGCTTTTGGTAAATGCCACTGGTAGCACACATGCACGCACATTCACACAGGCACACACATACACCATGTAACAAAGAAAGAACAAAGAAAAAATACAGCTAAAAGTCAATAAAAAATATAAGCTTCCAAGTTCCAAAGATAACTGATTCACTATATCAAGATCTTTGCGTAATGGATTTATTCATCTTGAAAAGTACATGTATGCAAATCCACATACTGTTCTGCATTCATAAAGCATCTTTAATAGTTTAAAGTAAAAGTGGGTAAAAAGTCTGGAAAATAACGTTGAGAAAAATAACCCATAAAAATATAAAGCATATTTTACTTGACAATGCCAAATTACTTTTAGCAAAAGCTGTGAAGCATTAGCATTGATAGATAGACAATGCATTAGAAAACTATCATGTCTCTTTAAAGTATGAGACCATATCTATCTGTATAAACAAATGGACAATATTTCTGTATACTTTTCAAACATTTAATTAATGGCATATTCAGAAAATAAATCAATTATTTTACAAACAAAACAAAGACCCTTTTATATTTAAATATGGCACACATAATTTTAAGAAAACAAATTGATTAGTTTAAGATATTATAAAAAAAAGTCAAAGAAAATTGAAGATAAATACAGCAAAGTATGATTTTAAGCAAAGAAAATAATCACTTTGAGATAAGATGTTAAAAAAAATTGAAGACAAATCTTGCACAGTATAACTTTAAGAAATAGGTCAAAATTAAAGATTAATATGGCACAGTGGATTTTAAAATAATAGTTCATTTAGGGATAAAAAGACAGAGAACATAAAAGATAAGTAAGTGAATTACAGAATACATGAAATTTAAAAAAAAACCCAGATCATTGCTTCAAGATCAAAGACAGACATTACTGAAAATAAAACGGTTCCGCAAAATGTTTTTTTTATGATTTCCAAAGCAGCACATACAAAAAGAAAATGTAAGTTTTAAGAATTCTTTTCCAAGATTCATACCATATTTTACAGACTATAACTAGTACTGTATAAGGCGATACTCTTTTCCCAGACTGAGACCCCTGCGCCTTCTTATGAGACTGATAATATAGTAAGAAAATAGAGAAACAAAATCTGAATTTTGTGTGAAATTTGGGGGCGCCTTATAATCAGGTGCGCCTTATAGTCCGTAAAATAAGGTATTTGTCACACATGTGTATGCACGGGCACACACACACACATGCACACACAAAGTAATGGTGATATCAAACGTACAAACAAAAAGTAACTTCTTACTTTGAAGACTCCAATTCCTTATAAAAGGTATGTCTAAAAACATCAACAAGAACACGATGTAACCAAACCTCACCATTTCTTGTAATAAAAGCAATAACAGGAGTAATCAGGGAACTATGTTGTTACACTACAAGATGATTGTAAGTGCAAAATATACAATAAATAGAGTCTAAATTATGCGACCCATAAACACCTGTTTGGACCAAACATTGTAGAGTGAGCACTGTCAGTACACAACTACCGCATTACTTTGATGGTTGTTATTACTAGTGAGACAGCCTATGTGTGTTATTGTATGGCTTTACCTACGTTTGACAGTGTACTTTATGCTTTGTTGTTTGTGTAGGCAACGCTCTGTTCGTATTTTTATCCGTTTTTGTTCATTTTGTTTTCCACATGTAACAAGCTTAATTGCAAGCTTATTTTATGTAGCTTCTTCTCCTTATTTTATGTGTTTCTATGTGTTGTTGTATGTATTGACAAAAAATGTTTAAAGAAAGTCTAATAAAAATAATAAATAAATAGTCTACCTTTTATGTCAGGATTTTGGAATGCTAGATCAATGGTTTTAAAAAGGCATTTCACTGGTGATTTTATATTGGAATGAACACGTGAATGATGGCAACCTATGATGCATATAATCATTCAGAAACAACTAACATAATCATATAATCATTCAGAAACAACTAACATATAAATATAACATTGCCACCAGGTAATGCGAATGTGTATGCTAGTCTGTCGTTTCCGACAATGACTGCCAGATAGCAGAGGGGGCAGATATTATTCTGGCGGGCTGGGCGAGAATTTGTTTATAGTGGAGATGCCTTGCCCAGGGTACATCCCCACTCTCTTGGCCAAAGGGATTTGAGGACACAGCTGGCGTTGAGGAAGGTCCCCAAAGGCCAGCCCATCCCTTTGGTTGCAGCACCAGAGCCGGTGCAAGGGCCCCCTCGTTCGAGAGTCATAGTCTTCCACAAGAGACTAAACTGTACCATGATTTTCCAATGCTGTAGAAAATCATCTATTGTACAGCTCTCGTGTTACTGTTGGCCCATACGACAGGCTGATGTCAACCAATGATAAAAGCCATTTGAGTAATTTTGAATGTAAAACAACAGAAAACAACCAAGACACTTTGGAAAACATGCAAGACAAAAGGTGTAGTTTTGCTACCAGGTACCCCCCCACCCTAATGTTCTAAGCTTTAATTAAGACCCACCAGATCACGTGTAAAAATCACGTGTTTTCCCTCTCATAGCTGAGGGAAGAAATCTTGTTTTGACCAGGTTTGATTCCCATACAAATGCCCCCAAATTTAAAACAAAACCACTTTAAAGAGCAGCCTCAATTTGAAGTTGAGGCATTTGTATGTGGGTCACAGCTACCCAGAAAAAAACCCAAGGACTTGGTGGGTCAGTGGGTCTTTAAATCTCAGTGCATCATTCTTTTCGTTAAACATATTTATAACCTGATACTAATAGTCTAAATAGTAATAGCTTAGCTGAGCAAGGCAAAATGGTACTTCTTTGTGAACATTTTCAATGAGAAAATTTGATTGGGGATAGCGAAAGTACACTTTCATGGGTGCTAGCTACTCTTTCATTTTTACACTGATTTCAGTATTTTAACCCTTTCACCGCCAAAGTCGCATCTTAGCACCACAGTGATTTAACACCTATGTCACTAAAAGGCATCAAATTGGGGTTTATTATTCAAAGACCCTATTGTGCTTAGTTTTGGGAAGTAAGGATAGACCTTATTTTATGTATATATATGTCACAGAAGAATCACCAATACTGCAGATGGATTTTGTTCTCTACCCAGGTAAATTTAATGGAAATGTTTGGCTGAAATATGGCTGGCGGTGAAAGGGTTACATTTTACCAGAAACTGAACTTCAGGGGGGGGGGTTTCATTGAAAAAAAAAAAAAAAAAAAATTGACCACAAGCGATTTGGGGCGTTTTGAACCTGGTGGTTCTATCTTGGAAGTTTACAAAGGCAATGTAATAATTTTACAAGGCTTATCAGACTCAAACTGATATCATTTTAACTGTCTGTTTATCTCGTTATCTCATTATCTCGTTCTCTCTTAACTTGCCCCCCTGAATTGTCCGACGGGGCTCTGCCCCTGTACCCTGCAGGGGGTCATGGGTCCCTAGACCCCTGCCTTTCCGTTTTTTTCGTTTTGTGGAGTTGCACCCATGCACCTTTGCCACAAATAAAGTACAAAAAAGCAATTAAATATTTTCTCTTGGGTTTCAATTTCGACTTTGTTTCAATTTGTTGCGGATTTCACTGAACCCAGCAGTCATCTTCGTTTCTTGAAAATGTACAAAAACGCATACAGTTTGAAAAACTCGGATTGTCAAGTAGAAATATATTTCTAATCATTCACTACCCTCTAACCTTCTCTCCCTCACTTTCAAGCATTTATTAACTCTCTCAAGGCTGCAGAACCGAAATCTGCCCGGTTTTTTTTTCCTTCCCTGGTGGCTGATGACGCCGATTGCGCCCGCTGAACGCTAGGTCTAGTACGTTCACTTTCACTTTCTCCCTACCCACAATGCAATATACTAAGTTAGTTCTTCCTGTTTCTGACACTCCCGGGTCGGTTTTTGGTCTTTACAGCAAGGGAAAGCACCCAATAGTCTTTTTGAACGGATTTTTCAAAGTGACGCCAATTTTTTTTTTTTTTTCACGTGACGCGGGCAGTAATGACCCGGTGGGATGTTTGGAGTGCCATTACGGATTTTTTCTTCTAATTCATGGTTTGTTGTGTGACATTGTGTTAGGTTTCGATTGAAAATATCATCATTGCTATTCAATATGCATCTTTGAGAAATGAAAGGTGAGTTTCTGGGTGATTTTTTTAAATAAAAGATTTGGTGTGACGTTCGGAGTTACTCCCCTTCTCTTATGCAATAGGATCGATTCTCGGTTCGATTGATCGGGAGGCATAGGGTTAATGTATAGCTGAACTAAAAACATCACAACGCTACAAACAGATGAAGATGGGAATTTTTGTCTTAAAAAAGACTTTGTCCTAGGCAATGAGGCGATGTGTTTGTAAACAAAATATAGGTTGAATGAATGAATAATAATTTTTTTTAATGCTGAAAATTGTACTTTTAGAAAGAGAGAAAAAAACATTTTAAGACCACACTTTCTCAACATACACTGTTGAAACAACTACTGGAGATTCCTGAAAAGAAAAACCAATAAATGCAATAAATTGCCAAAGAACAAACAAACACCATGTCAAAGAGTTGAAGTATTTTTAAGTGTCTTCATCGTTTATCTTTGGTTCCATGGACAAAGCAATGATATAATACAGATTTTTTTTTTTAAACAAAAAACCCCAACCAAAACAAAAAGTCAGCTTTACAAAGCATGGTGTACAAAAATAAAATATCGGCAATAAATACATTGTATGATGGAATTCAGTTGTGTGGCATAAATAGATTATTTCCCTTTACAAGCATACATGGAAACATAACGATAATTGTAACAGCAGCAGTTCTAAATTATTATCTTGTCATTCTATCTCGCATTTTCTATACGTAACTGTGAGAGTGCATATAAGGGAACTTTTGACCTACCCACATACTTGAGCAGATACATAAACATCTACAAACTTTTTATTTTCTAAGACATCCACATAATAAAGCACAGAATTGTTTTGTGGCAAGTTTTTATGTGACGCAGCAAGTCCACAAGCACCACCGGGCTTTGCTCGCATAAGATTGTAAACATTATTTTTTATGGCACATACAATTTTGCAATAGAAATCTTGAGTCAATTAATTTGAAAAATAGATCTGTAGGATCTTGGGGCACTAGAAAAAGGGCAAACTATGATTTTAATCCTACAGATATTCTGTCCATGTTTATTATCCTTCATATCGTGAATAGGGTTGTTCACAAAAACAACTGTCGGATGCTAAGCACCACAAGCCGTTGTCAATCTTTTAATTATGTCAGCTTTCCTCTACAAACTGTTTTCTATTATCCATCAATAGTATCTGCAGATCAGATGGCAACACAAATCGTCTCATGCAAACAGGCACAGGCAGCTGCGGTAATAGCGGGCAGGAAATACTCCACATCAGTATCTATCAACCCTAGTGTAGTGCACTGTATCCAACATGTCACTCCTCCTCCTCCACAAACAGTTCTCTGTTGTCCATCAGTGCTTTCAGCACATCAGACAGCAGCACAAACTGTTTGACGCTGACCGGCACCGGCAGCTGCAGTAATAACGTGCAGGATACTCCACATCGGTGTAGTGCATTGTATCCAACATGTCACTCCTCCTCCACAAACAGTTCTCTGTTGTCCATGAGTGCTTTCAGCACATCAGACAGCAGCACAAACTGTTTGACGCTGACCGGCACCGGCAGCTGCAGTAATAACGTGCAGGATACTCCACATCGGTGTAGTGCATTGTATCCAACATGTCACTCCTCCTCCACAAACAGTTCTCTGTTGTCCATCAGTGCTTTCAGACAGCAGCACAAACTGTTTGACGCTGACCGGCACCGGCAGCTGCAGTAATAACGTGCAGGATACTCCACATCGGTGTAGTGCACTGTATCCAACATGTCACTCCTACTCCTCCACAAACAGTTCTCTGTTGTCCATCAGTGCTTTCAGCACATCAGACAGCAGCACAAACTGTTTGACGCTGACCGGCACTGGCAGCTGCAGTAATAACAGGCAGGATACTCCACATCGGTGTAGTGCACTGTATCCAACATGTCACTCCTCCTCCACAAACAGTTCTCTGTTGTCCATCAGTGCTTTCAGCACATCAGACAGCAGAACAAACTGTTTGACGCTGACCGGCACCGGCAGCTGCACCACCAAGGGCAGGATACTCCCCGGGCGCCTCTCGCAGCACAGCGCGGCAAAGGCGCGTGAGAGGGAGGGGGCCGGCCAGCAGGCCCCGGATGGGGGAGGGGAGAGTGAGGAACCGGTGCAGCTGGAAGGTGACATAGTGGGCAGCCAGGCGCCGGTGGGTGCGGGAGGAGCTTAACATCAGGGCCACCAGCAGGGGCAGCAGGAAGCCGCGCACCACAGCAGGCGGCTGCAGGTAGGCTGTGGACAGCACGCTGCCTACAACGTCGTCGTTCAGCATCGCCCCGTGACACAGCAGGAGCAGCATCCCCTGCAGGCCGTGAAGCGTCAGGGCGTGCTCCGCGGCCGTCAGGTGAAGGTCGTCCGCCCGCTGCAAGGCTCCACCCTCAGCCAGCAGCCTGCTGAGCACAGCCAGGGGGCCGGCCTGACGGGCTGGACCGAGGGACTGCACACAGCACAGGAGGAGATCAGAAAGGGCCGAGCTCGGAGAAGTTGCTGCATCGACGCTTGCTGTTCCCTGCTCTGCTTCTCTGTGATGCACTACGTTCGTTGCCTTGCTATCACACTGTTGGTTGTCACCATGCTGTTTTCTGGCGTCGCACATTCTGTTCATGGCGTCAACGTCACACTGTTGACTTTCTCTGTCTTTTCTGGAGCAACGCGCGCCATCCAGTCTGTCACTGTCGCGCTTTTCTTCTCCTTTGTCTCCATGTCGCTTTTCATTGACCTTGACCCACCTCTGCTTCAAAAGATCTTGAACTCGAGGTTCGTCGTCTAGACGAAGGATACCAGACAGAGGCTGCAGATTCCAGTCGTTGTTGGTGACTTGGCCTAGGCTGGAACGCCTCAGTTGTCTCAAACAGTTGGCGTTGGCACTTATAACTGCGACAATCAATGCAGTGGTGGAGTAACTGTCGGTTCTGTCAATGTCAAGGTCGGGGGAGGAACAAAGGGCAGCAACCAGGGTGGAGTTACCTGCTTTGGCGGCCATGTGCAGAGGGATGAAGTCCGAGTCGTCCCAGCCGTCAGCGTTCACCTCACAGCCTGGGGGAGAAATAGACAGCAAAAATTAACTTCAATCAATCCATCCATCCATCAATCAACCCCTCAATCCATCCATCAATCAACCCATCAATGCATCCATCAATCCAGCCATCCATCAATCAACCCCTCAATCCATCCATCCATCCATCAATCAACGCATCCATCAATCAATCAATCAACCCCTCAATCCAGCCAGCCATCAAACCCCTCCATCCAGCCATCAATCAATCAACCTCTCAATCCATCCATCCATCAATCAACCCCTCAATCCAGCCATCAATCAATCAACCCCTCAATCCAGCCATCAATCAACCCCTCAATCCAGCCATCAATCAATCAACCCCTCAATCCAGCCATCAATCAATCAACCCCTCAATCAATCAACCCTCAATACATCCATCCATCAACCCCTCAATACATCCATCCATCAACCCCTCAATCCAGCCATCAATCAACCCCTCAATCCAGCCATCAATCAATCAACCCCTCAATCCAACCACCAATCAATCAACCCCTCAGTCCAGCCATCAATCAATCAACCCCTCAATCCAGCCATCAATCAATCAACCCCTCAATCCAGCCATCAATCATCCAGCCCCTCAATCCAGCCAGCCATCAATCAACCCCTCAATCCAGCCAGCCATCAATCAACCCCTCAATCCAGCCATCAATCATCCAACCCCTCAATCCAACCATCAATCAAACCCCTCAATCCAGCCATCAATCAACCAGCCCCTCAATCCAGCCATCCATCAATCAACCCCTCAATCTAGCCATCAATCAATCAACCCCTCAATCTTCCTTGCTTGTGAGCTAAAAATGAACACGTTTTTCCTATCCATTCTATGACGTTGTTGTCAGTCCCTTTTTTTCCCTCTCATCCTTTCTGTCTCCTTCCCAAAACATTTCTGTGGAGGATTGTTTTGGCAGCTGAGTCTTGTTACATGGATGTACATATGTAATTCCTTCTTCCTGACTGCCCTCAGAGAATCCGACGTGCTGTTTGATGGGTTGGCGACTTGGTCATTAGTGATGTGGTCAGTATATCTGATGTTCACAATACATTCTGGGACTCTCTTCTGAGGCATATAAGACCGTAAGGCAAGAAGAACCTGTGACTTATGTCTGGAGATGCACTGGCTTCGCCTGTCATTGGGGGCTGTTGGATGCGTGTTAGTTTTGCTGGTGGGCTCTGCAGTCATGAAAAAACGGGCTGGTACACCCATGGGGACATTTCGCAAGGACTCCTCTACATCGTATCCGATGGTCATCAAGCCAGGAGTAGCTATGTGCCTTTGTATACTTAATGGAATGTCTTGTGTGTGCCTGCTCCCCTGTAACACAACACAGACTTCCAGGGCTGGAGCAGAGCTGCTCTCATGTTAATAAGGCAGGCATGGCTGGTGAATCTCTGGGTCCCATCAGTACCTTTGGGTGTTTCGTATTCATTCTTGCCACAACACGTCATCTCCATGTCTTGGATTCTTCTTTCCAAATCTGCTGCTAGAGTGCATGTTTCACACGCATGCAACTCAAAGTGATTGTGTGCAGGGACAGACAAAACAGTAAAGAAAAGAAAATGAACGGACATAAACGATCGCAATATCCTTGCTGTAGAAGGAGGTGAAGGGCTAATAGATAAAATAATTCTGACACAGTATTATAATACCTGCATTCACCAGGGTTTGCACGACGTCACAATGTTGTCCCCGGACGGCCAGATGCAATGGCGTGGTGTTCTCCCTGCTGACTGGACTGAGGGAGCAGCCATGTTGAATTAACAAAGAGGTCAAGGCCACATCACCCGACACACAGGCATGGTGCAAAGGGGTGCAACTGTCAACAACAATTCTTGATACCATTATGATAAAGGTCATGATGATGATGACTTATTTACCAGAATATGGAATCTGTATTGCCAAATCTTTCTCTCATGCAGAGAAAAAGAGATTTATTCACTTATGTACCAGAACACATCTTCTGTGTCCTGATGTTAGAGCAAAAAAGCCTGAAGATGAACAATTCAACATGTAAATGAGAAAAATGAACAAGCGGCAACATTAACACATCTTCTGAAGTTATGAAAATCTCATCCGAAATCCCTCCCTAGCCCCACCCCATCTGTTTCCATCCTGAAATTTCTCGATCTCACATCAATGATTCAAGTACCATAGTTTTTGGACTATAAGGCATACATGCACCCCCAAATTTAACACAAAAATCAGATTTTGTTACTCCATTTTGTTACTCCATTTTCTTTTCTTAGTCACGTAATAAGGCGCAGGAGTTTCAGCCTGGGAAAAATGTATTAGTATTAGGTATTAGGTACTTTAGAGTCACAGAGTCGTCTCTGTGAAATTTGGGTTCCTCCCACCTGGAGAGCGCGTTGCAGCCAGAGGCACGCCACCCTTTTTTCTTTTTTGCATGCGATTTTTGTGTGACTGATGAGGAAGGAAGATGTTAAATTTTGACCAAATAACAACTTTTTCGTTGCCACTGGGTTTAACGTGCTAAAAGCATGGGCACACGGGACCTCGGTTTATTGTCTCATCCGAAAGACTCTCATCCGAAATGCATCGCCTTATAGTCAGTTATAGTCTGGAAAGTATGGTACACAGACCTGCCTCTGTCCACCTTCTGCTCTGAGTAGTTTCCGCTGCCAAGTGAGTACCGGTTTACAGAAAAAATGTGTAGATTGGAGTGAGAATATTAAAGTCATTTTTCATGTTCTCGTACTTGCTCAGTCCTTGAATTAACCCCTTGACTGCCAGAGAAAATCAAAGAAAAAGTATCAATGTTCAAATCATGACATGAAAAAGACAACTGAAAGAGCCTATCTGGCAATATGGTCTGGGGATATAACTCTCTTGACTGTGTTGCAGCAAAAGCCAGCATATCAGGGTTATTCCTCTTCATCTGATGACATCATCAGTGATGTCATCAGGTCAGTACGTGATACGTTGGTGGCAGTCAAGGGGTTAAGTGTGACAGTTTTTGTTTTGTTGCTAACCATTTTCAGCACTACGCACAGTTCACTAATTCCCCTCATTCTAGCTCCTTTCAGTTTTCCACAGAGAGCTATTTGTTTCAAGTTATTGCTTTTAACAGAGGCAAATATTCTTATCATTGATTTTGGTTAGGGATAGGAAAAGACCTTACAAATGGTATGCCACCATAAAACAATGTAAGCCTAATGGATAAAACACTTTAAATTGGTTTATGCTGGTGACGAGTGTTAACAAAAGGCATGAACTGAAAGGAGCTGAGAAAAGCTACTGTGTACGTTTAACGTTTTTGTGACATATGGGAAAATAAAGGGAGAGCACTGACACGTCGACGTCTGGAATGTTGACATCCGCTCCAGCGTTGATGAGTGTTCTGCTGATGGCGTAGCGTTGCTTCATCACCGACTGACACAGAATGGATGTCAGAGGAACTCTGTACAGAACATATTACACTATATTTTACAAACTGTAATGTGCATTATATTATAACGTGTGCACAAAATTTTGTCTTTGTTATTGATCATTGCAACTAGGGTTATTAACGTCCTTGACAGCAAGAGTTCGCCCTTGTTGATCAGTATCCAAAAGGGCATTCATTCTTGCAAAAGGCAGCCTTTAAGTGGCATCAAATAGGGCTATTGGTGAGAGTTACTCCCTTGTTTGGTCAGTACTCAGCCATCTTCCCCCACCCACCAAGGGCATTCACTCTTGCAAAAGGTGTTCTTTGCAGTAGCCAATAACAGTTTCTTACAATATCATTAGTCATGATATAAGGCGCAGAGGTTTCAGTCTGGTAAAAAAACTATCGCGTTACAGTTCATAAAAAATGTTGCTAACACATTGAAAAGAGGTGGATTTGTTTGAAAAGGCTCTGAGAACACTCGCTAAGAAAACTGCAGGTAGAAATAATATGGCTTATGAGAAAAGACTTGTCTTACCAAACTTATTTAGAGTCTGAAAGATTTAGAGACAGTATGAAACAGACCTGCCAATCCCAAGTGAAAAATGTTTTGGGTCACATCCTAGAGGGAGTCCTATAGGGAGGTTCCACGACTGTATATGTTGTTTGTTTTTTTCTTCCTCCATTCCCCCTCTCTCCCCCCATCCCATCTCTTCTTCCTCTCCTCCCCCCACTCCCCTTCTCTCCCTCACTCCCCTTAGAGGGAGTCCTATAGGGAGGTTCCACGACTGTATATGTTGTTTGTTTTTTTCTTCCTCCATTCCCCCTCTCTCCCCCCATCCCATCTCTTCTTCCTCTCCTCCCCCCACTCCCCTTCTCTCCCTCACTCCCCTCCCTCACTCTTTCTCATAAGCATGAAACTTGTTTGTCTCTTGTTGCCTGGTTAAATAAAATTTCGTTTTCGTTTTCGTTTTCGTTCTCTCTACCTTCGATGGAAGTAGGAGTCGTCGACATGACAGTTGACATCCACCCTGGGCTGTTCCAACAACAGACCCACCACCCTCTCATGCCCCTCACTGGCGGCGTACCACAGGGGCGTGCACCCTCTGTGGTCACGGGGGTTAACGTAGGCGCCCTTCTCCAGCAGTTTGCCCGTGATGCGAAGGTTGCCCCTCTGAGCTGCTATGTGAAGGGGGGTGTCTGTGGTTCAATGTGGGGGAGAAAATGCACACAAAGAAAAACAAGAAAACGGAGAGATTTTTGAAGAGTGCAATCAAGAAGAACAACATAGTAAATAAGCAAGCAAAGATGGTCTAAGTAATGCACGTTTTTTACAACTGCAATGTGAAAATTGTCTCACATTTTTAACAGTTTAGTCTTCTAAGAATCCCATCTTCAATGTCCCTCTCCCACCTCACACACACGTATGCATGCACGCACGCACACACACGCACACACACATGTGTGTGAAAAATGTGAGAAAATGTTATCAAGCTCGTTGGTCCCCAATTTGTCAAGACAACCTCTACCACACTAGGGCTAAGATTTTCTGTTGGAGAAGAACAATTCTTTTGCCCTCTTGCCTCAAACCAAGAAAATCTTGCTTACAAGGTGAGCATATCAAGTCACAGCTACCTGTATCACACTACCTATTTCTAGCTATGAAAATGTCCACTATATATTCTGACAATTCCTTGTTATAATGAGTTCACCTGTGGGGTACATGCCAAACTTTCAACACAGCTGATTAACGTATGTGCATATTTTACATAAGTCAGCCTAGTAAGCAAGAAATCTGGGCTTGTTTCCTGGCCACATCAGAAATGTGCTGCTCATCCTTCACTGGAGTAAGACCTTATGGTCTGAACGCTAAAGCTTTTGCATGAGACGATGAAAACCTAGGTCCCATGAGCTTAGGCACTTCACACACGTTAAAGAAGCCAGTGGCAACAAAAGAGTTGTCAATTGGTGAAAATGTACCCCTCCCATCTCCCTGCTCACCCATGCATTAAAGAACTAGCATGCACTATGAAAACAAAAACAAAAAGGGTGGTGCTGCAATAGTGACAACGCGTTCTCCAGGCCAAGTGGGAGCCATCTGAATTTATCACAGAGACCAGAAAAGTAATACAATACAATAATTAAAAAAAACTACCGCTTCTCATGATCAATCTAATAAGGCATCCCCGCTGCATAAAAAACTACCGCTTCTCATGATCAATCTAATAAGGCATCCCCGCTGCATAAAAAACTACCGCTTCTCATGATCAATCTAATAAGGCATCCCCGCTGTAAAAAAAACTACCGTTTCTCATGATCAATCTAATAAGGCATCCCCGCTGTAAATAAATTATAGTCCAGCCCTCCGGAATAGCAGCTGCCTCCTGCTGTTATCTGGAAGTCAAAGGGGGAAACGACAGACTGGATGGCATACATGCACACAATGCTGAGAACAATCACTGAGACTGACCGTATTGTGGTGTAGAGTGGCACAGAGGTAACGCGTTCGCCTTGTGTCAAGTAAACCCGAGTTCGAACCTGGGTACAGGGGATTTTTCCTCTCACTCTGCACTAGGCCTTACAGTCTGAACGTGGAGTCTTTCGGATGAGACGATAAACCGAGGTCCAGTGTGCCCATGCACTTAGCACACGTTAATCCCAGTTGCAACGAAAAAGTTGTCCTTTGGTCAAAATTTACCCCCCATTTCCTTCCTCATCAGTCACACAAAAATCGCATGCAAAACAAAAAAATTGGGTGGCGCGCCTCTGGCTGCGACGCGCTCCCCAGGTGGGAGCAACCTGAATTTCACACAGACGCCTCTGTGACTATAAAGTACCTAATACTTATTCATAATATTTTATGGATTATAAGGCGATACTTTTTTCTTAGGCTGAGACTCCTGCGCCTTTTAATGTGACTGATAATATAGTAAGAAACTATAATAACAAAATCTGCATTTCGTATAAAATTTGGGGTGTGCGCCTTAATGGGAGACTTAGTGGGATTTTTGTCACGCCGGGTGTCGTGACACTCGCTAGGGGCTTATCACGCTATATTCTTAGTTGGGCGTAGTGAGAGAGAGAGAGAGGGTTGGTCTCCTCTCTATCTCTCGCTCTCTCTTTATCCCCAACTAAGAATATAGAGGGGATTAACCCCTAGCGAGTGTCACGACACCTGGCGTGACAAAAATCCCACTAAGTCTCCCATTAGGTGCGCCTTGTAGTCCGTAAAATACGGTGAGCATAATTAAATAGCAACAAAAGCTTACTAGAGACATATCCCCTTCTGATATCAGCTCCCCTGTCTATCAACAACTCAGCAATAGACGTGGCGTCATTCTTTATGGCGCAATATAGCGCTGTCCTGTAGTTAATCCTCGAGTTCACCTGTCAGTAACAAAACATTTCCGCAATAAACATTCAAAGTACCCCTACAATTCATCTTGTACATCAAGATAACATTCGAAGGACAAGATCTGCTTATTATTAAAAATTCAAATTACAAATGTACTCTTAACATAAACAATTTTACCTGTTCATAACTTCAAAATTGAAAGAAATCTTACAATGTTCATAAAATGAAGTTCCCCACATCAAAAATTCAAATTAATCCTTGACTTGACTTTACACACACACCACATAAATTCAGCCCACGAGTAACTTTAAAACACACAGTTAAGTTTCAACCACTAAATGTTATTGCTCCCAAGAGTGTTGCCCTATTTTTCTGACCAACACAGCAATGTTTGTATTTCTCGGACCTGGCTGATGCCAATATATCATTACAAAGGGAAGCTTTGAGTACAGTATTTACAGCCCTAACATGAAATCTCAGATCAAACTGGAACTCCAAATATCATCATCATCTTCATCAGTCAACATTAAAAAATGTTTGAAGTTCTGTTGCCCTTTATCCCTGGCTTTCAGAGATGTTCTTATAAAAACAATTTCCCTGTCTCTTGTTACAGAAGTAGGCTTAAATGTCTGAAATATCTTCTTCTTTTCTTAAAAATCTCCCCACTCACTGACAAGCCAGCATTAATCAAGGCAAACACATCAGGCACCGCTGAATCTCCTTGATCTATGGCCTTCTCCAACTCATCAACTTTGGGTAGAGACTGGCCCATGTCACGCTATCTGTAGAAAAGAGAGATGGATTACAAGCACAAAATTATACACAGACATACACACACGCAATGTGCGCAAGCAGTGTAGAGTGGCACAGTGGTAGCGCGTTCGCCTCATGTCAAGTAAAACCGAGTTCGAACCTGGGTACAGAGGATTTTTCCTCTCACTTTGCACTAGGCCTTACGGTCTGAACGTGGAGTCTTTCGGATGAGACGATAACTGAGGTCCCATGTGCACATGCACTTAGCACACGTTAAACCCAGTCGCAACGAAAAAGTTGTCATTTGGTCAAAATGTACACACACACACACTTCCTTCCTCATCAGTCACACAAAAATCGCATGCATTTTTTTTTTTAATTGGGTGGCACGCCTCTGGCTGCAACGCACTCTCCAGGTGGGAGCAACCCGAATTTCACAGAGATGCCTCTGTGACAATAAAGTACCTAATACCTAATACATGCACTTGTTCTGTGCGCTTTCTTCAAATCATGTAGCTTGGGTAATGACTGGCCCATGACACTGTGTGTAGAAAACGGAGGACAATGCTCGTTTATATATCCATATAATTTGCCCAAGAGTGAAACAATTACATTAAATAACATAGAGTTAGACAGGTTGCTCTTTCTATTGCTACTAAGGTGACAAATTCGTCCAGATCAGACAGTTCCTTTACGCTTTGACATATTCCAGCTTGTAGATGCTGCATCTAAGTCATATTTTCAATCAAAAGAATCGATCAATCAGAAAGCAGTTTAACGAAACGGTTTATGTTTTTTTCATGAATATTCATCAGAAAATGGCTGTAAATAAGTCATACATCTGCAATGCAATTTCGTCCATACCCCATGCAATTTAGTCCAGGCATGACATGCAATTTCGTCTACAGACAAAGAGCAAAGCAGATTGACTTGTAGTTTGAAATAAATTAATAGAATAGCTGGATATGTGTTTATTTTCATCTTTTTTATTAAGATAATGTTGCGTGTGATGGGAAAACAAAAGAAAAGGCCTCCAGTACATTTCATCAAAACGGTAAAAAATCCACTGTGGCACCTGTAAGTCCCTCAGTAGTGAGACATTGGACGGAATTGCATTCATGCTTGTATTTTTGTTTGTGGCACAAGCCACAAACCTATAACTCACTTTGTCGGTCGGTCGGTCTGTCCAAAATTGTCGCACATTTCGCAAAATTGTCGCACATATTTTAAAGGAGAAAAAAATACTTGGACATAAAGTAACATTTCAGTTGTCATATCTACATATCTACAGTCCTTACGTATGGAAAGAATTATATACTGAACAGAGCACATGAATCGTCATTTTAAAGCGTAGAAAATAATAAACATACGTAATACAGACACTGCAACAGACACGATGAGTATGCAGTGCTTCTTTCGATGAGTATAAGTAGGATAAATAGTTTTAAATGTTTTCCAAAAGATATAAAAAGTTACGAAATGGTGCAGAGATAACATTCTGGTTTACAGATTAAAATTATTGAAAAGCCAGGGGAAGCGACTCAGTGTATATAATGATTGCAGTGGTAAAAATAGGCCGCACTTCAAATCGAGGCTGCTCTTTAAAATGATGTTTCGTTTTCAATTGTCGCACGCCACAAACGATTGCGAATCCGCGCTTGTTACATTACAAATTCGTTCAGTTGATTTGTCATAAATATATTAATCTAAATTAAAAAATAAATTTGCCTATTGAAAATGTATCCTCTTAAAATACATGCATGATAAAATCACACATGTTGTTGTGAAAACAAAGGAATATTGACACTTGTTTTTAGGCACCTGTTTCTGCGTTATTTGCAGTTTTATGGTATGTGACTGTCCTCAGGCAGTTGCTAACATTTACAGATTTTTGGAACATGGCGGCCAAGAAAATAAATCTGATCTCCTTGTTTTTTTAATGAAATCTGACAACTGCCGAAGAGAAAGCAATTAGATCTGAATCCATAGTAACCGCCTAACTCTCGCGTGATATAATTATTTAAACATTATCGTCCGCCTGGATTAAATCTGATCAGACGAAAGTTTTTTAAAGATGGTGAAGGAGAGACAAAATCTTCATATAGAGACAAAAAAGCTAATTGTACAACTTCATGGAGGGTTTCAAATTTGTTACAACATTTTTTATTTCCCTCTCTCATCCCTCCACTCCACAATTCCTTCACCAAAGATTCTAAAAGGGTAAGATGGACAACTTAAAAGTTACAGCGAACCAGGCTGATAGAGTTATCATTAGTGGGGTAGTTATACACCATTCACAGCGGCGGCTATCCAAAAACTCAGACTGGAATTTGAACGAGAATTCAACTGGCCTATCGACGTGTAAATGTGTCACGTTTAAAAGGAACATAACCAGTGTTTCTGTCCTCACTACTCATATAGGGAAAAACACCGGATGCTTGTCTTCCCCTATACAGTCTTTGCCCACACACTCATCCATCAACATATGTTTTTCAATATTAAGCATATTAATTTATATGGACCTTTAAATTTAATAAGATTTCCAAATTAGTAGGGAGACCTACATCCATTTGTTTTGGGGGTTTCTGTATCAAATCCTTTCGCATTTTTTCTGGGCAGAATCACCAGGGTATTCTTCAAAACATGCCAGTTAGCTCCATGCCTATGTAAAACTGTCTTATTTTTTACTGAACACATAAACTCACAGCAGAATCCCTTTTTACAATAATGGAAAGCCCAGAAATAAGCTGAAATCTATGTCTATTCAGTTTTACAAGTCTGAAGAAAAACTTACTGGCTTCGACACGCATGGACAGCTTTCGCTCACCAACATCGCAACGATGATTTCCCATCGAATCAAGGGCTCAAAACTTCTTGAAAACAGAACATAACGTAGATACAGCTCTCTCCTTTATATTAAATAGTTAACTACACCCGCAGCACTTTTCTCTTAGTCTTACTAAGCTTGTTTAGCCTTAGTGCTGAGGGTCTTGCCCTGCTTCACTCGTTTCAAAAACGATCTTCTGTTCAGATCTAAACAGTGCAGACGATCAATTTCATGTATCGTGACATCGCGCAAGAGTCTCGAAGTCTCGGTGTTGCTATGGACGCAAATTTGACTGCCGTTCTAACATATAGTCTTTTATTTTAGGTTTTATCGGAAAATAACCAAACCAGATTTTGCTCACTTGGCTGCCATTTTTACGAAACCATTTGGCATGGCACTGTAGATCCAACTTTCATGCAGATCACACAACATTAATTGTAGTGAAGAAACTAATGAATACATTTTTATCATTGGGATTCCTTTTAGGTTTTACAACAGCTTCTTCTTCTTTTTCCGGTTAAGTGCCCACAATAACAATTTGATTGTCGAGGTCCGAAGTCTGAGAAACAAAAGAATAAAATAAAATAAAATTGTAACATAAAAGAAAAGAAAAAGAGAGCAAAGGAAAAAGAAAAAAACCTAATTTACAATGACCCAGCCAGCTGGTTCTCCCTGTGGATCCCCAACATGCCGCGTCAAAACAGGAACACCTTATAAAAAAATTAAAAACGCTATGTGTGTTTATTATCCTTTAGATAGATACAGCACAGTTTCAAAGTGAGTAACCATGCAAACTGAACGATATTGCTTGGTGGACGAATTTGTCACACCCTACTATAATTGGTGGAATTGCGTAACGCAGGGCCAGAGTCAGAGTCAGAATCACTCACTCTCAGACTCTGAGAGTCTGACTTGTTCAACCTTACAAGATCAATGATTATGTCAATTATGATACACTCAGAGATACAGTGATACTGTCATACACTCATAATGATACAGTGTTGTAACACGATAAAAGAAGATAGGACATGAGAAGTTAACACATTCTCGTAATCCTTCACTTCGCAAAAGAGCATACATGCATAATGAAACGCTTTTAATCAATTCAATCACATGTTACAGAGCATTTTTCAGAACTTTCTTACAAGTGTATCGCAAGCCTCCAACTCCCAAAGTTAGCAACAAAAACACTTTGATATGGGAGGTTACTCTAGAAGACAATGGGAGACTACTTTAAGAGTTTATAGAAAACTTAGAACAATACACTCTGCTTATACA
Organism: Phymorhynchus buccinoides; assembly: GCA_017654935.2. Classification (NCBI taxonomy): domain Eukaryota; kingdom Metazoa; phylum Mollusca; class Gastropoda; order Neogastropoda; family Raphitomidae; genus Phymorhynchus; species Phymorhynchus buccinoides. Next base: position 63,358,194 of record CM065681.1, on the reverse strand, counting down.
AGAAAATTGTGGGGACACGTTTTTTTGCTTCTTATAACCGATGTTTCATCTGGATCTGTATCGATAAGTCACAGACGCCTCTTTTGACGATAGTCGTGACGGAATCACAGCAAGGCTGTGATTAAATGAATAGATATTTTGATTGCCCTCAGTGAGAGTTTCACTTCTATTAGTGAACGGATCTATTTATTTTCCAAATACAAACAGTAAAAACTGATAAACGAGAAATAATTCTTCTAAGTACTATGTTCATAACGGGAAAATATTGCATTACAGACGTTATATTTAGAAACTGTAAAACACTTTCATAACTCAAAATGATTTTAATTATTCTTTATAAATATTGCATTTACAAAAGGTTGGTTTTATTTTAGACAGCGTAATTAAATATTTATATTTTTTTGTTCGAATTGATCATTTACCATCAACCAACCATCATAAACACTTTGATCGAAAGATCATAGTGTAATTGATATAATCAACTATTTGGAGCAGATTTCTGCTTAATTTGTCAATAAGTAGACGTATTCTAACAGTGAAATGTTGATAAAACGGGTACATTCTAGGGCTAGGGCTTAGTGTCAAACAGCAAAATTACAAAAAACGAGTCTTGTAAATTAAACATCTAAAATCTTAGATAACACTATTAAAAAATCGGGACTTTACTGGTTTTGCACTGCCTCCGGGCATTGCCTCCAGTATTGTTCCCACCATATTTGTATTTACAAATGTCCCATATGTGTCTGATTCAGACCAAGAGGACGTAAAACTCCAATCTATTCTAGCCATACACTACCAACACCTAAAAACAATTGCATGCACACCAACCGACCTGGGTTAAACCTTAACACATAAGAGAAACGAAGTCAGCCACGGAGCTAGGCCTACCAGCCCTGGTAACACCTGCCCGGGTCAGTTCCCATGATGGCGTACCGCAGCCTAGTCATCCGGGGTGACTTCCCCTCATTCCTGATATCCCAGGGCGCCATGATCTGACTTGGGTTCTTCCTTCTGTGACGTAAGTGCCTGGATCTCCCCGGTCCCGCCCTTCCGTCTTCAGGGTGGGTATGTCTCGTGTCATGTTTTCGGGGGGTTTGGGTGTCTCCGAGGAGCATCTTTTTCCCCCGTTCTCTCATGGCTGGTGGTGAAGCATCACCCGCCCCCGCTGGGGCAAACTGCAATTGTTTTTAGGTGTTGGTAGTGTATGGCTAGAATAGATTGATGGATTTTAATTAATATTACAATCTATCTAGCTAAATACCTACCAACACCTAAAACAAAAAGGGTCCCTCCCTTCCTCCCTCGCTTCGGATGCTTCTCTTTTTTAAGGGAGTATCAGGAATGAGGGGAAGTCACCCCGGATGACTAGGCTACGGTGCGCCATCATGGGAACCTACCCAGGCGGTGTTACCAAGGCTAGTAGGCCTAGCTCCGTGGCTGACTTCGCTTCTTTATGTGTTAAGGTTTAACCCAGGTCGGTTGGTGTGCAAAACCCTGCTGCAGCCAAGAAGCGGCATCGGACACCCGAACGCCTCTTGGCTCAGCCTTGTCGCTTGGAGACTATAAGATCTGGTCTCAGGCGGCAAGGTTTCTCGTCCAGAACGGTTGACGTTCTGATGGGGTCCCGGCGCAAGTCCACCTCCGATCTGTACGATCTGCGCTGGGCCTCCTGGTTCGCCTTTTGTACCGAGCACAAGTACGATCCGCTGAGACCCTCCACGGTTCATTTCGTGGAGTTCTTGTCCTTTCTGCTTCGAACCAGGAACCTGTCTGCTCAGACGCTTTCCGGGTACAGGGCGGCCCTCGTAAGCACCATTTCCATGGCTCTGGGGGCCGACCGCACCTCGAAACTGTCCGCCGCACCCGTCTCTCACTTTCTGGACTCGGTCCGTCTCAGGGCTCCGGCCAGGACGGTCCAAGTCCCCCAATGGGACGTGTTTTTGGTCTTAAACTTCCTCCGTGATAAATGTGAGCCTCTCTCCACCGTCAGTTTTAAGCTCCTCACGCTCAAGGTCGTTTTCCTGATCGCCTTGGCTTCGGCCAGACGGATCAGCGGCCTTCACGCCCTTGGCGGTCTCCCACGTGATGTCGAGTTCTCGGCCGACTACTCCTCGGTTACCCTGAGCTTCCTCCCGGAGTTTAGAGCCAAAAACCAACCGGGGGACGTTCCCTCCCCCGTCGTTGTCATCTCCAGCCTCTGCTCCGTCCTCGGCCCTGACGACGATGACCGGTTCCTCTGCCCGGTCAGGGCCCTCAGGATATATCTCTCCAGGACTAAGCTGCTCAGAGGCGCCAGGCGCCGGCTTTTCCTGTCAATCAATCCAAGGTATCTCAAGGACGTTTCTAAGATCACCGTCTCCCGGTGGATCTTAGACCTGGTCAAGCTGGCCTATTCCAAGTCCCTCTCGAGCCTCCCTGCTAACCCTATCAGGGCGCATGAGCTCCGCGCCATCTCCTCCTCTCTAGCACTGCTCAGGGGAGTGCCCTTGCCTAAGGTCATGGCGTCAGCCTTCTGGAAGTCTCGCAACACGTTTCTCCAGTTCTACCTGAGGGACATTGAGACCAGGAGCGAGGGCGACACCTTCTCTTTCCAGGAGGGTCGTTGTCGCGCAGGTTCCCGTTTCTCTGTGACGTAAGTGCCTGGATCTCCCCGGTCCCGCCCTTCCGTCTTCAGGGTGGGTATGTCTCGTGTCATGTTTTCGGGGGGTTTGGGTGTCTCCGAGGAGCATCTTTTTCCCCCGTTCTCTCATGGCTGGTGGTGAAGCATCACCCGCCCCCGCTGGGGCAAACTGCAATTGTTTTTAGGTGTTGGTAGTGTATGGCTAGAATAGATTGATGGATTTTAATTAATATTACAATCTATCTAGCTAAATACCTACCAACACCTAAAACAAAAAGGGTCCCTGAATCCCTCGCTTCGGATGCTTCTCTTTTTTAAGGGAGTATCAGGAATGAGGGGAAGTCACCCCGGATGACTAGGCTACGGTGCGCCATCATGGGAACCTACCCAGGCGGTGTTACCAAGGCTAGTAGGCCTAGCTCCGTGGCTGACTTCGCTTCTTTATGTGTTAAGGTTTAACCCAGGGCCGAGGACGGAGCAGAGGCTGGAGATGACAACGACGGGGGAGGGAACGTCCCCCGGTTGGTTCTTGGCTCTAAACTCCGGGAGGAAGCTCAGGGTAACCGAGGAGTAGTCGGCCGAGAACTCGACATCACGTGGGAGACCGCCAAGGGCGTGAAGGCCGCTGATCCGTCTGGCCGAAGCCAAGGCGATCAGGAAAACGACCTTGAGCGTGAGGAGCTTAAAACTGACGGTGGAGAGAGGCTCACATTTATCACGGAGGAAGTTTAAGACCAAAAACACGTCCCATTGGGGGACTTGGACCGTCCTGGCCGGAGCCCTGAGACGGACCGAGTCCAGAAAGTGAGAGACGGGTGCGGCGGACAGTTTCGAGGTGCGGTCGGCCCCCAGAGCCATGGAAATGGTGCTTACGAGGGCCGCCCTGTACCCGGAAAGCGTCTGAGCAGACAGGTTCCTGGTTCGAAGCAGAAAGGACAAGAACTCCACGAAATGAACCGTGGAGGGTCTCAGCGGATCGTACTTGTGCTCGGTACAAAAGGCGAACCAGGAGGCCCAGCGCAGATCGTACAGATCTGAGGTGGACTTGCGCCGGGACCCCATCAGAACGTCAACCGTTCTGGACGAGAAACCTTGCCGCCTGAGACCAGATCTTATAGTCTCCAAGCGACAAGGCTGAGCCAAGAGGCGTTCGGGTGTCCGATGCCGCTTCTTGGCTGCAGCAGGGTTTTGCCGGTGAGGCCTAGCGGAAGCGGGCCTTCCCGGGCGAGAGCGAGGAGCTCCGGGTACCAATGCTGGGAGGGCCAATCGGGCGTCACCAGTATGAGGTCCGGAGACTCCCGCAGGCACTTCTCCAGGACCCTCTGGATGAGAGCCGTGGGGGGGAACGCGTACATCGACTGCCCGACCCACGACATCGAGAAGGCGTTGTGCGCCAGCGCCAGAGGATCCCGGACAGGGGACACAAACAGGGGCAGACGAGCGCTGTGCCGTGTGGCAAAAAGGTCCACCATCGGCTTGCCCCAGAGTCTCCAGACTGGGAGCAAAGCTCGATGGGCGATCGTCCACTCCGTTTGGAGGACCTGGTTGGACCGACTCAGCTGGTCCGCGATGACATTGAGCTTGCCCGGGACAAACTCCACCGAGAGCGCAATGCCATGGCGGTCGGCCCAACCCAAGATCGTCTCGGCCGCCAGAGACAGGGGGGTGGAGCGGGTGCCCCCCTGGCGACGGAGGTAAGAAAGACTGGTGGAGTTGTCGCCACACACCGTGACCCACCTTCCCCGAATAGCGGGGAGGAAATGGGTCAGAGCGAGGCGGATGGCCTCCAACTCCAGCAGATTGATGTGGACCCATTTTCTCTCTTAGATAACACTACAATTAATACCTGTCCCATAATTATGTGCCCTGCCGGGTCGAGAGGACTTAAAAGGGAATACAGACGTTTCGTACCCTGGATTGGTCGTTTCGTACATTATTTTCAAGACATTTCGTACACAAGATATTTGATTTCAGTAACAGTAAGCTAGGCCATTTCATTGGATAACGGTGTCACGATAAATAAGTACCTGCCATGAAATATCTACCTCGGCATGATAACTATAACCATCTAACCCTAACCCTATCCCTAGCCACGAAAATAACCAAGAAAGTTTTCATTTATAACCCTAACCCTATCCCTTTCCCGGGCGTTATATCCTAACCCTATTCCTGTCTAACCCTATCCCGACCTGCAGAAAGGGGTAGGAGTAGCAGTGAGTTCAAAACTTGAAAAAAAAAAATCATTGGCGTCCAGACTGCAGGTAGCTTTCTGTCATTTCGTACACAGGCGTTTCGTACATTTTGGTGTCCACGTATATGGCTCACCCCGGGGGGGCGGGGGGGGGGGGGGGGGGGGGGGGTGGGTCAAAATAATCCGGGAAACTCCGTTATTAGATCATTGAATTCCCGAACAGGTCTTGTTGATTGTTTGCACAAATGGGTTACTTAAAAATTCAATCATATTTTTTGTTCTGCAATTTTCATCAACGCACATGCACGTACCAAGGAAGGAAAACAAAATTTCATGCAGTTTGAATTATTCCAACCAATCTTTTCATTTCCCATCCAAACTTACATGCCCATAATTATTTGGATGCAAAGAAACTTATTGTGTACATCCCAATCTGATTATCCTCCCCCTGGAAACAAATCTACCATGGACACTTTTATATTTGATGTTGCTCCCCCCGCCCCCACACACAGAGAGAGAGAGAGAGAGAGAGAGAGAGAGAGAGAGAGAGAGAGAGAGAGAGAGAGAGAGCAGTCAATCACAGACTGTAATTATTAAATATAAAACAAACCATACCATATACTAAACAACTGAACTGATCAGTATGTTAGCGTTGAAGCAACATTCACATTCAATAATATGAATATTTTGGCAATTATTATTAGTTTATCAATTTTAAACTTGAAAGAATAAAATAGCCACACTGTAGTAATAAAAATATATATATATATATATATATATATATATATATATATATATATATATATAATGTAGAAAAACGATATAAAAAAAGGGGACGAAAGAAAAGAAAAGGAAAAAAATGTAGGCGGAAGTGGTGGTGGGTTGCACGATGAGTGAGCAAGATAGTGGAGAGCAGATGAATGATTGGGTGTGGTTCGAGAGCTACATATAATTATTTGTGTAAATGTAAATTTATATTTCATGTTTTTATGAAACACATTTTTTGTTGATATATCTAATATTATTTTACACTGTGGAAGACAAGTTTCCATGTGCGTTGTACAATACCAATGGACAATACAGAAACTTATGACTTAATGACAAGTGAATTTTCGGTTAATTGTAAAACCTTTATCGAGCTAAAAAAAATAAATTGTCAACTGACAAAAGCAGCAAAGTATGAAGACACCCTGTGGCATAACAAAAATTAAAACATGTTTTTGTGTATTTTGCATGGTAACCTTTTCCTTGTGCCATTTTTTTGTTTATACAGCTTTTGCCTCACTCGAAATCTTTTTCTGAAGAAACAATACACATAAATCCTGAAAAACCAAATCACAACAGCAAGAATTGTATTGCACAATTATAGTTTCATTTACGGTATGTCTTGATTTATACCAATGAAAATAAAATCACTCCTTCACTTGAAAATATTAAGTAACCTAAACCCGTCACAGCTAAACACACAAGAAAACTAAATTTGAATGGACACTTGAGAGGCTGCGAGGCCTAGGTCAGGTCAGGTCATGTAGTTAGGACATTAGGCCTGTGACGTAAGTGTCCCGCGCGACCCCTCTTTCTTTATCTACACCCCCCCCCCTCCTTTTCTTTTCTCTGTCCGGCCGCCACGTTAATTGCCACCCACCATCTAAAGAATGCCGATTCCGGGATTGGTCCCTTTCAAGTTCGACTTGTCTCCCCGGTCAGCACGTACCACCTACCGAGGTTATCTCCCTTCACCCCCACCCCCACCCCCACCCCCCCCCTTATCTACCGTCTCATCACGAGATAGTGATATCAAGAGTCGGTTCCCTTTGTAAGACACCGCGCCCTTACCCATAACAAGAAAGTGACAACCACGGTTATCTCCCTTTGAAGACGGTTTTGCTTTTCCGAGCACGAGAAGGATTTTGAATGTCGGCACGTGATAAGGATGTAATAGGCGCGTGATTGTTCGGTACATTTAGAACAGCATCTTGTGACGTGTGGACTGTAATACACCAATAGCAGGCTTTCATTGTTTGAAAGTGAAGGCTATAATTGGCGTAGTGAGAAAAAGTTTTTCACACAAGACGCTGAAACTGACTAGAGCAACACCTCTCCCAGCCAGAATAGCCCACCTAGTAAGTCTTATTGATGACTGGTGATTGAGACTGGTTGTTTGTTTGACTCTAGTTTTGATCTAGATCCTATGTTCAATGATGAATAAGGAGTAGATAGATATGTTATAGAAAAGAAGTGGTAAACATTCTATTCTATTTATGTGCACTGATTATTTGTGTGTGTGTGTTTTTGACTTGAACACTTTTGGTACCAGAACCGGAGTTTATGCCTACTAACCCTTTTGTCTATTTTTAGTAGGAAACCTATGGGCCGCAATCTTGCACTATTTTTAGTAGGAAACCTATGGGCCGCAATCTTGCACTTTATGATACCCTTCCTTTCCAGGTGTTGGATGGAGAGTGATGTTGTCTTGATCACCTTTTATGTTTTTCTGATCTCAGTTTGTTAACTGAAATTCAGTTTATTTATTAACTACATGTAGTGCTATTGTACAAGGGAAGCCTTCAAGCCGGTTGGGATTCACTAATTCCCTGCCGACTGAAGCCCCTTGTCTCTAAGCCATAGAGATCTACATCCACCTTCTCCTGTGATTATCAGCAGGGCATCGTGGGCCGGAAGATCATCCCGGACTCCACCACGCACCAAGACGGGACTGTCGCCAAGACGACCCGCACCCAGAATCCGCGAGGAGACCACGCCTGAACCGTGCCATCCCGCGAAGCCGTAACCGGAACGACTGGGAGCTACTCTCACCTGACGAGCAAGCCCAGAACTTGAAACAGCTAAGTCCACCTGACTGCGCCAATCATTTGAACTTTCCTACGGACACCAAAGATAATTAGTAACCCTTCCGGCATGGGGCGAACCTTATAGAAAGACAAAAGTCTTGTGAATCCTTTCGGATTTCATTGTTTTTTTATCCATATTTTGTTTTGGCGCCATTGAGCTGCTTTATTATTATTGTTGCATAATCTTATGCAGATTTTGGGAGTAAATAAAATACAAGTGTCAAATAATCCTGAACCCTTTGGTCAGACTGATGAGAGTGGGAGTCTTGTAATTTCAGGTAAAACCCTACTTCTCTCTGTCTGCCATTTAGAGCAATTCAACCACTTGTATTTCTTACAACCATACGAGCCAGAACCCGGGCACAAATATAAATTTATTAGATGAAAAGGGGCCGGGAAAGTTGCTCATCTCCCATACCCTAGAGAAGTGGGCTAAAGGCAAATTATCTAAAGTCTTCCCTAGGGACTTAGCCTTTTAACCCATTACCTCGTCACATCTAATCTCGCGGCCTCTTCACTGTCCTTTCATCTTTGTTTGAACTTTTGCACAGCTGAGAGATTTTTATATTTTGTTTTGGGCAAATCTGCCTTTTAGTCATGCTCATATTGTAGTTTTGATATGTTGGTGTATTTATCAAGCAGGTTTTTTAATTGTGTTAGATTCTGTGCTCGTTTAATATGTGCATGAAGAGTATTCCAAAACTTTGTTACTGTTAGAAAAGATTTTTGGGTTAGTATTTTTAAATCACTGTTACGAGTTCTCTTAGGCCTAGTTGTCCTAATTGACCTGACCTTATCTTACTTGACCTGACCTGACCTGATTTTCGTTTGGGACAAAGACAAGCCTAGAAAAGATTTTACTGTGGGGCATTTTCACAACAGAACGTCTGCACGGTGGTACTCCGTGCCCGTCTACACAGAAAATTCATTTCCCCGGAATACAAATTCTAAACATAGCAGCCAATCCGAAGGGAGCATTGGTCACATCTATTTTTATTTTGGGGAAATCCAACCAGGATGTTCTACTCATTCTATCAGCTGACCAACCCCTTCGCCATTTTGAAAAAAACAGCACTGACACTGATTCGAAGCGACAACAAGTTTTTGAAAAACGTCAAAAACAAGCGATCAATTTATCGACTACGATTGTCGTATTGTGTGCAGCTAATAGTCAACGATCAATATTGTAATATTGATCGACCGTTCATACGGTGAAGTCTACACCAGCCGGCAAATATGCCACTTCCTTGCATTGAGGAATTCAAGGAGGAGCAGTTTTCGTAAGTAACTTCTTCTTTTTCCAAGTTGTCCAAGTTGTCAAGGTCAGTTCAGACCATTATTACAACTGAAGAGGTCGAAGAGAGAGAAAAAGAAAAGAAGAAAAACAAATACAAAGGAGAGAGAGAGTGCTTCTTTTTCTATGGTCACCCCCTAAAGTGTGTACAATTACTTCTGTATATAAGTTGGTCACCACCACAGAAGAAGAAGAGAGACTCGGAGAGAGTTTTGGTGGGTTAGGGTAGACAGCCAGACAACCGGCCAAATAGGGACCGTGTGACCGCGTGGGGAACTTTATGGTGATCAAACCCAACTTGGTCGCCTTCAGTTTTAAATTTTGCGTAGCCCATGACAAGCTGACAAACGACTCGCATTAGATCTTACAACAAGCAAACAACTACACGACAAGTGTAATGATTTATTTGGAAAATGTATGCCGCATCAACCTTGACTGAAAGGAAACATTTACCAGAAAAATCATAAAAGATGGGACTGTTTTAAAAAGCTCTATGGCTTGTTTGGTCCCTACCTACCTACCTACCTACCTACCTACCTACCTACCTAAGTGTAAAGTGATGTTATTTTATTCACAAGAGACAAAACTTGGTCCTATTCTATTTACTATATTTATTAATGATCTGCCAGATAATGTTATTAGTGCTTGTAAAAATTTTGCAGATGACACAAAAATCTATAATAGCTCATCTTGCAGTACCACTTTACAAAATGACATTTACTGTTTGCAGGATTGGTCCGATACCTGGAATTTATATTTTAATACATGTATCAAAATGTGGTGTGTTACATATTGGTAAAAACAATCAGAATGTTGAATATGAAATGAGACTCAGTGATGGAATTCAGCAGATAAATACTGTCACAGAAGAGTAAGATTTGGGTGTTACCTTTGATAACAAATTATCATTTGATCCTCATATACAGAGAGTGGTGGGCAAGGCAAACCAGATGTTGGGAATTATTAAAAGAAGTTTCACTTATCTTGATAAAGACACTTTTCTAAAACTATATAAATCTTTTGTAAGGCCACATCTGGAATATGCTAATGCTATATGGTGTCCTTTTTTGAAAAAGCAGTCTAATCAAATAGAAAAAGTTCAAAGACGGGCCACAAAACTGCTAAAAGAATGTAAAAACATGTCATATATTGAAAGGCTAAGACACCTAAACTTACACTCTCTTAAGGGTAGGAGGTTGAGAGGCAGCCTTATACAAACTTATAAGATCTTCCATGGTATTGATGACATCAATTTTGAAACTTTCTTTTCTGTTCCACAATTTAACATCACGAGAAAGTCAGAAGGCAAAATCTTTATTAGATATTGTCAAAGTAATAGAAGAAAATTTTCATTTTCTTATAGAGTTGCTGTTCATTGGAATGAACTAAGTACTAACATCAAGTTTGCAACTAATATTAACACCTTTAAAAATTTTCTGGATTCCAGTCAGAAATTTCAGAGTCTTTTTAATGATTTTGACTGATTGTCTTTCAAAAACTTGCTCAGACCCAAAATAATTTTTGCAACGTCATTGCCAAAGAGGGGACGTTATATAGGCCGCGAGGCCTAGGCTTGAGAGCCTGTCCCTACTACTACTACTACTACTACTACTACTACTACTACTACTACTACTACTACTACTACTACTACTACTACTACTACTAAAACAAAACTACTGGATATGTCGGTGAATGCGCCTTTATCGACATAGACAAACAAGAAAATAGCAGATATAGCAAAAGGAGCAAAAAGCAGGCAACAAAAGGAGCAAAAAACCAACAAAAACAAAACAATAATTCCCCTCTACACTCCAATGCGTAAATAATACATGTACAACCAAGTTGAAACCAAAGAGCAAGGCATGCATTTGTGAACACAAATCATTGCTAGGTATTGTTTACCGATAAAATGTATAAAGGAAACAGGGGTTGGCAGGGCTCCCAATCGTCCTGCAAAACAAGGGGTCCCAGGGACTCTTTCACTTACAGTATAGAGGGGGATAGAGGGTCCAAGTGGCATTGCGAATGCTAAGAATAATTTTTCTAGTGCATCCCTGGGACCCCCTGCACGTTCTTTTAGAGGGTCCTGTAGAATTTTAGTGCTTCATAGACCCCCAAATGGGGGTCCCTGGGAGCCCTGGGTTTGGGAAATTATTTTTTTATGTTAAAAAGCTCAAATTTTCTCCATCTTAAACTGATATAGTGGACATTTCCATCACATGAGCTCAGGAAAAACCCTTAAGTGTTTGTGGGCAGTTTGCTAAAAATAACACATCAGTCTGATCTAATTTGGTTAAATTCAGGACATACTTTTCCCAATTCTGTTGTCACAGTTCTGGGAAGTCACACATGACGCTGAGCACTGAGTCACTTTTAATTTTAGCTTTCCTCAGAATAGAACAAGAATATTATTATGTTGAGTAATTAAATTTAACAACTGTAACTGGGACAATACTTGGTACACTGTTGAAACTGACTTAAAATCCCCAAAACGAATTTATTTAAATTTAAATTTCTTTAGTTTAAGCATGGTCTCTGCACTAGTACTTTAGTACTATAGTAGATGTGTGCAATATCCATGGTTTAAATCACACTCACACACATGCACAGATGCACGCACGCGGGCGCACACACACACACACACACACACACACTTGATACATGTGCACACACAGAGACACATGCGCACTTTTAAGCACAAGCACACACACACACACACACACACACACACACACACACACACACACACACACACTTAATACATGTGTACACACGGAGCACACTTAACACACACACACGTACACACACACACACACACACACACACACAGTGACACACACACACACTTGTAAACACACACACACTCAAATGGACACATATATGATACAATACACAGCTCAAACTCAAAGCTCATCCCCATCATCTCAGCCACAACTGAACAGCATGAGGTTAGACTTTAGGCCAAGAACATTAGGCAGGTTTCCCAAAGGCCAAGTACCAGTAATCCCCAATGCTAGTACCATATTTTTCTGACTAGTATAGTATAAGGAGCACGTTATTATCCTCTGACACGTTTGGCACCCACCAAATTTTACACAGAATTCAGATTTTGTTCATCATATTATAAGGCACATGGGTCTCACACTCTCAGTCTTGGAAAAAAATATCACCTTATAGTCCGTAAAATACGGTAACTAGTATGTGTGTCAGTATAGTGTAGAGTGGCACAGAGGTAGCGAGTTCGCCTTGTGTCAAGTAAAACCCGAGTTCGAACCTGGGTACAGGGGATTTTTCCTCTCACTTCACACTAGGCCTAAAATACGGTCTGAACGTGGAGTCTTTCGGATGAGACGATAAAACGAGGTCCCGTGTGCCCATGCACTTAGCACACGTTAATCCCAGTGGCAACGAAAAAAATTTGTCATTTTGTAAAAAATGTACCCCCCCCCCCCACACCCCCCCCCATATACCCCCACCCCCACTTCCTTCCTCATGAGTCATCGGTCACACAAAAAATCGCATGCAAAAAAAAGGAGAAAAAAAGTGGCTGGCTGCGAGGCGCTCTCCAGGTGGGAGCAACCTGAATTTCACAGAGACGCCTCTATGACTATGAAGTATCTAATGCCTAATAATGCCTAATAATAATGTTTTATGAAATTGATGGTTGCTAATTTCTATTATTGCATGATTTCCACAGATACGAGCAGGCTGTGAGCGAGGCGCTGGTGGAGGTGGTGAAGCAGGGGGTGCAGGAGGACAGGGTCACCTGCGGCATCCAGCAGTGTGTGCAGCTCATTGCCAGGTAACCAGGAAGAGAGAGAGAGATAGACGCAGACATTTTACAGAGATAGAGTACAGAGGCAGACGCTGACAGACAGAGACTCAGAGAGAGAAGGAGATTTAATGGCATACAGCAATGGAATTTTTTAATGACGTTGCAAAAAATGTTGTCTCTCGGTTGGTGTTCACATTATTCTTGTCGTTGAATTCACTCAAAGATATTCTAAAAGGGTCAGATGGATTACTTAAAAGCTCGGCGGACCGGGCTGATAGAGTTATCGTTAGTGGGGACGTGTACACTATTCACAGTGGAGGCTATCCAAAAACTCGGACTGGAACTTGAACGGAGAATTCAACTGGCCTATCGATGTGTAAAATGTGTCACGTTTCAAAGGGATATAACCAGTGTTTCTGTGCTCACTACTCATAGGGAAAAGAGACCGGATGTTTATCTTCCCCTGTGCAGTCTTTGATTCACTGTAAAGTTTCTCATTTTACAGAACATGCTTTCTGCCATTATGGAAAAAAAAAAAAATTATATAGCAAAAACAGGCTTACTGGAACAACTTTTTAGCTCAGTTTGTAAAAAAACATAATTAATGCGTAATGTTTGAATTGAAAACAAACAGAAAAACGAAAACTAAACAAACCCTGCCCCAACCAAACCAACAAAGAGATCAAACCAAACGAAAAAAAATTAAAAGAAGACAAGCATGCAGTTTTAAACGACAATTATTAACATGAAAAAACCCACCTTTTTTTCCCCCTTACGCAGCGGCCCGGAAGATGTGATGCTCTGCCTGCTGGCGAAGCTGTCGGCTTCGCAGGACGCGGCCATCAAGATCCCCCTGCTGCTGCTGCGGGCCTACTGCCAGGAGAACGCCATCAACTTGCTGCACGTGCTGGGAGAGAACAGGATGACCCAGCTCACGGCCGCGTCCTGCCTCAGCCAGTCGGCACAGCCCGGCCTGGATGTTGTGACAAAGACGGCGCAAATTGCCACGCCTGTTCAGGAGGAGGGGTGCATCATGATCAAGGTGGGATTGATTTTCATCTATTTTTGTTTGCTTTTCTTTTTTTCTCATTACTTCTTCTGTTTCTTTTTTTTTTGGTTCTTTTTCTTCCCCTGTCTTTCTTTCTGTCATTCTTTCTTAATTGTTTTTCTCCCCATTTCTTTCTCTCCTACTTCTTTGTTTTGTTTCTTTCTTGTGTGTGTGTGTGTGTGTTTGTGCCTATGCATGTGCACACATTCATATGAATTCATAGTGATCCCGTGTTTGCATGAATATCACATTTGATCACTTCAGTGGAATCCCACCCCCACCCACCCCCCTTAAAAAAACTTTTTTAAAGCCTAACCCACAACTACATGGATGCTCCTTCTTGCAGGATGTCCTGAATTGCAGGATTTTTCAATTGCCTAGAGCCGGCATTGCCGGATTATGAGAATTTGAGAAGCAGCGATTTTCTTACACACACACACGCACGCACACGCACACGCACACGCACACACACACACACACACACTTGTACAGTAAAAATGGCCTATATAAGCATTTGCTATATTCAAATGAATGTAGCACTTGTACTAGTCTAGAGGGGTGAAAAACGAGCAGTAAATGTGTGCACTGCCCCTGCACTCCGCAAGGGCCGCCCCCTTGCAGGTTTTTTTTTTTGTCCCCAGGAGCACCCATGCAACTCATGTTCATAAAAAAAAAATGATTGTAGATTTCTTCTTGAAATTTCTGCCTGACCAAAACAATGCTGAGATGTTCAGATTTTCTGTACATTGATAATGAATGCCCACCTTTGCTGTGTTCCAGTACCCGAAGCACAACACAAGCGTCGAGGATGATATGGTGGCTGCATACATCAAGCAGAAGGAGAAGAAGTACATCGATCCTTCCCTCACCATCCCAGACCTCGCTCAGCCTCACAACACAATGGCTGAGGATGATATGGTGGCTGCCTGCATCAAGCAGAAGGAGAAGAAGTACATCGATGCTACCCTCACCATCCCAGACCTCGCTCAGCCTCACAACACAAGCGTCGAGGATGATATGGTGGCTGCCTGCATCAAGGAGAAGAAGTACATTGATCCTTCCCTCACAATCCCAGACCTCGCTCAGCCTCACAACACAAGCGTCGAGGATGATATGGTGGCTGACTGCATCAAGGAGAAGAACGACACCGATCCTTCCGTCACAATCCCAGACCTCGTTCAGCCCAGTGTGGACCAAACCATGGGTACCGGTAAGTGCTTTTGTATGTTCTTTTTCTTGCTTGTTTGAATGTTTATCAGGGTTTTAATAGTTATCTTGATTGTAGAAGAGGTTTTAAGAAAGTGATAGGTCCTTTGTATTTTGTTTCCTTAGTATGAAGGTGGTTTGTTTCTGTTTCTATTACCGTTTTAGGCGATACTATTTTCCAAGACTCAGACCCCTGCGCCTTATAATGTGACTAATGAAATAGTAAGAAAATATAGTAACAAAATCTGATTTGGGGTAAAGTTTAGGGGGTGCGCCTTATACAAAGGTGCGCCCTATAGTCAGAAAAATACGGTAAGTTATTTTAGAGAGTCAGATATTGATTTATTATATCAGTTATTCTTATTTTTTCTTCTTCTTTTTGTGTGTGTTTCATTTTTTAGTTAGCATACAAAAAAGTAAAGTGTCTAAAATGATCATGATCAAAACGGTCCCTCCCCTGTGATGCTAGTTTGTTGTAATTTGTCTTGATAAGATTTCACAAATGCTTTGAATATCAAAATTTAACATTTCTTCTCTGTCTTTCTGTCTTCCTCTGTGTGTGTGTGTGTGTCTGCAGGCATGTGTGAGTGTGTGTGTGTGTGTGTGTGTGTGTGTGTGCATTGGTATTGTGCATACACGTATGAAACGCTAACCTTTCTCCACTTCTGTTGCATTTCAATATCGATACTGTCCATCAACGTTGCAGATTATGCATTCACGTGCATTTCTTATTCTTGTGAATTGCAGGCTTCAAGCTGAAGAAGCAGAAAATGAAGACTTCCATCCAGGCTTCCTTTTAGCCCACAACGGCCACCCTTTGCCATCCCCTGTGGAGCCTCCGTGAATCGGTGAGCTGCTCCCGGCATCATCAGAGGACAACGGAATCGTTTGTGTCACTCCAGTCTTTCATCTCTTCCAGCCACAGGGTCTCTTGACCCTTCAAAACTGGCTATGCTGTGATTGGACACTATTTCATAATTCCAAATGACTTTTTTTTTTTAAATGACTTTTCAGTGATTGAACATCATTTGAAAGTTCCGAAAAGGCTTCTTTGTGTGTAGCAACCTGTCTTTTTTTCCTGGCCAGCCAGTATTCTGACTAATATGGATCATCGTTATTGCAAGATACATCACTGTGAATGATAAATCATTGATACTTAAATTACATGCTGTATGTACGTTTCAATGAATCAGTTTGGTTTTGCAGTGTGTTTTATGGAGAATGATGAAATCAAGATTGATAGTTTTCAAATATGGAGATTAATAAAATACCAGAAAAAGAAGTGGGTTTTTTTCTCTGTTGAATTCTCTTATTTATTGTACATATTGTTTGGATTGTCCTTGAGAGGTATAGTGAGACAGAGAGAGAGAGAGAGAGAGAGAGAGAGAGAGAGAGAGAGAGAGAGAGAGAGAGAGAGAGAGAGAGAATTAGCATGCAAACATTGTATGAGCTTGTATATATATATGTGAATGTGTTAATCTCTGCTCATACATGCATTTGTACATATTTTAATACATATGGCATTATGCTTGAATGAATGATCTGCATAAATGATCACCTCTTCAACTTTCATGAAAATTAATGTTTATATATCTTCTTCTTCTTCGTTTGCTCAGACAGTTTCCTGTCATATGAGCGTAGATGCGTCATGCTGCCATTATGCGCCTAACTAAGAAATAGTTAGGCCCAGCATGTCCGACTTCGGCTGAAGAAAACTTTGTAAGAATTTATAGAAAAAAGGCAGGAGAATGGACCAGTAAGATAGAAAGATAGCAGATGACAGTAAGCAAAGGGAAAAGGCAGGTTCAAAGAGAATGACAGAATTAGAGGAAGTTACAAGCACAGAACTTCCAGAAGGTGGGGGGACTATTTGTACAAAAGTTCCCCTGGTATCCCCACGGGAATGTTTATATATCAGAGCTTCAGATTGTTAGTGCGCCCGCGCTATTCACGCATATCTTTTCAAGATGACACGCATTTACACCTTGTAATGCGCCTGTCTGGTGCATGCCAATAATTATTTATTAAGCATGAATGGAGAGAGAGAGAATGAACGTCATTTCAATCAGATTTTTTTCTTTCTTTTTCCATCAGGTCACAAATACATCATAACAGTATACGTCATTCGTCATCCTAAAAAAAGGTTTTGTAAGCACCAAAACTTGCATGGTCTTGTTTTGTTTACCTAGATCTACAACAACATGATTTATGGGCTAAGTTTATCTTAACCCCCCCCCCCCCCCCCTCTCTCTGTCACTGTCTCTGTCTCTCTCTCTCTCTCTCTCTCTCTCTCTCTCTCTCTCTCTCTCTCTAACCCCCTCATATTCTGTTGTATGCCAATACTAACTTGACATTTTTATGGCAATAACAGTTCTGTTCTGTTCATACACACACTCCCATGCGCATGTTCACGCACACACTCTTATGTCTACACTCATAATGCATTGTACTGAAATTTAGGTTTAAAGTTTTGGTAACACGTTGGTGGCCCATCACTTTAAAAAATGACCCCTCATTTTCTGTAGTCAGGGGTCATATGACCCATGAAGTCTAAAAACAATCTGAAGCTCTGACATATTGGTGGTGTTGTTTTTTAAATCTTCTTTACATCTTTTTTCTTTACCTTATGTACCTCATCATACCATTTTTGTCCTCAGCAACTTTTCTATGCATCTCTGATTTTACATAATACTACTTGTTATAATTATCATCTTTCATGATAACGTTGTCTTTCATTTAGTGTCATATCATGTCATATCCCCCTCCCCCACTCCCTCTCCCTCAACTTCCCAAACTCTAAATCAAAACCAGAGTTGTTTCCCATTGACAACAATTTTAGAGCTCAAGTTTGTGGATGTCCAATGCTTATCTACTACATTATGTGAGTTGTAAGTGACAGTAGTTATGCAAATAATGGCTCAACACAGCGGTCCAAATTGCTCAAAGACTTTGGGATATTTCATTTGCAGAAACTTGGAGAGTCTGACTGTCGTATAGCGCACGTACTGACGTGATGATATCTTCTTCTGCGTTCCCAGGCCATATGGCCATAATGGATAAAGCACGTATGTGTCCGGTTTTCAGTTTTCACTGGTCTCCCCACTGAGTACAGCCAACACATTCTGATTTCGGAGGAGCTCAAAGGAGAAAAATTATTTGTAAGATTTTTTTGAAAAAATAACGGTCAAGGTCACTGGAGCCAAAAATGCACCTAGCACCTAACGTTTGAATGCAGGGACCTAGGACACTCAAATTTTGCTTGCGAATAGGTACTAAGGATATCTAGACCAAGTTCGAAAATCAAGGTCAAAGGTCAAGGTCACTGGCGCCAAAAATGCTGCGCGGCTGGTGGTCTAGTGTCTTAACGCTCTAGTGTTATGTTGAGTTATTGTTGAAACAATAAATTGTTACTGCTTTTTCAATTTCTTGCCTTTATTTATCATGCATGGACGGATTATTGCTATTTTTAAATAAAAAATGTAAGAGGCTTGACATATGGTCAGAGATTGTTGCTGCTGTTTTAAGTTTGTGTTTGGTTATCTTTCTGCTTGTCCATACCATATGCTTCATGTATATTGTTATGTTTGTAAAAATATTTACAAAGAGATTACAAATTATTAAATGAAAACATATTTTTAAAGTTGCTTACAGTGAACATTTATCTACAACTGTTTTTGTTATTCAACAGTATTTTCCTCGCTTGCCCCATATTTTACCAAGCCTTTTTTTAAACTGATAAAAAAAAAAGATAGCTTGCGCCTGTTTTCACCCACATGCCTTAGTTCAGTAAATATTGCGTTAAATAAAGTAACAGGTTCTTAATTCTGTTCAGAGTAACAGGGGTCACTATTACCAAAGACTGAGTTTAATTTTCTCTCTATTGTTTTATAACCATCAGGTATCTAAACATTTATGGGTGTCGAGATTGAATTGTTTTAAGCCATAAACATATTTTATTAATGCAGATTCTATAATGAATTAGGTCCATAGGCACTGGGTTTTTTCTTTGATTACAAATCTCGGCTATGTTATTCTGTAAAATTATTACAGAGTTAAAAGAAAGAGAAATGGATCAGCATTAGGAAATGTATGAACATATGATTATAATGAATGTACATAAGGCGTGCTTATCATGTTTGTATGTATTAATCATATTTCTGTATCACCACAGGAAATACCCTAAAGAAATCTAAAAAAACAAAACATTTTAAGAAATGAAAACAAAAAAGGATTAAAAAAAAACTACAAAAATTTAAAACTAAGTTTTTAAACAAAAACTTTTAAAAAGTTAAATATAAAATCTACCCCCCCCCCCCCCCCCCCTAAAAAAAGGAAAAAAAAAGTATTAGAAAATAACAAAAACAAAAAAGAAAAGTATTTTTTCATTATGTTAAACTAGATTAGATGAGCGAGACTTAATGTTTCAGCTTGGGTGTAATGGAAGAGGAGGGGGTTGCATTGTTATGTATGTACTGGTTTTGTACATGGGAGTGGAATTTCAGGCAACGATCATCAGAGAGGAAAATACATTTTTTGGGGGAAAAAATCATTGAAGGGTTGTGGAAATGATTTTATGTGTATGGTTCGCTCTCCCCCCCTCTCTCTCTCTCTCTCTCTCCCCCTCTCTCTCTCTCTCTCTCTCTTTCTCCCTCAATCTCTTTCTCTCATTCTTTCTCTCCCCATGTGTGTGTGTGTGCATGCACACATGTGTGTGTGGATGTGGATATGTGTGTGAAAGAGAGAGGGAAGAGGTCTTGAGCTTGTATGTGTATAAATGATTGCTAGAGAGATAAAATCAAAGAATTCAAATGCATTGTGAATGTGTGCATGCTTGCCTGAGCATGTGAGCGTGTGTGTGAGAGAGAGAGAAAGAGAGAGAGAGCTTGCATGTGCATGAATTATTGATGATTGTGTTTGTTGAAAAGATAAAAACAAAGGATTCAAATACATTGTGCGTGTACACATGTGACCCACATGCAACTTGTTCACCTCCATGCTTTTCACATAAACACACGCGCGCACACACACACACACACTCTCTCTCTCTCTCTCTCACACACACACAGACACACGTCACACACACAGACATTGCAAAGCATAAAATACACAGACTTCTTTTTCTTTCACTCGTCTCTTTATTAATGTTGTCTTCTTTTTAAAAAACAAACAACACCAGAGATGATGAAAATAAACAAAGCACATCACCCACACACAAAAACCATGCCATAATTGATTGACCCATATGCCAAATACAGCTTTAGAAATTGTGTTAATTTTCTTTATTAGTCTTCTTGATTATTTTAATGATCATACGTATTGTTTCAATTACGTTTTGAGTGTTGCTGTTATCAATTAGGCATTTGCAATATATCATATTGTTGGGCAAAGCATAAAGTATAAACTCTAAGATTGCAGCCATTTATTCATTGATTTATTCGGTGTGTTTTTTCATAAATGAATTATTTATCAAAGTGTAATTAAAGAAGAAGAAATTTGGTGTTTAACGTCCTCTGGACCTGGGAAGGCACATATGGGACATTTGTTTTGGGTAGTGTAATTAAATGGTTGATTCAATGTTCAAAGAAAAATATGAGTTAATCATTCGGTCGTATACTTTCACATTCACATATTCATTTGATTATTTATTATTTCACTTAAGGTATTCAAGTTCAAGTATACTTTATCATCCCCCCCAAAAAGAGAAATTCACTGTAGGTGCAACATCATTGACAAAAATACAACAGAACGGGAACAAACCCAAAAACATTATTCAAATGTGTGTAACGCAATTATACCAAAGACTGTACAGGGGAAGATAAACACCCGGTCTCTTTTCCCTATATGAGTAGTGAGGACAGAAACACTGGTTATGTCCCTTTGAAACGTGACACATTTTACACATCGATAGGCCAGTTGAATTCTGCGTTCAAGTTCCAGTCCGAGTTTTTGGATAGCCTCCACTGTGAATAGTGTACACGTCCCCACTAACGATAACTCTATCAGCCCGGTTCGCCGAGCTTTTAAGTAATCCATCTTACCCTTTTAGAATATTTTTGATTATACCAACCAAAACATTGTTCTGTCTTTCATTTAATAATGAACTATGCAACATACCACATATTTATGTTTGCAAACATCTTTCGACAAGAATGCTACAGGAACACTAAAAATGAAGTCTGTTAAAATGCAGTGATACAGTGCAAAAGTCCACTCAGAGAGAGAATTCTGTTTTTCTTTTCTTTTTTTTCAAAACCCATCCGACCACAAACAATGCGATCTTAGCATTTAAAGAGTAAAATATTGATACAGTTATATATATATATATATGTTACGCCCAATCGATGAAATTGCCTATTTCATGAAATGGGCAAAATGTTTTGCCCAGCTCATGAAATGGACAATGTATATATAACAGTTTTCAATTTCCATTCACACAGGTATTGATTAAGGTTGATTCAACAGTAGCATATTTTTCTACATTGTATTTTCATCCCCATCCTGCCCCCAAACTCTACCAAATGCTACTCGTGGGGCATACCTGAACCACGTGTTGTATCACACGTTTTATCAAATTAAGTCTGAATGAAAGACTTTAATAAACACTCATCTACAGGCGTGATTTATCTTTCGTTTGAACTAATTCTTGATCTCTGTGTGTCAATGAACGAAAACTAATTTTCATTCATAGTGATTTTCTGAATAGCAAGTTTTAAAGTGGCTATTTCACGAACTGGGCTGGTCAGTTTGCCCATTTCATGAAATGAGCAATTTCACGGATTGGGCGTAACATATACATACGTAACTGGTTAAGAAACATGATTTAGGCCTACTCCAAAGACACAGAAATAGGAAGGGAAAAAAAGAAACTTCGCCAACATACAAAATAATTAGAGGATAAACAAAAACACCATAATCATAATCTTCCTCTTCTTCTTCATCATCATCACCACTGTCCTCATCATCATCATAATCACCACCACCATCATCATCCCCCCACCACCACCACCACCATCATCATCATCACCACCACCACCAACACAATCGGTGAAATTCTGCTTGACGTCCTCTGATCTGGAACAGACACGCATGAGACATTAATAGATATAAAGATGGGACATTAATAGATATAAAGATCCTGAAGGTAATGCCCGGAGGCAGTGCAACACCAGGAAAGTCCCGATTTTTTAATAATACAGATGTGTATGATTAAAATGTGTATATTAAACAACACAATCCTCCTCAGTTTTATTTTTGTAAGCAGGATTGAGAAAAGGCAGTTAATTTAGAGTATTCACAAATGGGGGTTAATTAATTAGTGGAAAAACCGAGCCATCCATCTTCTGGGTTTTTTCCAAGCAGCAGTGTTGCCACTACACGGCAGGCGCTTCGGCTGAAGATTTGGCTCAGCGTCTTTTAATTAAAGTCAAGAGATTGGCACTATGTTACTTTTGTATCTTCTTTTTTTTTTTATGGCGTTTTTGCTACCGCTGAGTAGGTAGGTTTTATCCAGGCAAATTAGGAAATAATCACATTAAATTTGTATACATAATGGAAAACGATTTGCAACAGCGATTTATTTGGGTCTAGTGAAATAAAGTAAACCCTAAGCAATGTGATGAAGAAAAGGTAAATTCTTACCATGTATTGTCATGGGTTCAAGGTTCAAGGTTTTTTATTTCCAAAAAAGCCCCTTGGGGGTACATGGAAAAACAAAATCAAAATATATATAAACAATGAAAAAAGTATAAAAAAAAAGAACAAACAATAAACGGACAAACAAACCTTTGACGACAACAACAACATACAAAAACAAACAAACGAAAAACCCCAGAAAATATAGATCAACATCCAATCACAATGAAGGGTTGTGGCAAGAACTGCTGTGATTACGTACATCAATCAATGAAACAAAGCACAACATAAAATAATCATTGCAACAAGCATCATCCTATCAAACCTCAGTTAATCCACTTACAATGGTGCTGTTCACATAATTATGCACCTCATCCAACTAAACCACGACATATCAAATTGTCACATCACTACAATCAAAGCTTTTACATATCAGTTACGTATCAGTATGGGGAAGAGACAGAGACAGCAAGCTTTCTGCTCCTAGAGCTATAGGAGCAGAAAGCAGCCTGATGAAAGCTCCTAGAGAGCAGAAAGCAGCCTGATGAAAGCTCTAGGAGCAGACAACAGCCTGATGAAAGCTCTAGGAGCAGACAACAGCCTGATGAAAGCTCTAGGAGCAGACAACAGCCTGACGAAAGCTCTAGGAGCAGAAAGCAGCCCGATGAAAGCTCCAGGAGCAGAAGCAGCCTGATGAAAGCTCTAGGAGTAGCCTGATGGAAGCCATAGGAGCAGACAACAGCCTGATGAAAGCTTCAGGAGCAGAAAGCAGCCCGATGAAAGGTCTAGGAGCAGACAACAGCCTGACGAAAGCTCTAGGAGCAGAAGCAGCCCGATGAAAGCTCTAGGAGCAGCCTGATGAAAGCCATGGGAGCAGACAACAGCCTGATGAAAGCTCCAAGAGCAGAAAACAGCCTGATTAAAGCTCCAGGAGCAGAAAGCAGCCCGATGAAAGGTCTAGGAGCAGAAAGCAGCCTGATGAAAGCTCCAAGAGCAGAAAGCAGCCTGATGAAAGCTCCAGGAGCAGAAAGCAGCCTGATGAAAGCTCCAGGAGCAGAAAGCAGCCTGATGAAAGCTCTAGGAGCAGAAAGCTTGCTGTCTCCCTCTCTCTCTTCCCCACGATCACTCACAGCAATACCTGGTAAGAATGTACCCTTTCTTCATCTTCCCAAGTGATCCTGCCGTCATCTCCTCTTTTTGCTGACAACCCCTATAAGCAAAGTGTTTTGGATCATGTAATCAAACCTTATACATTCTCATTTACTGGATGATCAAGGAAGGCCCACAGTTCAGTAGTTCAGTCTTTTGTGAATGACTATGACTCTCAGGCCAGGAGGCCTTTGCACCGGCTCTGTGTGCAGCAACTTGGTATTTCGTACTTTATAGTCACAGAGGCGTCTCTGTGAAATTCGGGTTGCTCCCACATGGAGGGCGTGTCGCAGCCAGAGGCGCGCCACCCTTTTTATGATTTTTTTAAATTTGCATGCGATTTTAGTGTGACTGACGAGTGGGAAAAGGGTGTACGTGTGTGTAAATTTGGACCAAATGACAACTCTCCGTTGCCACTGGGTTTGACGTGTGCTAAGCGCATGGGCATACGGGACCTCGGTTTATTTTGTCTCCACGTTCAAACCGCAAGGCCTAGTGCAGAATGAGAGGAAAAATCCCCTGTACCCAGGTTCGAACTGGGGTTTATTGTATACGAGGCGAACGCGTTACCTCTGTGCCACTCTACACATTTAACTTAAGGGATCAGTTGGCCTTTGGGGACCTTCCCCCGCTCCAGATGTCCTCTAGCCCTTTTGGCCGAGAGAATGGGGATGTTCCCTGAGAAAGGCTTCTCCGCTGTAAAACAAATTCCAACCCAGGCCTCCAGAACAGTGGTCGCCTTCTATGCTATCTGGAAGTCATAGTTGGACACGACTGACTGGCACACACGCACTCGGAATCACTTTTAAAGATATACGTATACTAGATATCCTAACTACCTATCCACATGCAAAATGTGACGGTCATAGGTCCCTCCGTCCAAACGCTATTGTGGTAGCACACACACATAGTCAGCCAGGAGCAAACAAACACCACTGAAAACATTACTCCGCTCTCGCATCGCGGCTTGTTAAGCACACGCACATAACTTTATACAGTTATCAGATGCAGCACTTACGTAAGGAGGCATAACTTACTATATGTGTCATATAGAATTAAAAAAATAACTGAATACAAACAAGAATAAAACTTCAGTTATATCAATGCCACTGTTGGATCATTACACATCAAAAGCTGCCTTTGTGCCATATAACATGCATGAAATTAGTGTAAAATTGCTGTCATTTATGTAAACAATAGTTCATCAGTAATTCATTCATAATTTAAAATCATCATTCCAACACGTTTGAAATTTTACACTTATATCAAACACATATCTCATTCTGCGCGTGAACGCGCACGTAGTATACTTACGTAAGTTGTTCTTCAGTTTCACGTCCTTCCACTAAAAGTGATTCAGACAATATTATATTGTAGTGTGATGTTGGTGTGGTGAGTATGAGTGTGTGTGTCTGTGAGTGTGTGTAAGTATTAAAGTAAATAATAGGATAGTGATGCAGGCCTAATCATAGCTCCCTGGATTAGACTTTCAATCTCCTTGGACGAGAAAGTAACACGTTTGTGTGATATTTTCTCATTGTCTCTAACATTAGATTTAATACAGTTATTATAATATTGAACGTCTGAGTTCATCAATACAGTGTTGACATTTTCATGAGATGTTTTGTTTATAATTGAGAAACATTCTGTCAGATCTAAAGGAACATTAATTGATACTGCGTCGTCACTATTTTGAGCTGCTTTTTTTGCAGCTTGATCTACCCGTTCATTTGCTGATATTCCACAATGCGAAGACACCCAACGAAAAGTAACGGTAATGCCTTTCAATGAAAGAAGGTGTATTATGTGATTAATTCTCCCATCTTCATCCTAACAAATGTCCCAGATGTGCCTCTAAGCAGGTCGGAGGACGTAAAACAAATGTCTGATCTTCTGTTCTGATGTGATTAATTTCAATTATCATGTTAAGTCGTAGGGGAAGACGGGGTAAAAAGCGCATGGGCGGGTAAGAAGCCCACCCCAATTATCTCATGAAATGAAGCAAATTTCAGTCTCATTTTGCCCATGAGACGAGCGTTAATGTCTAGCATTCGTCTCATGGGCAAATTTGACTGAAATTTTCTTTATTTCGTGAGATAATTGGGGTGGGCTTCTTACCCGCCCATGCGCTTTTTACCCCGTCTTCCCCTATACATGAATTGGGAGACTTAATAGCATACATTGCTGCTTTAGAATCAGCACATATTAAGATTTGGCTGTTATTGAATAGGAAAACTTAAAAATAAAATCCAAAGACTTAAGCATAGCAATTCAGCGCTTTTTATAGACAACCCTTTACCAAGATAGAATAACTTTTCTAATTTTAAGCTAGGAATAATGAAAGCTGCTGCCGTGTTATTATCTTCTAACACTGAACCATCTGTGAATATTTTTAAATGATGATTGTAATTATATTCTAAGTGCGTGTATACAGAGAATCATTTTTAGATAAATGAGTGTGATCAATATCAAAGATAGCTTTTGATTGCTCCCATTTTTTGAATGGGAGAAAGTGTGTCGTTTTTTTAGCAATGTTACTTTTATCTATTTTTGTATCTCTTAGAATATCAAAGGAAAATATGGAATACATAGATTTTGTGGATTGAATATGCTGTGCACGTTTTCCAAAATCCTTTTCAGATTTTAAACATACCTCTTCTGAGCAAAAAGAGTTTTCTAAAAACCTTTTCAAAACAAATTTTGAAGCAGAAGCTTTTCGGAGTTCACTGAGAGGTAAAACTCCCACTTCGATATTTGTCCCTAAGTTAGATGTATGTGTGGGGGAACTCCAAGAGCAATTTTGTAAGCTTTGCAATCAGTACTCGAGCTGAAGTTTATTTAAAAGATATTGAGGTGCATTGAAAATACTTCTTGAGCATATGATAGTCTAGAGCGTACAAGGGCACTTGCTAAAATGGTTAAAGTTTTGGTATCTTGCCCCCAAGATTGTTTCATACATACTTTTGTGGCGGTACCATAGCCGATGAGGTTTAACCGAGGCATGGTTACTGCTACACATATCTGTATTATAAAAAAAACCGGGACTTTACTGGTTTAGCACTGCCTCCGGGCATTGCCTCCAGTTTTGTTCCCACTGTCACCATCTTTGCCCCACATGGCCGAAAGGCCGAAGAGGGCGTAAAACCCTATTATCCCCCCCCCCCCCCCCCCCCCACCCTTCCCCAAGATTGTTTACTATTTTAAAGAAGTTTAATAAGCTTTTCCTTGCTTTGTTTAAATTATAATCAATATGATCATTCCATGTTAGCTTACTACTTAAAATGACACCTAAGAATTTGACACTTTTAACATGATTTAAAACAATGCCATCCAAGACGAATGATAAGTGTGTGTGTGTGTGTGTGTGTGTGTGTGTGTGTGTGCGTGTGCGTGTGCGTGTGTGTGTGCGTGTGTGTGCGCGTGCGTGCACGCGTGCGTGTGTGTGATTCAGTAATTATAGTTTAATGATAGTAGGCCACAGGTTGTATCATTAAAGTGCTTGGAGGAAAATTCTATTTTAAGGGACTACAGGTCGAAATAAAACAAGGAACACATCCTAACGCAAAAACAACAAAAAACAACCCACACACCTGTTTCAATAGTCATTAATATTTAAACAAGTATACACTAAAATCACGGTAAATGTAAAGATGTGCCACCTCCCCCTGCATTTCTCGGTTAATTGTATTTTTCCGATTTTGCCTTTCTTACCATACATAAAGCTTTATTTTAGGAACATTTTGAGCTCATTCTCTTTTTGGAATACTAACCCTAACCCTAGCCCTAGCCCTAAACCTAACCCTACCCCCCACTATGTACTGCAGTACACCGCGAT
The DNA here is from genome assembly GCA_017654935.2 of Phymorhynchus buccinoides. Taxonomy (NCBI): domain Eukaryota; kingdom Metazoa; phylum Mollusca; class Gastropoda; order Neogastropoda; family Raphitomidae; genus Phymorhynchus; species Phymorhynchus buccinoides. The sequence continues at coordinate 63,330,592 of CM065681.1, read as the reverse complement.
TTGTCACAGTTGTGGTTCGTTGCGTTTTTCCGTCTCTGTAGGGTTAGGGTTAGGGCTAGGGTTAGGGCTAGGGTTAATATTCCAAAAAGGTTATTAGCTAAAAAGGTTCCTAAAATACAGCTTTATGTATGGTAACAAAGGCAAAAACGGAAAAATACAATTAACCGAGAAATGTAGGGGGGGTGGCACATCTCGCGTACAACACTGGTACGAGTACATTCTGTTCTCGGTATTATGTGCGTATATGGATTTGTTCTTATTAACTTGGGACACACATAGATGAGCGTTTTACACACTACACGGGAGCACGAACAGTGTTGGCAGAGAGCAACTCATTTCCATACAAGTTACCCGTTCTTGTCCACAGTACTCTAGTCACAAAAAGCTGGGGGGGAAACCCACACATCTATAACATTAACAACAACAGCAATAACAAGTACAACCAAGGAACAAATGCAGGTACAATTACAACAAACAGGAACACTTATATGTATAGGGGTGGGGGCTAATCTTTTGTAGGCCTAGTCTTCCCGCCACGTATCATTCATACAAAGTAGACAACTTAAAATGTGCATTGATCTAAGGTTATGTGAATCCATACTAAACGCATGAGATTATAAACAATGATGTTTCAAACGTTGGCTTAAATAAGACGATGCTGGTGTTTTTAAAAAAAACTTTATAAAAAAAAAACCGAAACAAGTAAAGAAACAATAACTAAACACGATAGGTTATGCATCTTACAGCAACATCAAAAGATGAGAATGAGAAATGAGATGATAGGCGATGGAGCCAGTTTGAAAAATATGAAGTGAAGAGAAATAGGCCCGCATGCAAGGCAATCGTCTTATTACACAGAATTAGGAATGCCTACCCTATAAGTATAAACACAGGGATGCTTAAGACATGCATACAATATCAAAACTACAGTCTGGGCTGTTCTCTGTAATCTTCAGCTGATGTTCTAATCTTAATTTAGCCTACGCTTTCATTCAGTTCTTATGCACGTTTTGTTTTTGATTGTGTTGTAGTGAAATAAGATTACACGTTCCCTTTATAAATGCTGCATTAATCAAGCTTGAAAAAAAAAGTGAATCCATATTTTTTTTAAACTTAATTCACCAGAATGTTGCTTCATTGATAAAGCTGATCAAGCTTGACTTCACAAATTTGAATTTGATATGCATGTTATCATAAGACAAAGAACAGAAGAACTGCGCGGGCGATGTTAATAGGAATTGTTCAGAAATACTTAAGGGGAGTAATTTCATGGTGTGTGGGAGTGATCTCGCCTAATTTAATCGCTGGGTCAAACAGGGGAAGTTACTCTACCATCAGGTAAATCCCCAGCCCTCGCTTCGTGTGTTTGAGGAGACACCAGCATGTGCGTCACTTGTAAAATTGACGTAGCCTAATTTATATTTTTACGTCACAGTTTGCAAGTTCTATCACTTTGTAGCAACTGGCCACCCCTTATTTTTCTTTAAAAAAAATGTTTGCAAGTCGCTGACTCGCATCCTCCGGTTTCAAGCTTCGACGCCATTGTTGCATTGTTGCTATGGTATTTGACCGGGTAATGGCGGTAAACAACTCTAATTTTCACGAAGTGCTCTCCCCTAGTTTTTTCTCTCAGAAAATCGTCTATTGAAACATAGGCCCAGTCGCATACAAAAACAAGAGGAGGACCTGAGTAAGACAAAAAGGCATTTAGGCCCCCTATTTCAGTATCTGGCTATCGTAGAGACAGCAGGAAAATGAACAACAAAAATCAACACAAAAGGCATAGCTTCTAATTATTATCATTAATCTGTTTCATTCAACTCAAATGTAAAAAACAAACAAACACAAAAACATCATAATTCAGATTTTTAAGCTAGCCGATCTATAGGCTCAAGATGGTAAAATTAGAACATCATTAGCATGACTTTTCTTATGACGAAAACGATGATGACAATGATGGCGACGAAGAAGAAATAAAAAAGAGAAGAAACAGAAACAACTAGAAGGAACAACAACGACAACAAGAATATTATTTGAATCAATCATGGTCTCTTTTTTATATATAAATAGATTCGCATTTATTTAAAGATATAAGCATTTGCAACACTGTTAAAAGGCGGTTTTTGATTCGATGCTACATCTCTCAGGTAAAAATTGATGACGACTGACTAAAAAATCTTCCGGACCAAGATCCTAATATGCCTTCAATTCTTATGATGATTAAAAAATGAAAGTCCATTCCATCATTTTATAAATCAAGATTAGTTTAGCTTAGGCTTGCGCAATCCTCGTGAAACTTATTCAAATGAAACAATCAAGAAAGGGCGTAAAAGGGCCGTGAGGCCCATTGCTACTTATGGTTTTGCTACCACTGACCCAATATCATTCGACAAAATCACGGGTTTATACAGATGCTTAGGAAGACGGGGTAAAAAGCGCATGGGCGGGTAAGAAGCCCACCCCAATTATCTCATGAAATGAAGCAAATTTCAGTCTCATTTTCCCCATGAGACGAGCGTTAATGTCTAGCATTCGTCTCATTGGCAAATTTGACTGACATTTTCTTTATTTCATGAGATAATTGGGGTGGGCTTCTTACCCGCCCATGCGCTTTTTACCCCGTCTTCCCCAGGGTCTTCATGGCATGACATGACATGTGTAAAGGGTCTATACAGCAAAAAGCTAATGAAATAAAACTTCATTTTTTTTTAAGCGAGAGGAATGGACGATAAAAATGTGGTTAACACAGCAGACAATTGATAAAATTAAACAACAGACAATTTGTAAGTACTGCAGTACACCGCGATTTGTCACAGTTGTGGTTCGTTACGTTTTTCCGTCTTAGGGGAAGACGGGGTAAAAAGCGCATGGGCGGGTAAGAAGCCCACCCCAATTATCTTATGAAATAAAGAAAATTTCAGTCAAATTTGCCCATGAGACGAATGCTAGACATTAACGCTCGTCTCATGGGCAAAATGAGACTGAAATTTGCTTCATTTCATGAGATAATTGGGGTGGGCTTCTTACCCGCCCATGCGCTTTTTACCCCGTCTTCCCCTATACGGTGGGGGGTAGGGTTAGGGTTAGGGCTAGGGTTAGGGTTAGGGTTAGTATTCCAAAAAAGTTATTAGCTAAAAATGTTCCTAAAATACAGCTTTATGTATGGTAAGAAAGGCAATAACGGAAAAATACAATTAACCGAGATAGGTAGGGGGGGTGGCACATCTTCACCTTTACCATTTGTAATATTAAGCAAAGCACAGCATCGTCAAAAAGCAAACAAATTAAATGTAGGCTACCATTGCATTATACCTGCTCTCCATATGTTCAAACAATAAGCTAAACGCTAAATAGACACTAAGCCAGTCGAAGAAGAAGAAGAAGAAGAAGAAGAAAAATAATGAAGAAGAACAATAAGAAAAAAAGGAGGAGGAGAAGAACCAATAAAATAAATAAAAAGGGGGAAAAGATAAATATAAAAATGTACCCCCCCCCCCCCCCCCCCCCCCCCCCCCCCCCCCCCCCCCACACACACACACACACACACACACCCCGCCTCTGTCTAAGCAATGACGAATTTTCCTTAGATTATTTGCATTACAAAGAAGGGGAAACAGCCAATAATGTTGAATGCAGTATATCAAAATGGTCATAAAAAGTGATTGAAAAACGGTCGCCGTACATCTTTTACGTCCGAAAGGATAGATCTCGAAATTCTCTTAATAAACACTCCATCCAATTCAATTTGTAAAGCTGGGCCTGTATTCACGTTGAGATAGCATGAGACTTAGTAGCATCATGCTAACTTAGACGCTCTTCCAAAAGTCCTATAGGACATTGGAAGAGCTTCTAAGCTAGCATCATGCTAAGTCTCATGCTATCTCAATAGGACTTTTGGAAGAGCTTCTAAGCTAGCATCATGCTATCTCAACGTGAATACAGGCCCAAGAAATTTTTAAAAAAAAACAGCAACCCAATATCAGCACTAGTACCAGACGTAACTATAACGGTGGTAGTAAGTCCAAACATAAAGTTAATAGGAAAGGAAATAGTCAACTATTGTCCCTTTCGCATCATTGTGCATTAGAACACATTTCACAGCACCATGCTTTGCTTGTAGTGTATTTCATTTTTGCATTGCGTGTGTTTTCAATAGTACTGCTTCCTGTTTCGTGTTTTTTCTACAATCTTCACTTCTTGATTTGACAATTACAGTCGACGTAAGTATAATCATAATATGATTATTACGATTAAATGTAGTATACTTGTAGGCCTACATAATTATGCTTAATTAAGCATCAGCCTTACAACAATGAAAGATGAGATAAATACTTTTGATGAATTATCACTAATTTCCATTGCACACTTGGTAATTGTATTAAACAGTAAAAATATAGATACATTCGACATATGTTTGTTATTACTGAGAGAGAGAGAGAGAGAGAGAGAGAGAGAGAGAGAGAGAGAGAGAGAGAGAGAGAGAGAGAGAGAGAGAGAGAGAGAGAGAGAGAGAGAGAGAGAGAGAGAGAGAGAGAGAGAGAGAGAGAGAGAGAGAGAGAGAGAGAGAGAGATCATAATATGATTATTACGATTAATGTAGTATACTTGTAGGCCTACATAATTATGCTTAATTAAGCATCAGCCTTACAACAATGAAAGATGAGATAAATACTTTTGATGAATTATCACTAATTTCCATTGCACACTTGGTAATTGTATTAAACAGTAAAAATATAGATACATTCGACATATGTTTGTTATTACTGAGAGAGAGAGAGAGAGAGAGAGAGAGAGAGAGAGAGAGAGAGAGAGAGAGAGAGAGAGAGAGAGAGAGAGAGAGAGAGAGAGAGAGAGAGAGAGAGAGAGAGAGAGAGAGAGAGAGAGAGAGAGAGAGAGAGAGAGAGAGAGAGAGAGAGAGCATTGTAGTTCAAGTTCGAGCAAAATTTAGGATAACTTAAAATCACTTTAAAACAACATTACGTAATGTGCTGGAAACCAGTGAGATAATAGTGGGTAAATCAATGTTCGTACGGAATTCTGGCGTGAGACACAATGACATTATTTGTTACACCATACCAGCCACACAGAGTCTAGGAATCTAGGAAACAACCCGGAAGGAAAACACGTACTTCTGTTATATAATTCCGTCGAAGGTGATCATAACAATTATATGGGTGTAACTACACAAAATGAAAAAAACCCGAAAGGCCGGGGACCAGGGGTAATGTTCCCCTGCAGCTGAAGAAAAAATTGATTTATGAAGGTATTTTTGTTTGCTTTTTCCACAATTTATACAAATGCTTGTTTTTATAGTGTTTGAAATATACAGCAGATGCACAAAGATCTTGTTTGACAAACGAAAAAAAAAAAGGAAATTCCTTTTCTGGTTAAATTCAAAAACAGGAAATCCTTGTATGCCCCCCCCCCCCCCCCCCACCTGCGTGCGCATCTCGACCCTTCCAACGGAAGTGTTGCCATCTTAGTCCTTATTTGTGTGTAAACAGCATCGATCTGGCATTTTTCAAACAAAGTTACTGACTAAGATGGCGGTCTCCCATAATATGGCGTGCTCCTTGTGGCCGGATATGACGACACGTGGGTACAAGCCATACCAGGAAATCTTGTTTGACAAACGAAAATTAAAAAAGGAAATTCCTTTTCTGGTAAAATTCAAAAACAGGAAATCCTTGTATGGCTCCCCCCCCCCCCCCCCCCCCCCCCCCCCCCCCCCCCCCCCCCCCCCCCACCTGCGTGCGCATCTTGACCCTTCCAACGGAAGTGTTGCCATCTTAGTCCTTATTTGTGTGTAAACAGCATCGATCTGGCATTTTTCAAACAAAGTTACTGACTAAGATGGCGGTCTCCCATAATATGGCGTGCTCCTTGTGGCCGGATATGACGACACGTGGGTACAAGCCATACCAGGAAAAGTTGAACTCATGCAATTACTCATTATCCTGTCTTTAGCAAATCTGAGCTCAAACACACGTGACACAACATGTGCCTTTAAAATCGTGACACGCATGATACACAAAATGTGATAGTGCATGGGGGAAAACAGACATAAATCGCTCAGAATGTTTTTGAGCAAAAGCCCCCAAAGTAGTCAACAACCCCTCAAAATACCAATTTTCTATTTAGGGCATATATCCAGTAACCACTACATGAAAGACAATTTTGAACGATTCCTTTGTTTATTTATTTAGTTAGTTAGTTAGTTAGTTAGTCTGTTATAGTCCCGTCAACAGCTATGGTTATCTCAGGACTGTCACCGCATAAAAATCCACCACGTATAGCAAAACACAAGTCCATGAATCTTAACAACGTACCAAACCTGAAAACAAAAAATGTAGTACAATTCATAACATGACACTTCCATCATTATACCCTATAGCACATAAGTCCACACAGTGCTGGAAACGTGGAGCTACGATGCTCTCATTTATCGGATCCAGGTGCCCACTCAAGTGCGCAATTATCACGCGTGGATGCCAGTGTACAATAAAATTTAAAAAACTGGCATGTCACAAATGATTTGTAAATGAAGTCAACATAAACAAAGAGGCAACGTTCGGTCTTCCACGTACGATTTCTGCAAATGATGCGTCTCGAATGTTAAACTTTGAATGGCTGCAACATGAAATCTAGACAAGCTATCTCACTTCTGTTTTCTGTGTATAGACAAAGGTTCCATCTTGTAAAAACACAATCGCAATTTATGGCACAATTATTTCCATTAATGATGTTTGTTTTCTCATGCACGAAATCATCCACACATTCAATTTCCTTTGCTTGGTTAAAATATTTTCATTTCAAAAGGATTTGTTGGAAAAAAATCCCAAACTGAAGAAAGAAGCAAACCCCAATCCAGTAAGTTGTAAAATAAAAATCTCCATATACCGAAATAGCTTTTTTTTCTTTTTCTGGTTAAATCAACTAAATCAATGGCTTTTGAACTGAAAGTAAAGAAGAAATAAAAAGAAACACGGAACAGAAACACACACATGAAGACAGCCCCCATCCCCATCGACAAGAAATTAAAAAGAATCGCATGTTATAACAAACACATGTTTAGTATTTTAGACCAATGCTCTTCAAGAGCCGTTCACTTATAATTTGAAGAAATCGCCGATAGCTCTTGACAAGGAATGGGAGTCAGTCGTTGGCCTGCTTGCTTCCTCTTTCACTCTATCTCCCGCGACCAGAGTAGGACCAGTCTGTAGCGACTGGAACTGAGAACCACCAGGAATCCCCTCCACACGAGTCCCAGCTCTGGGAACAGTAACTGACCCTCCATATATTGGTGGTATGTACGTATAAACAGGACCTGACGTTTGACCAGAGGTATCACTTCTGATAGGAGTCTGAGAACCTTGCCCCAACATAACGTCCTTGATGCCAGGTTTCAGCAGCGAGACAGTTGAGAAAGCTGTTCCTTTAGATGTCTGTGTCCACAATGGCTGTGATAGACTATAGCCGGGAGGCTGGGCGGTACTGGTGGTGGCAGTGCTGGGCCTGGGTAGCTCCCCAGTCATGAAACGTTCGGTGAAGCTGGGTCTGAGCTCTTCGCACGATAAGGCGCTGGTCATCTCAGCCAGCTGGTCCATGCCGCTGATGTCCGGGGCGTACATGGTAATGGTGGGTGTGGGACTGTCCTCCAAAATTTCGTCCACCATCTCAAGATCAGCATCCTCCACCACGTCCACTGGTAGGCCTTTGTCGTCTGAACTGGAGTGAGGCTCGCTGCGGATGAGCCGGGTAGTTTTACTCATTGTTGACGCTTTCTTCTTCTCCGAGTGTTGCAGGGAGGTGGATGGCGTTGTGGCATATTTAAGGCTGGTCATAGACGAAGGAGGTTCAAATGCCTTCTCTCCAGGAGGCATGTACTCACTCGTTGAAGAAGCTTTTTTTGTTTGAGGGTGAAGATGTTTAAAATGCTTTGACAAGATTCTGTTTCGCAGGGGTTCGTGTTTATTTGAAACTGAGGCGCTTTTTCCAGAGGAACTTACTATTTCGGAGGAACGCCCAGATTCCTTATCGTCATCGTCAATAACAATTACCTCCTGTGGATCCGTTGTTACAAACTCATGAACTCTAGGAGATTTGACTCTAGTTTGTTCAAGCTGAGTGGTTTTCTTTACTTCAGACTGCTCCCAGGTTCTTTTGGGCACACTAGATATGGATGCAAAAGCAGTCTGGGGATCGATTAAATCCACAGAACGTGCAGATTTAATTGCTGTCATTGAACCACTGGACTGAGATGAAGCCTTTTGAACTGTGGCCGATACGCTGCGTTCAAACTTCACCATTCTTACAGGTTCTGTTGAGGGCTCAGAATTGGACCATGACACAAGGAAGCTTCCAGGGGACACAACAGGTGATGACAGGAAGGCAGAACCAGTGAGTTCTGGTGGCTGGGGTGACACAGCCTCAGTGGTTGAAGAAGGCGATGTTGGCGAAGGTGACATTGTTGAATCAGGATATAAACGATTACTTGAGTCGCCAGTAAGATAGTTAAAGGCGTCCATAAATCCTAAGTCAGGGTCCATGTTAAATGGCTCAATCACCATATCCTCCGGTATCATTGACCGTTCTCCTTTGGACACCCCCATAGTGACCCAAAGGTCCGACCTCCTCTCTTCCCGCGCTTTCACCTCTTCTTCCATCGCACTTATTCTCTTGTGTATCTTGTCCACGCAACTTTTTGTCTCATTTATGTAGGTGGCCATTTTCTCACTGATGAGAGGAGTCTGTCTCATCTTAGCGGACACTTTATCCAGCAAAAAATGGAGCCCCGAAGCCTTGGAAATGATGGCTTCAAAGTCTGATTTCAGTTCCAGGTCTATCTTCTTGCTGTTTCGGTGAATCGCCAGCTCTTCTTCCAACTCTTTCGTCATCAGGTTTCGTTGCTTCAACTGCTTCTCCAAGATATCCATCTTTTTCTTCAAGGTGTCTTTGTTGTCCTTGGGATGCTCCCGAGGATTTTTCCACGGAAGATCGGTGACTTCAGTCCACCATTCTGGTCTTTCGCTTTCTGCCCACAGTCGTTGGGGGTTCTTGTTTTTGGTGGCTGCGGCTCGGCTGAGAATGTTTACCAGGCGTTCCAGGAGGACTCTTTCTGTGGAGGGGGCGTCACGTCTCAAGCCGTAGAGAAGAGACCCAGACATTGTGTAGCATTGGCACCGATGCTTTGAGGACTTTAAAGTCAACATCTTGAAAAGAACAAAGAAAACAATAAAGAAAGGATGGACAAACAACAAACAAAGAAGCGAATATATGAATTCAAACGAAACGGTAGCTGAATGGTAAAGGAAATGGTAACTGAAAAAAACTGAAGAATGTACTAAAATATATGATTTTTATAGAACGCAAACCAGTGTAGTTTTCTTTCTTCAAACCGTACCTGCTATTGTTTCCACTTTGTAATAAAACCGCACCCAAACAAAAACTGCAAAAGAAACCTTTTCTCTGTATGAGTTAAAATGACATCAACTTCCTCATGAAAATGTGTACCACTTTCTCAAGCACTAAAATTGTTATATATGTCATTTAAATCTTTTTTTTGTGACAAAGAGAACGTAAATGAAATACCCTAGATATTGATAACAGCATAAAAACATATACACATACGACATGAACAATCTGAAACAACAAAATTAACGGTTGGTTTGCCAATCTGTCTTCTGATCCAGACATTAACTCCAGTTGTCTGTCTATGAGTTGCTGTCTACTCATAAATGTAAAGCAAACACTCGTTATATGCACTTCGGAAAAAGAATACAAACAGATGAACAGAAATAAATAACATCGAAATATACCACGTAAATACGTGGGTTTAAAAAAGAAAATCTGGTATCTATATAATGAACACGACACTACTTTTATCACCGCCAAGCAAACGAATACACGAAATTAAATGTTAATTATTCAACAAACCAAACGCTGCAAACCAAACTCTCAAACAGGGTTTAGTCTGAAAATGTCAACAGAACTCAAGGCTTTTGAGACACGAATTTGTATAGATCATCATTCACGTGCCAGAGCATAGAGTCACTGGATGCTACTGTATCGTGTAATGTATGCTCTGTTACACTATGTATGTAAAACAGTTTCGGACACACCTACGTGTCTACGAGTTTAGGACTGTGGCACGTCTGGACATACTTTAAGGATTGACGAATCGTGCACGTTATGTGTGTGTGTCTTTGAAATTACGGTGATAGCTTTGGGTACGCTTTCAGGCGTGTTTAAACTTCAATAGTCATGCGTGATGCCTTTTAAGACCCACGTTTTTCACCACAGCGCCTTAAAGGGAAAACAACCGATGCCAGGGATCGGGTCTTTTTCGCCAGAAAAGCTCTGCCTCGCGGTGGCTCGCACAACAGGGAACAAAGAAGGGCGAACCGTCTCTCGCGCCAGCTGTGATTCAAATGAGGCGCGCGCTCAGCGCTTCCCCTCTTTTATACTCCGGCCGTGCCTTTAAGCACGCCTCAGTTATTTGTGCAGGTCTTCTGGGCCCTTTAAGCACGCCTCAGTTATTTGTGCAGGTCTTCTGGGCCCTTTAAGCACGCCTCAGTTATTTGTGCAGGTCTTCTGGGCCCTTTAGACACATCACTCCTATCAGTACGTTGGACACGGAAGTGATGAGCTCGACCTCGTGCGGTGACCCTTGCCCGTAGAAAGAGAACCTGTCTGTCCTGATGGGAGCAGAGCGGCTCTCCATCACCTGCAGAGCTCTGCTGTCTGCCGTCTTCGCCAAGTTCTTCTTCGCTAGTGGCGTTGCTGTGCCCATCAGATCACCACCACCTGAGGACCTTCTTAGAAACTCGTTACCTCTGCGAGTGTCGGTTTTAACGATGGACTCAAACGTCTTCTGGAGCAGTTGTTTGAGCTCACACAAGGGTTGAGACACCTGTCTAACTACAACAAGGCAGATAGACTGGCCAGCTGCAATATCAGGGAGATACTCAAGGAGCCAGCTGTCATTGCCGCAAAGGATCACAGTTATGTTGTGAAGAGGTTGTAATGCGAGGGGCCACATCTGATTTTAGATTGTGTTGGTGAGGGTAGGAACGTCGTGTAGTACGGTTGATTAAGCAAAATGGCGGTCCGCTGGACATCTACAGCGACAAGTGGACATGCAATCTGAAACAGAAAATGAAAGAGGGTAAAACATTAATTGTATTGGTTCGATGCATTTCTTTTGATTAGTTTTTGTTCTCTTGTTCCATGTCTCTAGATTTATCAACAAAGAGCAATTCTTATTTCGCCATACAGAGAATTATATAAGCGGTACTCGTGACTGGAATCGATTGGGTTCGTTTTACACTTTGTGCAAAACAGCTAGGGACATCTTTTGGGGGGAAAAACACACCCTTATTTTAACAACATGAACGCGATTATTAAAGCTATTGGTTAACCATAAAAAGAGAGCCTCACCCACTGGCATGCAGTTATAATTTGGCACACAATCATAAATTACATAATGTTGAAATAGAGAAGTTTTCCAAGTCAGCTTTGAAAGTGAGTAATGAGAGGTAGAAGTCAGACAAATCAGACGGTGGATAAAAGGCAAAAACAAAGATGACAGCAAAGAGGAACAGAGTTTGTCTTAGATGTGCAGGTAAAGAATACAGGAGTGGTGTTAGGCCTATATGTTTGAACAAAGAGGCTCCGAGGACCAGTTGAACGCCATTTTGAATTCATTGAAGTCTATATATAGAAGGTACTTTCGAAGGACAGCAAGAAGAAAGATTAGTAAGGGGGCGGAGGGTGTTGGTCTGCATCTTTACCGAAAGATTTAGTTTTCAATTTTCGAAAGGACGAGTGCACAGACCGCGGAAAGATTATACATAATACCCTAATTCAAATTGGTTACGTCGGGTATAGAGAGATAACATATTTGTGACGATCTGAGGAACGCACGACAGGCAGATCTTCAGAAGTGGGGATGGGGTTGAAAAGAGAGAGAGAGAGAGAGAGAGAGAGAGAGAGAGAGAGAGAGAGAGAGAGAGAGAGAGAGAGAGAGAGAGAGAGGGGGGGGGGGGGGGGTCAGAATGTTTCGGCCATGGGCTACAATACATTGTTTCGGGAGGTGGAAGGAGGGTTAGTATACCAGTGTAATGTTTCATAGAACATTCAAATACCCACACCAAATTGAACCAACCAAAAAGAACCCACAAAATCAAGTAATGACAGAAATTCAAACATACATACATAATATCAAGGATATCACTATTAAGTAGAGTTGAAAACCGGTTCAAAAATATGAACCGGTTTTAAACCTGTTTCCCCTCCCCTAACCGGTTTTATAGAACCGGTTTTTTAACCAGTACTCGCATCACTAGTTTTGCCATGCAAACACATATTTATTTGTGAGAATATTCACACATACGCACGCACGCGCGCACACGCACGCACACGCACGCGCACGCACACACACGCACACGCACACACACACACACACAAGAAACTTATGACTTATGACACACACACTCAACTCAACGCTCAAAGTCAAAGTCAAAACCATACACCACCACAAACTAGAAACAGCTAGGGGAAGACGGGGTAAAAAGCGCATGGGCGGGTAAGAAGCCCACCCCAATTATCTCATGAAATAAAGAAAATGTCAGTCAAATTTGCCCATGAGATGAATGCTAGACATTAACGCTCGTCTCATGGGCAAAATGAGACTGAAATTTGCTTCATTTCATGAGATAATTGGGGTGGGCTTCTTACCCGCCCATGCGCTTTTTACCCCGTCTTCCCCTACTCTTGGTTTACAAACACCCAATCTGCGCCGAGAATCAGTGTTATTTTTCGAAAAGAATGGGTTATTCTAAGAAAAACTTACTTTCAGTTTGCAGTTTAAAAAAACCGGTTCACAGCAACTCGAACCAGTTTTTCGAACCGCGAAAGCTTAGCACCGGTTTTTCGGTTCAAACCGGGGTTTTTTCCCCACCTCTACTATTAAGTTAGCACATTTAAATTCTGGTCTACGTACAAGCATTACTGTGCCTACTATATATATTTCAATTCACAATTGGTAGGGGAAGACGGGGTAAAAAGCGCATGGGCGGGTAAGAAGCCCATCCCAATTATCTCATGAAATGAAGCAAATTTCAGTCTCATTTTGCCCATGAGACGAGCGTTAATGTCTAGCATTCGTCTCATGGGCAAATTTGACTGAAATTATCTTTATTTCATGAGATAATTGGGGTGGGCTTCTTACCCGCCCATGCGCTTTTTACCCCGTCTTCCCCTAATGCAGACTACAAAAGCAATGCCCATTTTCGTCGTTAATTGCGTGAAACACAAACCGAGATTCGTTGATGTGCAAAATATAGATACTAGTGGTTGTGAAAATAAAGTGAATGGGATGATAGACTGATTGTTTCCGGAATTTGGTTCTCAGATCACTGTAGAAAGAACAGTTGAACAAAACGTGCTCTTCGTCTTCTGTCTGCAAAACGTGCACATCTTGAGAGAGAGAGAGAAAGAGAGAGAGAGAGAGAGAGAGAGAGAGAGAGAGAGAGAGAGAGAGAGAGAGAGAGAGAGAGAGAGAGAGAGAGAGAGAGAGAGAGAGAGAGAGAGAGAGAGAGAACACTGAAATGTTTGAACACATGAAATGTTTAATGCATATTGGCCATGGACCACAATACATGTTAGGGGAAGGGGAAGCGGATCGGTTACAGGAATCATATTATCAAAGTAACTTGTCAGTTTTCCTCCCAATATTTCTTTTAACATTTTATAATCAATATATAAGAACTAACGAAAAAAAACTCTAGATGCTGATAGAGTCAAACAATAACATAAATGTACCAAACATCTTAAGATGAAACTCATTGTAAATTAATCCACTTTAGCGGAAATCGCACATAATGAAAACCTTACAAACAAGAAACACATCACATGACTGACTTTCTCCTGTTCATGGCATGAAACACATACCTAGATAACCTGTACATGTGATCATTATTATATGCCTTTAGCATTTGAAGTGCAGACACAGTGTGAACATTGCTGTTTAGAAATTTGACTCTTAAATCATGGTACATTCTACATTCCAATAAGAAATGGCTTTCATTTTCGATTTTCGTTTTACAGAATGGACCATTTTTATCCTGAATACGATGACTATAACGATGAACATTATTATTAAGAGGTAAAACATTAAATCGCGTTTGGGTTATGGCCACTCGAAAACAATATGTGTCCATACTCGTGATATATCTTTCTTTCTCAAATATTGTTTTAAACGATCTGTAACTGTCATGTCTGTCTCGATCTCTAATACTGCCTGTCCACTCTTGTATAAAAATGTCAATTAATCTTTGTTTGAAATTCCTCAGGAACATCTTGAATTCTTCACATTGCCAACACTCTGATACAGCCAAACAAATTTGAAACCCGATAAACATAAAATCTCTCTAACTTTTGACA
>CM065681.1:63306147-63313647 GCA_017654935.2 Phymorhynchus buccinoides | reverse complement strand
TGCCCATCAGGCAAAAGAAAAGAAAGGCCGAAACATATACGAATTTTTAAAAAAAGGGAACAAAACAACCAACAATTGACACACGTAGGGGAAGACGGGGTAAAAAGCGCATGGGCGGGTAAGAAGCCCACCCCAATTATCTCATGAAATGAAGCAAATTTCAGTCTCATTTTGCCCATGAGACAAGCGTTAATGTCTAGCATTCGTCTCATGGGCAAATTTGACTGAAATTTTCTTTATTTCATGAGATAATTGGGGTGGGCTTCTTACCCGCCCATGCGCTTTTTACCCCGTCTTCCCCTACATAATATGAAAAGAAAGATTTCAAATACACAATTAGGGGAAGACGGGGTAAAAAGCGCATGGGCGGGAAAGAAGCCCACCCCAATTATCTCATGAAATGAAGCAAATTTCAGTCTCATTTTGCCCATGAGACGAGCGTTAATGTCTAGCATTCGTCTCGTGGGCAAATTTGACTGACATTTTCTTTATTTCATGAGATAATTGGGGTGGGCTTCTTACCCGCCCATGCGCTTTTTACCCCGTCTTCCCCTAATATGAAGAGAAAGATTTCAAATACACAATTATATCACAGATTATTCCCAGGCGAAGCCGGGCACAAAATTGCTTGTATATAATTATTATGCCAGCCAGTCAGAGAAACACGGAATGACAGAGAGAAGGAAAGGGAAACACAGACAAAGAAAGAGAGAACCAGACAGAATAGTATTGATCAAAATGATATTTAAACGTTGTTTTCATCCTTACTTGCTCACAGACTGTGGTCCAAACTGTTCGCCAGGATCCTTCAGTTATGCCTCACTGTGTGGCAGTTTTCTCTGCAAAGTACGGAAAACATCTTTGATTAAACCATTTCCTGAAGCCCATTTGGAGACTGTCCTCTTTCAATTCAGGTGGGCCCTGAAACAGAAATTATACAAAGAACCCTTCACAAACGAGAATACGAGGAAAATTTAGAACCGAAAGAAGGAAAATAACAACGCAAGCAAAATAAAACACAGACCGACCCAGTTTGTCACCATATAGTGTGACATTTTCCCTCATCTCTCTCTCTCTCTCTCTCTCCAAATATCGCTTTCAAGAGAGTTGTTAGGGGAAGACGGGGTAAAAAGCGCATGGGCGGGTAAGAAGCCCACCCCAATTATCTCATGAAATAAAGAAAATTTCAGTCAAATTTGCCCATGAGACGAATGCTAGACATTAAGGCTCGTCTCATGGGCAAAATGAGACTGAAATTTGCTTCATTTCATGAGATAATTGGGGTGGGCTTCTTACCCGCCCATGCGCTTTTTACCCCGTCTTCCCCTACTATAAATGCATTATTACCGTATTTTCGGACTATAAGGGAAGACGGAGTAAAAAGCGCATGGGCGGGGGTAAGAAGCCCACCCCAATTATCTCATCAAATGAAGCAAATTTCAGTCTCATTTTGCCCATGAGACGAGCCTTAATGTCTAGCATTCGTCTCATGGGCAAATTTGACTGAAATTTTCTTTATTTCATGAGATAATTGGGGTGGGCTTCTTACCCGCCCATGCGCTTTTTACCCCGTCTTCCCCTATACGGCGCACCCCCGAAATGTTACCCAATTGTTGTTTCTTTTTGAAAATTAATGGAAATGAGGCGGATGACTATGATGATGTTGTTGCTATGGAGTTCCGTATCGGTCTGAGACTACCGTGACAGGGCTGTATTCTACGCTTCCGTTCACAGTGATATCCCGGCTGCTCTTTAAAATGATGTTTCGGTTTGAATTTGGGGGCATTTGTATGGAAGTTGAACCTGGTCAAAACAAGATTTCTTACCAGCTATAAGATCAGGGAAAACACGCGAAACCCGTGATTTTGACACATGATCTGGTGGATCTTTAAAGACCCCACACGTCACGTGTTACATTCCCTCTTATGCTAGGAAGATTTCTTAAGATTTCGTACTAGCTATAAGAGGGAAAACACGTGAAAACTATGATTTTGACACGTGACGGGGGGGTGGGGTGGGGGGGTCTTTAAAGGCACAACGACCAATCCTAAGGATCACCTGAACACCTGCTCTTGGCTAGAAAGGGACGGAAGAGGCGCTTGCAGCGCGTTATATTGCCGGTGAGATAGGAGTGATCTAAATTTAAAAAATTTAAAAATAAAAATGGCCTTTAGCGTCCTCCGACCTGGTACAGATACATAGGCTAATATGGGACATTTATAATTGGACAAAATAGTGGATCTATCCTGGAGGTACTGCAAGTCATGGCAATACCCGATGTAAAGTGACTTCCTTTATGTACCCCTTGGTGTGGCTCTAACAGTCTAGTGCCTACCAGTGTCTTACAACATTTCAAGTGTGACACTTTTTAAGCGTGCGTAGGAATAGACGCGCGCACTACGTGACACGCCCCTGCGTGCATACATATTATAAACCTACGCACACACAAAAAACTTACACAGGTGCGTGCGTCCAATGACACACACACACACACACACACACACACACACACACACGCACGCACACACACACACACACACACGTGTGCGCACGCGCGCACACACACTGATGACGCACGGGGTAAAAAGCGCATGGGCGGGTAAGAAGCCCACCCCAATTATCTCATGAAATGAAGAAAATTTCAGTCTCATTTTGCCCATGAGACGAGCGTTAATGTCTAGCATTCATCTCATGGGCAAATTTGACTAAAATTTTCTTTATTTCATGAGATAATTGGGGTGGGCTTCTTACCCGCCCATGCGCTTTTTACCCCGTCTTCCCCTACCTACACACACGTACACACACACACACACACACACTGACACACACACACACTGACACACACACACGCACGCACACAATCACACGCACACGCGCGCGCACGCACGCACGCACGCACGCACGCGCACGCACGCACACACACACACACACACATTCACAATGAAAGACTGTCAAGTAGGTCAGTCTAGAAGGTTCTAGTCTAGTAAAAGGCGTTCACTATTTTAAGTTGAACAAAGCAGTGACACTTACTTGCTTTCAACAAAATCATTGGAAAACAAAATACTGTACTATTCTGTCGAAGCAATAAATGAATAGCTACGCTTCTAACAAAAAATACTTGTCAAAAGAACCAAAACTGTCAATGAAAAACATGTTCAGGCCTTTCCTTTCGCTACAACACAGACTTACCTTCGTAGTGATGAAACACACGCACACATATTAAGCCAGGGCCTACACACATGATCAGATCGATAGGCCTGCATTACCTAATAGGCTTACAATGCATTATTCTTTCCTAACGGTTTCCTGCTCTGCACCACTACATAGAAAAACTACTTCGAACTGAGCGCCCAAAGTACCAACTCAAACCTGCAGAAATAATAGAACTCATGCTGTCATTTGGAAAAGGCGCGACCACTCAGAATAGTTACTAGAAATGTCTGGACCGGAAATTCCCGTTTCAATCAATCTCTCTTGGGTTCTTTGTACACATGACACCCTTTCATATCTCTTTTCTTTCTAGGCTAATGTACTCATGTCAGACACGCTAACACGTGTAGTTGAAAACAGATTGACACGTAGTTGGAAATTGCTTTGTTCTTACGTTTTGCTGGGAAAAAAAGGGGGAAATAGTAGGCAGCATGAAAAAACAGCTTCAAATTTAACAAAACAACAAACAAAAAACAACAAACGAACCACCAAAATAACAATCATCACAAAACAAAACATTCTAAAATGCGAATATAGACTGTAGTGGGCAAGAAGAGACAACAACAGCAACAGAACTTTAAACAGTCTCCATTTATATTAAAAAAAAGAGAGCCTTAAATTAACCAAAAAATAAGCATTTTCTGTTTAGTATAAATTTTAAGTTTTAAAGATGTGATAACATCTCTTTGCCTACTATTTGTGGCGGTGCCATAGCCGATGAGGTTTAACCGAGGCGTGGTCACCGCTACAGCTATCTGTATTAATTTTTTTAAATCGGGACTTTACTGGTTTCGTACTGCCTCCGGGCATTGTCTCCAGTATTGTTCCCACCATATTTGTATTTACAAATGTCCCATATGTGTCTGATTCAGACCAAGAGGACGTAAAACTCCATTTTCTCTCTGTGATACCATCTCTATCTAATCCTGCCGAGAGAAAAAAATTGTATTCTAACACTTTGCCCTGACATAGGACTGTACCACACATTCTCTCAGTTCTTTTTCTCTGGTGAGTTGAAATATCAGCATTGTGGAAAGTTCTGTACGAAATGACAAAACGGCACCTTCTTATGTAAAGTATGGAAACGCTGAACAATGAACAGTGAACAGTGAACCATTTTTTATTTAAAATAAATAAATTATGACAGTGAACAAAAAACCTGATTCAGATTTTAAATTTGTCGATCAGTTGGCCAACTGATTGTGAATATTCTAGAATGGTGTGGACTTTGATGAATTAGTTAATCTACCCAATGTTCTCAATGCCTATCGACCAATCGATAAGAAAGTGAGCGAAATCGACAGAGGATAGGGTAGGGTAAGACGGGGTAAAAAAAACCATGGGCGGGTAAGAAGCCCATGCCAATTATCTCATGAAATGAAGTAAATTTCAGCCACATTTTGCCCATGAGATGAGTGTTAATGTTTAGCGTTCGTCTCATGGGCAAATTTGACTGAAATTTGCTTTATTTCATGAGATAATTGGCATGGGCTTCTTACCCGCCCATGGGCTTTTTACCCCGTCTTCGCAATATAGTAATTGACAAAGAATGCCAACAATAAGAAGGTGGGGTTCAAACCTTGGAAAACCCCAGGCACTGCGCCCTAAAACTGGTTGGATGACTTCATGGGTTGCCAATCTGTCGTCATTTACTTAGGGCCTATAATTTATATGCATTCTCACGTGAGTACTTTCTCAGGGTACATTTCGGGTACGCTAAAAATACTCTGTTTACGAGTAGGCCTACGTCATTATTGTACATTCATAAGTGGTATGCTTCCAGGCAAGAAATTTTATTAATATAAAAAAAAGCAAACAAACAAAAACCTGTGTGTGTGTGTGTGTGTGTGTGTGTGTGTGTGTGTGTGTGTGTGTGTGTGTGCGTGTGTGTGTGTGCGTGCGTGCGTGAGTGCGCGCGCGTGCGTGCGTGCGCTCGCGCGCGCGCGTGTGTGTATGTGTGTTTCTTGATACCCTTAATTGTTGCCGGTAGTTTAACTATAAACAGTGAGAAGGCCTACTATTATTTCAAGTCAAAAGGATAGTCTAATACAGCCGGACTCTGGAACATTGGAGCGGACGTGCATTTCCTTTTATCTGTTAGCATGGAAATGTGTCACTTGTTGGAATTTCCAAATGGTTTACATGCACAAATAAACATGATTCAGTTCAAATAGGTTTTCTGGACTGCTTCAATGCTATGAGCAAGAGTGAACATCTCTCTCTCTCTCTCTCTCTCTCTCTCTCTCTCTCTCTCTCTCTCTCTCTCTCTCTCTCTCTCTCTCTCTCTCT
Organism: Phymorhynchus buccinoides; assembly: GCA_017654935.2. Classification (NCBI taxonomy): domain Eukaryota; kingdom Metazoa; phylum Mollusca; class Gastropoda; order Neogastropoda; family Raphitomidae; genus Phymorhynchus; species Phymorhynchus buccinoides. Next base: position 63,308,148 of record CM065681.1, on the reverse strand, counting down.
CTCTCTCTCTCTCTCTCTCTCTCTCTCTCTCTCTCCGAAAAGAGAAGCTTGATACCATTAGTTAAATTTTGTAGTGTTCTGATACTTTGACTAATAAGAACTGTTGGTCGCATGAGCTTTGACTTATTGCTTAAAATAAAATTAATTGTCATGTTTTGTTTGTTACTGAAAATCATTTTTTATTTTCTTTCAACTTTGTGTACCCCCATGTCAAATAGCATGTACATTAAATCATTCAATTGTCAACTCTCTCTCTCTCTCTCTCTCTCTCTCTCTCTCTCTCTCTCTCTCTCTCTCTGTTTTCTGAACTACGAATTCAAACGTATTTTAGGCCAACAGTAACTGCATGTGTGGAATGATGTAGTAAAGTTCTGGACGCTTTTTCCTCGGTGCTGAAAGGACTAGGCCCTATAAGCGGGATCTGCAAATGTAGTGCTTACACAATTTTTTGCAGGCACACGAACTGATTGAAGGAGGGGGTGCTGTTGTAGATTAGGGCCTAAAGTGATCCCAATAATACCACAAGACGTTCAAGACTGCACATAGTCATCTCCAAATATAGAAAGTGACGCCATTCACACGACAATGTCGGTTTTCAGCGAAAGTTTAGAATTTGTATCTTTCAAACCTTTCAATCTGAAATTAAACTGACCTTAACCCTAACCCTAACCCTAACCCTAACCCTAAGTATACCCCAAACCGTAAACCGTCAAACACACACAAATAAAAAATTGAGTGTTCCACATTTGTAGATGACCACATGCATTCCTGAACGGGGCCAGTCCATCAAAACACCGATCAACTAAAATCGAACCTCTGAGTAATGAACGCACGCGCGCATGTACGTGCACAGACACACACGCGCGCACGCATAACTGAACGCGTGCATGCATCAGAGGGGGGGGGGGGAGAGAGAGAGAGAGAGAGAGAGAGAGAGAGAGAGAGAGAGAGAGAGAGAGAGAGAGAGAGAGAGAGAGAGAGACACTGACACAGAGAAACAGAGAGAGAGAGAGAGAGAGAGAGAGAGAGAGAGAGAGAGAGAGAGAGAGAGAGAGAGAGAGAGAGAGAGAGAGAGTGTGTGTGTGTGTGTGTGTGTGTGTGTGTGCGTGTGCGTGTGCGTGTGTGCGTGTGCGTGCGTGTGCGCGTGCGTGTGTGTGCGCGTGCGCGCGTGCGCGTGTGTGCGTGCGTGCGCACTGGTAGCCGTTCATGAACAGACCTGTAGATTTTAGGCCTATCTATATTCTACTTGCTTGTATGTGGCCGTAAGTACGATTAGCCTATGTGTAAAAAATTGTGCGTGTTCACATAATTTGTGTATTTGTTCATGATATTCTCAAAATATAGGCTGACTACTGTCGTTTTTCAACTGCTATAGTCCTATACTTGGAAGCAACCCAACTACGTAGGCGATGACCAAAAAGGTTCTAAAAAAGTCGGTGGCGATGACAAAGCGACACGTTGATTTCTTCATCATGAGCAACACGTAGGCTACATGCAATGTCACATAGCCTACATATTTTAAACATACACACGCTTTGATGACCAATAGCATTGGTAAATTACGAGTGCTCAGCATTAATACATCAGAAAAGAAGAAAATAATATAAAGCACACACATTTTCCCTCACTCTGTGGAAGCTTCAACGTTGGTTGGTTTGGCTGAACACGCCAACATTCCTGTATCCTTCAACTCGATCACCACACACATCCTATCCGCTCCTTTCACTGGTACTTCACACGATGATCAGACCTACAGTCTAAATGTTGCTACCTTAGGTCATCCCACTGACTCAGAGCTAGAAAATACTCTTTTTGTCCCCCTCTAGACAGCACTAAAACATAAACATGACAGGGTTCTTGGCTGTGATCATAGAAGTAGCTACAGCTCTATGGCCGTGATCCATAGAATCGGAAAACCCCCATTCTAAATATAAACCACTTCACCACCACTCGGTCATTCTTACGGAGATTCCCAAAGGATGCAATGGGGAAAGTTAACTT
>CM065681.1:63283647-63296147 GCA_017654935.2 Phymorhynchus buccinoides | reverse complement strand
TTTCAATTATAATTAGACATATATTGCAAAATAAATTAAGGCATCACAGAATATACCGGTACAATCTTACTGCGTGATGAACATTGTAAAATCGTCGATTTCATTTACATCTGTTGATTTTACAGTCGATTTCATTTTTAAAGGGGGACAATCTATCATGTGTAAACCTGTTTATTTATGTATGTATCGTGAAAACCTCAGTAATACATCTAATCTCGACAATAGTGCAATGTAAGGGGTCTTGGACTATTTGAACAAATCACTCGCATTTGCATTATCTCTCTCTCTCTCTCTCTCTCTCTCTCTCTCTCTCTCTCTCTCTCTCTCTCTCTCTCTCTCTCTCTCTCTCTCTCTCTCTCTCTCTCTCTCTCTCTCTCTCTCTCTCTCTCTCTCTCTCTCTCTCTCTCTCTCTCTCTCTCTCTCTCTCTCTCTCTCTCTGCTATATTACTGTTAGTTGTTGTTTCTTATTGGCGATTTTCCTGTGTCTCAATGTTCGTTTATAGTATTAGTTATGTATTGCATGTTTAGAACCAAGAACAGAATGGAAGACTAGGCCCAGCCTAAATTCTTTTCCTTGTAAAATAAAGTTTCTGAGTCTGAGTCTCTCTTCTCTCATTGTGTGTGTGTGTGTGTGTGTGTGTGTGTGTGTGTGTGTGTGTGTGTGTGTGTGTGTGTGTGTGTGTGTGTGTGTGTGTGTGTGTGTGGTGTGTGTGTGTGTGGTGTGTGTGTGTGTGTGTGTGTGTGTGTGTGTATGGTGTGTGTGTGTGTGTGTGTGTGTGTGTGTGTGTGTGTGTGTGTGTGTGGTGTGTGTGTATGTGTGTGTGTGTGTGTGTGTGTGTGTGTGTGTGCGTGTGTGTGTGTGTGTTTTAAATATGCACATCTCTAAGTTGATGTAATGAATTTTAATGATAATTATTAGGTTGTTATGATTTCGTTTCACACGTTTGTTCTTTCAGTTATGTTGTATCTCTGTCGTGTTGTTGCACCTAACCCGAATTTCTCTTTTGGAGATATTAAAGTATACTTGAACTTGAACTTGAACTTGCATTCAAGATGCGACGAACGAGAAGTTCAATAGCGTTCGTGACCTAGTGTTGCACTTAGCAGATAAAGCTGTCTTCCAATAAAAATGCACATCAAGTCATTCATCACACATTATTGCACGAGTAATCCGTTTTGATAGTCTATATAAAAAAAAGGGAGAAGGTGAAAAAGAACCGCTGTAGATAAGAGAGATAATGAGAGGTAATTTATTTAAATAAGCCCATACCTCCATATTGAAGGTGTGACACGTTCAACTTTAAGGAAACACACTATACTATTGAAGGAGCAGAAAACAATAATGAGAGAGAGAAAGAGGGAGAGGGAGAGAGAGAGAGAGAGAGGGAGAGGGAAAGAGAGAGGGAGAGGGAGGGAGAGAGAGAGGGAGAGGGAGAGAGAGAGAGAGAGAGAGAGAGAGAGAGAGGGGAGAGACAGAAAGAGAGAGAGAGAGAGAGAGAGAGAGAGAGAGAGAGAGAGAGAGAGAGAGAGAGAGAGAGAGAGAGAGAGAGAGAGAGAGAGAGAGAGAGAGAGAGAGAGAGAGAGAGAGAGGAACGGGGCTCCCTTTTGATTGAAAACAAAGCTTTTCTGAACAGTTTAAGCTAGCTGTCCTTGTTGTTGGTCTGCCTGTCTGTATATTTTGATTTTCACTGTTTGTAAGCAAACTATTTTATTTATTAACAGATTTTCATGAAAGTTTGCATGTTGGTTGTCAGGGCATCATCCGAAGAAAGATTGTCTCAAAATTTGAAGATGATCTGGTAAGTCTGAAAAACAATCATCCACAACCACTACCGGTCCCAGTGGAAGAGAAGGCAGGGTGAAGACAGTGGTGTTGATGCAATCCACCAGCTCAACAGACACTAGCAAACAACCCTCTTCCGGCTGAGGACTGGCCACTGCAGACTGCTGAGCCACCTATATCGACTCAAAATCACCCACACTGACGAATGTTCATGTGGTTCAGGACCCCAGACCCCTGAATACATACTACATCACTGCCCAACACATGATGCTCTACGACACCAAACCTGGCCAGGGGGGTGGGGGGTGGGGTGGAGCTGCAGGGACAGCCGCACCGACCTGGAGAAGACAGTGGACTTCGTCATGGCGACCAACTTGAAAGTCTGACGCTGCCAGCTACATCGACCGCTGAAGAAGAAGAAGAAGAATTCGGATTTCGGATTAGAAAATGCTAATCTGTTTTTCTTGTTGAATACTTCATTTGTTGTCAGTTGCCATAACAACAACAACAACAACAACAACAAAAACGTTATGAGCGGATGCTAATGTTTTGAAAAGCTAAAGTAGTGCCTATCTTGTTAAAATACATACTTTGATATTTGGAGTTATTGTTTTGGCACAGTAAATTTGTTATTTGCCTTACGTACCTGCGCCTTCAGATTTCAACAACAACGACAACAATAACCACAACAACAACAAACCCACAACAACATTTGGAGACTGCTTATGAAGAGGGGGAGAATTGTTTTCTTGTTCTCTACCTTATATGTTTGACAGGGGCAATTTTGCTGAAACATTGTTTTGTTTTGTTTTAATAATAGAACATAACGCCATTTTAACGCCCGGTTAGCTCAGTCGGTAGAGCATCAGACTTTTAATCTGAGGGTCAGGGGTTCGTGTCCCCTATTGGGCGCTGCCTTTTTTTTTTAGCCAGTAGTTACCTACTACTTGTGGCGGTGCCATAGCCGATGAGGTTTAACCGAGGCGTGGTCACCGCTACAGCTATCTGTTTTTTTAATTTTTAAATCGGGACTTTACTGGTTTCGTACTGCCTCCGGGCATTGCCTCCAGTATTGTTGCCACCACATTTGTATTTACAAATGTCCCATATGTGTCTGATTCAGACCAAGAGGACGTAAAACTCCATTTTCTCTCTAACGCCATTCTACACTTGCGTATTTGTTTGTAGTGCGTGTCCCCCCCCCAACAACAATTTTAAAGCTTGCTTGGCAATCTCCCGTCGTGCTAAACAATCCAATTCTCTTCTTTGAAAGCCCCTTTTCTCTATGTTCCGTGTCGACCCCACATTCCCGTTCCCAGACAACAGAAGCTGTAGAAGCTGTCACGTGCACGCACATAAAAGGACCAGATGATTCATGCACAAAAATCTAATCCCAGTAAGAGAGAGAGAGAGAAAGAGAAGAGAGAGAGAGAGAGAGAGAGAGAGAGAGAGAGAGAGAGAGAGAGAGAGAGAGAGAGAGAGAGAGAGAGAGAGAGAGAGAGAGAGAGAGAGAGAGAGAGAGAGAGAGAGAGAGAATGAATCAGTTTTAATGTTGGTAAAGAATAAGCAGAGTGCAGGCTTGTTTTCATCTTGCCAACAACAAAGAAGACAAGGGCGTCGCCGAGCGGCAGACATGTCCGTCACCAGCAATGCCACGCACTTGCGACACCCCGTAGAGTGTCACATCCTGACACAAAATTGGAAGGGATTCTGTCTTCTAGTTCACGAGATACAGCTTGAAGAAGAAACATATAGCGCAAAGAAGGAAATTTCGGTTTTCAAGGTCACACTTCAAGGTCAAGGTCAGCATGGTGATAATTTATGCTCGGATGTTTTCTTCTCTAGGGTATACAGTACCACACACAATCTGAAGCGCTTCTGTCAAGTACCAATGTGGACAATATGGCTTAAAACCCAATGTGTAGACCCCTACCACTTTCAAGGCCTACTGATCGCCCGGTCCGTGACCTTGACCTTGATCGGTATGCCACCATCAGAACGGGCATAAGCCAAAGTACCTTCATGCAAAATTTGAAGACTCTAACACTAACGGTGTGGGAGTTATGGCCCCTGAAAGATGTTCGGTTTTCAAGGTCGTACGCCAAGGTCAAGGTCACGACGGCAAAATGGTTTGCGCGGATGCCTTCCTCTCATGGTGACACACCAGCACACAACATTTGACGTGATTCTGTCAACCCGTTCGAAAGATATCCTTGAGACAGACAGAAGGAGAAAAAAATGACCCTCCGATTTTCAGGCTCCAGCGATCTTTTTGACCTTGACCTTGACCTTGATCGGTATGCCCTCATCAGAACGGGCATAAGCCAAACCACCTTCATACCAAGTTTCAATATCCTATGTTGATCGGTGCCCGAGATATGGCTAAAAATAGATTTTCGGTTTTCAAGGTCGTACGTCAAGGTCAAGGTCACGACGGCAAAATGGTTTGCGCCAATCTCTTCCTATTAAGGAGGCACACCTTCACATTCGGTCCAGCGGTTCGGGAGATATCCTTGGGACAGACAGAAAAAGAAGAAGAAAAAAACCCCAAAAAACAAACAAACAAACAAACAAACAGACAAACCAGACGATCGCAATAGTCCGTCTTGGTGACGGACTAAAAATATTAGGGGAGAGAGAGAGAGAGAATGAGAGAACAATAGTTTTAATAGTAGTTTTAATTTCTATAGGCCACCGGCCCTTAGAAAGGCCAAAGTCATATAACATAAGCATATCAAAACATCGGTCACGTTTTTTAACAAAATTCTTTAAAATTGATAAGTGAGTCAACATAATAATACTGATACTTGTCAGAAAACACAATCAGCAACGATGTCAATATCAATGGACATAACAATGTTAATTAACCCTGCTCGATGTTATCTTGCCTTTTTCGGATGGCGTAAAATAGGTATATAGAAATTTTCCTTAACGTCGTAACCGAACCAGTTTTCAAAAGATTAGTATAATGACAGCATATTCCATGTAAGTACTTGTTTCTGATATCTGAATATAGAGGGCATGTAAATATAAAGTGTTGTTCATTTTCTATTACACCACATACTTGACACATAAGATTATTGGAGAGAGAGAGAGAGAGAGAGAGAGAGAGAGAGAGAGAGAGAGAGAGAGAGAGAGAGAGAGAGAGAGAGAGAGAGAGAGAGAGAGAGAGAGAGAGACAGAGAGAGACAGAGACAGAGAGAGACAGACAGAAACAGACAGACAGACAGACAGACAGACGGACGGACAGACACAGAGACAGACAAATGAAGGAGAAGAGGGTGGAGGGGATGAGAAGAGAGGGTAGCCTGTACAGACTTTTCTTGTATTAAAAATAATTATGCTTCAAATACGAACACAGGGAAATATTCATTCATGTTTTTTAGCGGATGCCAATGCAATTTGGCGTTCTGGTTGAATGAGGCACAAGATTGCCTTACATTAGAATCTTTGATTATCCTTTTTCTCTCCTATACTAATACAGCTAGAGAATGGAACTTGCTCGGTGTGGTTGTTTGGAAAGCAAATTAACACACAATTTAAGTGTTCACAACATTGTTTTCGACATATGTATTTGTTGCATCCGGTCTAAAATATTAATTAAAACAGCCAAGTTTCCATCCCAATATATTAAATGTAAATGCTGAAGACAAAATAATAGTTTTTAACAATCTGACTAGCAACAACTAACACACGCCATCGGAAGTTTCGTGCAGTGTGTCATAGACAAACGTATGTATGTATGTATGAATAGCGTGCGTGCTTGAACGTAGATGGTATGTGTGTGCACCAAATATATACGGTATTATTCATTGTCATCTATGTGTAGATAGGTAGTGGGGGGGAGTATAAGTAGGCCTAATACGTCAGTGTCAGCGTCATGCCAGTGTCAATGTCAGTTGTGATATTTGTTTACGCACATGTGTGCACGTTTGACCTTACTTGTGCAATGTAAGTCTAAAAGACGTAGCCTATATAGTCAAACAAAGTGATCTCTTTACCCTTAACCCTTGTCCACCCTCCACCCTCTACCACAGCACGCATAAACACAAACTGATCCATTATTTATTTTTATCTACTTTCTATGGCTCCCCCCCCCACCTGCGTGCGCATCTCGACCCTTCCAACGGAAGTGTCGCCATCTTAGTCCGTATTTGTGTGTAAACAAAGTGAAAATGTTATCTAAATGTGTAAAGAAAACATCCAGATGTTATAAATACAGTTTAGATAAGTTTCGAATTGGAACAGCCAAATAACGCAGCATCTATCTGGCATTTTTCAAACAAAGTTACTGACTAAGATGGCGGTCTCCCATAATATGGCGCTCCTTGTGGTCGGATATGACGACACGTGGGTAGGGGAAGACGGGGTAAAAAGCGCATGGGCGGGTAAGAAGCCCACCCCAATTATCTCATGAAATAAAGCAAATTTCAGTCTCATTTTGCCCATGAGACGAGCGTTAATGTCTAGCATTCGTCTCATGGGCAAATTTGACTGACATTTTCTTTATTTCATGAGATAATTGGGGTGGGCTTCTTACCCGCCCATGCGCTTTTTACCCCGTCTTCCCCTACAAGCCATTCATGTACATTAGCTGTTATCGCATGTTCCATTCGTCAATCCCCCTGTTTATCCTCCGGTTATACCCCCAGTTCAATCCGTTGAAGTCATTGCCTACTCTATCAATGCACCCATTCTACATTATACACAAGCATAATCGTAATACACTTACTCACATCTATAATCGATTGGAATCAAAACTGCGTCACATAATGAATTCATTCGGAAAAGTGATGATACGCAATTTGCTCTGAACGCGAAGCGCCATTGTGGATTAACGCTGTCTTACTTTCGTTCTTACATTCGAACAATGATTGGTTAAAATAAAAACGATGTGTAATAAAATAATAGTAACATGGTGAGTTTACAAAGCTAAAGGTACAAGAAGCAGAATGTGTGGTAATTGAAGATATGCGTGCACTAAGTTTATTTTTTACAACTAGATTTGTTGAAGAAGCATTAACTGCGGGCCTCTCAGTCTTTCGTTGCCGGAGCTGCGTTTTCGTCTGCATTTATACCATATTTTAAAATACTAAAATTTAAAAAAACGACGTTAAACTGAACTTCCATCCACTAAATAAACAATGAAAGACTGAAATATTTTGATGTCCCTACCTCAGGAAGTGTTAAGTAAACTCTTCTGAGTCTGATCATACTATTCTTTAATCTGTACATATTGTTTGAACGATTCACCCGTTTTCGTGACTTCTCATCTTGGGCTTCTAAGTTAAGCGAATTACGTGGATCTATTTTTGGCTAAAAATCACAGGGCACGCTTGCTTGGTAGGGGAAGACGGGGTAAAAAGCGAATGGGCGGGTAAGAAGCCCACCCCAATTATCTCATGAAATAAAGAAAATTTCAGTCAAATTTGCCCATGAGACGAATGCTAGACATTAACGCTCGTCTCATGGGCAAAATGAGACTGAAATTTGCTTCATTTCATGAGATAATTGGGGTGGGCTTCTTACCCGCCCATGCGCTTTTTACCCCGTCTTCCCCTACAACAAAACCTCCACTATCTTCGAGACCTTTTAAAACCGAGATTTAATGCCACCTCGTGACATGAATGACTTGTGAAACCACACCTATAAACACCTAATACATGCGCATGCGCAAATACATCACACACACAAGCGTAGTCCCTCATTCCCCTCACCCCTCGTCTCACACACACCCATACCACTCACGGCCCGCCACCCCCCCCCCACCCCCCACACAACCCTCCTCCCTCCCCACATACACAACAACACACTCACACACATTCACACACATAATTCACACACACACACACACACACACACACACACACAGACGCACACACACTGACGTGAATACACACACACATACACAAGTCATGCAAGGTGCCCAGTCATACACAAAAATAAGAAAGGGGCCAACGCCAATAGGAGTAGGGGAAGACGGGGTAAAAAGCGCATGGGCGGGTAAGAAGCCCACCCCAATTATCTCACGAAATAAAGAAAATGTCAGTCACATTTGCCCATGAGACGAATGCTAGACATTAACGCTCGTCTCATGGGCAAAATGAGACTGAAATTTGCTTCATTTCATGAGATAATTGGGGTGGGCTTCTTACCCGCCCATGCGCTTTTTACCCCATCTTCCCCTATACTTTTCAGGGATTTCAGTTACACTAGAAGGTAGGGGAAGACGGGGTAAAAAGCGCATGGGCGGGTAAGAAGCCCACCCCAATTATCTCATGAAATGAAGCAAATTTCAGTCTCATTTTGCCCATGAGACGAGCGTTAATGTCTAGGGGAAGACGGGGTAAAAAGCGCATGGGCGGGTAAGAAGCCCACCCCAATTATCTCATGAAATAAAGAAAATTTCAGTCGAATTTGCCCATGAGACGAATGCTAGACATTAACGCTCGTCTCATGGGCAAATTTGACTGAAATTTTTCTTTTTTTCATGAGATAATTGGGGTGGGCTTCTTACCCGCCCATGCGCTTTTTACCCCGTCTTCCCCTAGTTGTGCATAACCTCCCTCATAAACTTACCCGTCAACAAAAAGCAATGAAATAAAAATGTATTGTTTAAATGTAGGGGAAGACGGGGTAAAAAGCGCATGGGCGGGTAAGAAGCCCACCCCAATTATCTCATGAAATAAAGAAAAATTCAGTCAAATTTGCCCATGAGACGAATGCTAGACATTAACGCTCGTCTCATGGGCAAAATGAGACTGAAATTTGCTTCATTTCATGAGATAATTGGGGTGGGCTTCTTACCCGCCCATGCGCTTTTTACCCCGTCTTCCCCTACTCACTTTTTGTGTATGTGTGTGGGCGACTGCACGCTTGTGTGACATGTGCGCGCATGTAGGCATATAATGATGCTTGTAATCCTTCTTATTCCAGCGAAAGTCCAATGTACCAACACACAGGGACGACACTGAATACGAATACGAATACGAATGTTTAATGAGGGTAAAGGGATAAGCTCAAGCTTCTTTACACCATGCCCTCGAGGGGAAAAAAGAAAAGCCAAATAACAAAAAAAGGAAAACAAAAAGAAAGTATAAAATGCCTAAAAAGAATAGAAAATAACAACAGGCATGTTCACAGTAGGGGAAGACGGGGTAAAAAGCGCATGGATGTCTCAGGATAGGCCTTATGAGTTGGATAATTTGCTTATTTCGTGCACAGGAAGCCTCTGAAACATTGCAAAATATGCAGGAATAGTTATTCTATACATCCATGAATTTTTAGGCGAAAAAAACAAAGGATTTTGATAGAAAATGCTTTTTCTTTGCAAACATATTACAGGTGCGCTTTTTGCCCCGTAGTCGGGAATACGCGCACCCCAGGTCGGGTAAAAAGCGCACCCCCCCCCCCCCCCTCTCTAAGTTGAAAAGTCACCGTCACTCTCCCAACGCGCCATGCTAGGCCCTACCATCGACGCCATTTTGTCTCGACTGAAACAACGAAGTTCTACGCGTGTTGCAGTTTTGACACAGTGTGTATTCTTCAATCCCTGTTGTAGGCCTACTAAGTTAAATAGTCTGCTTCAGTTCAAGATATTTAGAATACAAAAACTGGATCGGATTTGCAATTATTATACACTTATAAATGTCTCCATTACATTAAAAAAAAAAAAAATGAAAAATGAACGTACACTCACAAAACTTAAAAAAAATGTGGCCTTGCGCAGTATCGAACTCACAGATCCGACATGCTGCAACATTACGAGGCACGCATTATACCATTGTACCAAGGAACCGTCATACAATGAGGAAACATTTTATATATTTATACATTCGACAATGGAAGATTAAATCGGTTGTGAATGGATGAAGCAGTGCGCGGAATAAGATTTTCACTTAAATTCAAAGCTGAAACTGTCATATAATTGATCTTAATGAATAATGCTTGTGCTGATAGGCACCTTTGAACATTGCAGAACGTGTTCGCTAATCATTTAAAAACTTAAATACAACGTTTGTCAGGATATGTGGCAATAAAAAAGATGACCATCACCTACAATTATAGGCGTGCAAAACGCGCATGGGCTTCTTTCCCGTGGGCGTTTTTCCCCGTCACAGTCAGCTAATTCATTTCAGTCTGTGTAGCTGACAATCACAGTGTTGTTAAAAAAGAAAAGTATCGTTCAAAAGCCCATAGAATAAGCTTTGTATAAATATAAAAATATGGAGGTAGTTTGCTGTTGTTGGTTTTTTATTTAACTTTTCCAAGGACAGAAAATGAAAAAGAAAAAAAAAGAACGTCAACAAATATTCAAAAACTCATATTATTGACCACAACATCATGAAACTTAAATATGAGGTATTTTAAAAGACGTGCAAAGGAACATGGGCAAAATTTAACTGAAATTTGCTTCATTTCATGAGATAATTGGGGTGGGCTTCTTACCCGCCCATGGGCTTCTTACCCCGGTAGGATGCGCTTTTTACCCCTCTTTCCCCTATATACACAGGCTCTGACCTGGAGAAGACAGTGGACTTCGTCATGGCGACCAACTTGAAAGTCTGACGCTGCCAGCTACATCGACCGCTGAAGAAGAAGAAGAAGAATTCGGATTTTGGGTTAGAAATGCTAATCTGTTTTTCTTGTTGAATTTTTTCATTTGTTGTTAGTTGCCATAACAACAACAACAACACAAAACGTTATGAGCGGATGCTAATGTTTTGAAAAGCTAAAGTAGTGCCCATCCTGCTAAAATACATACTTTGATATTTGGAGTTATTGTTTTGGCACAGTAAATTTGTTATTTGGCTTGCGTACCAGCGCCTTCAGAATTCAACAACAGCAACAACAACAACAACAGCAACAACAACAACAGCAACAACAACAACAACAGCAACAACAACAACAACAACAACAACAACAACAACAGCAACAACAACAACAACAACAACAACAACAACAATAACAATAACAACAACAACAACAACAAAACCCCAACAACATTTGGAGATTGCTTATGAAGAAGAGGGAGAATTGTTCTGTTGAATGAATGAAAATGGTGTTTTACGTCCTCTCGGTCATAGACACATATGGGACATTTGTAAATGCAAAGAAGGTGGGAACAATACTGGCTGCAATGCCCGGAGGCAGTGCAACACCAGTAAAGTCCCGAGTTTTTGACAATATAGATAGGTGCAGCGGTAACCACGCCTCGGTTAAACCTCATCGGCTATGGTACCGCCACATAAGTAATGAATTGTTCTGTTGTTCTCTACCTTATATGTTTGACAGGGGCAATTTTGCTGAAACATTGTTTTGTCTTGTTTTAATAATAGAAAATAACCCCATTCTACTCTTGCGTATTTGTTTGTAGTGTGGTGTTTTTTCTCTCCCAACAACAAAAGCTTTCTTGACAATCTCTCGACGTGCTAAACAATGAATTCTCTTCTTTGAAACTCACCTTTCTCTATTTTCCGTGTCGACCCCACATTCCCGTTCCCAGACAGCATACAGCTTTAGAAGCCGTCACGTGCATGTACACAAAGAAGAAAGTTAAGCACCCCACCACCTTTTTGCTGTAGATGAGATGAAATCGAGATTTATTGCAAATAATCAACAAAGAAAGAAACAACATTGATTGGTAAATCAAAGTTTGACTATCTGACTATAAGAAAACGCATAATTTAATGGATGGTTTTACAAATGCATTCTGATATTCTGAAACAAAAAGGGTTGTCATGTTCAATTTTAAAAAAAATACCATGTTTAATTATCAATGTAACAATTTCATATGGCTATATCAAAAGTTAATTATTGTGGGAAAACGTCATGAGGAGTGTCCAAAACTCATTTGGCAAATCAAAGTTCAGTAGCGTGTGTTTCCTCCCTGTGCCTGGATGACTGCTTCAACCCTGCGTCTCATCCCTCCTGTCAGACTTGTAATAGCTAATTTGCTTTAAGGGGTGCTTAACTTTTTTTCTTTGTGTATATATAAAAGGACCAGATGATTCATTCACGAAAATCTAATCACAGTAGAGAGAGAGAGAGAGAGAGAGAGAGAGAGAGAGAGAGAGAGAGAGAGAGAGAGAGAGAGAGAGAGAGAGAGAGAGAGAGAGAGAATCAATTTTAATGTTGGCAAAGAATAAGCAGAGTACAGGCTGTTGCCAACAACAAAGAAGAAAATATTAGGGGAGAGAGAGAGAGTGAGAGAGAGAGAGAGAGAGAGAGAGAGAGAGAGAGAGAGAGAGAGAGAGAGAGAGAGAGAGAGAGAGACAGAGACAGAGAGACAGACAGACAGACGGACGGACAGACACACAGAGACAAACAAATGAAGGAGAAGAGGGTGGAGGGGATGAGAAGAGAGGGCAGCATGTACAGACTTTTCTTGTATTAAAAATAATTATGCTTCAAATACGAACACAGGGACATATTCATTCATTTTTTTAGCGGATGCCAATGCAATTTGGCGTTGCTGGTTGAATGAAGCACAAGATTGCCTTACATTAGAATCTTTGATTATTCTTTTTTTTCTCCTATTCTTTTTTTTGTTCCTAGAGAATGGAACTTGCTCGGTGTGGATGTTTGGAAAGCAAATTAACACACAATTTAAGTGTTCACAACATTGTTTTCGACATATGTATTTGTTGCATCCGGTCTAAAATATTAATTAAAACAGCCAAGTTTCCATCCCAATATATTAAATGTAAATGCTGAA
>CM065681.1:63228647-63273647 GCA_017654935.2 Phymorhynchus buccinoides | reverse complement strand
GTGTGTGTGTGTGTGTGTGTGTGTGTGTGTGTGTGTGTGTGTGTGTGTGTGTGTGTGCGTGTGTGTGTGTGTGTGTGTGTGTGTGTGTGTGTGTGTGTGTGTGTGTGTGTGTGTGTGTGTGTGTGTGTGTGTGTGTGTGTGTGTGTGTGTGTGTGTGTGTGTGTGTGTGTGTGTGTGTGTGTGTGTGTGTGTGTGTGTGTGTGTGTGTGTGTGTGTGACATGGTAACAACAACAGCAACAACAACAACAACGCCAGCAACAGTAACAACAACAACAACATTAACAGCAGCAACAACAGTAACGATAAAAACAACACAATATTTGTGGATCAACACATCACACAATTATGCTAAGAAACAAAGTTTTTCAAAGTGTACGTTCACGTGCACGCTTAGTGCCTAGATTTGTGTATGTTTTGTTTTGTAACTACACACTTTACGTGCGGACTGTGTTAAATAACTGATAGCTTAATGCATACACCATCACATAATTTGTTTAATTTTTCCAATAGTAAATTCAAGGGCGATTCCATAATGTCACTCGGGACATGGGTTTTCACGTCCTTCTTTATAAAGTGTGTGAAAATCCGAAACTAATTTAAGGTTAACGGAGATTCCCCATCAGTTTTGTGTAGATGCATAGCCAGAGTATATACAGGCTAGATACACAGGCTCTGTGTAGATGTTTTGCTTCCGAGTTAAAACAAGATGCATTTTGGGAGAAAGATTTTTTCCCCGTGGGGATACCGGGCGGGTGGAGGGGGGGGGGGGGGGGGGGTCTTTCATAAAAATACCCACTTTCTGGAAGTTATGTGCTTGCAGCTTCCTCTAACCTGCCCCTCTCTTTCGCTCTGCCGTTTCCCTTTGCTTTCTATCATCTACTCTCTTTCTGACTCATTGGCCCATTCTCCTGCTTTTTTTCCTTCTAAAAACAAATCTTCCAAATATTTGAGCTCCTCCGAAATCGGAATGTGTCGGCTGCACGCAGCGGGGAGACCAGTGAAAACTGAAAACCGGATGCATACGTACCTTGCCCATTATGGCCATATGTCCTGGGAACGAAGAAGAAGAAGAAGAAGAAGAAGAACGTGGCCCCGGCCATATTTGTGATACCTTTAATCTCAAAACGAAATAAGGTTTTACGCCCTCTGCGGCCTTTCGGCCATGTGGGGCATACCTTTAATCTCTGCCATTAATCCCTTTATATACACCAGCTGTGTCCTCAAATCCCTTTGGCCGACTGAGAGAGAGTGGGGATGTACCCTGGGCAAGGCATCTCCACTATAAACAAATCTGCCCCCCCACCGAAATCGGTGGCAGTCATTGTCGGAAAGGACGGACTAGCATACAAAATACACGTTAAACACCTGGGCAGAAACGAGAAGAAAACTGAAGGAATCTAAACTCTTGGAATGCATGGAGTCATATCAGTCTGGCTTTATTCAAGGGTAATGCGCTTTCATGGCTGATCGCACAAGTTTAAATAAACCGGCATCAACATAATACCCAAATTGTAAGTGCAATGGCACTGTCACTTAAAGTAATAATTGGTTCATTTCTTGAGCCAGTCCCTCTAATCAAAATAAATGAAATGGGTCAATGTTCATCATGTCCAACGTGAATATGTGCATTGAAACGCCGGTTTCAACATTTTGTTTTCAGAGAGATCAGGGGAAAACAACAGAGTCCAAGTCAAGCTCTTTGCAAATATCCGTGGCTATGCGCTGTGAGATTTCTCTATGGACCAAGCCCACTAAAACACATTTTAGCATCAACGTCAACTTTCCGGCACAATGCCAGGCCTCTCACCGAAAACGATAAGCATTATTATAGTGTGTTTTTCCGTGATGGTAGGCCTATTTTACGCGAAATCAATTATGCTTACCTAGTCATTTGCATAATAGTTTTGTTCCCTTTCGACTGACAGGGTTTCATGTCAATCGCATTCTTCTTCTTCTTCTGCGTTCCCAGGCCATATGGCCATAATGGGTAAGATACGTATGTGTCCGGTTTTCAGTTTTCTCTGGTCTCTTCGCTGCGTACAGCCGACACATTCCGATTTCGGAGGAGCTCAAAGGAGAAAAACTATTTGGAAGATTTGTTTTGAGAAAAAAAAAGGCAGGAGAATGGGCCAATAAGTCAGAAAGATAGTAGATAATATAAAGCAAAGGGAAGAGGCAGAGTCAAAGAGAGTGGCAGATTAGAGGAAGTTACAAGCACAAAACTTCCAGAAGGTGGGGGAACTATTTTTTTTACAAAAGACCCCCGGTATCCCCACGGGGAGCAGTGGCATTCAATACGGAAATGTACACACAGCGGTCGACGACAGTTATTCTATATATTAACGAAACGAAGAAAATAAATCGGCCAATCCTCGTAAAGATCACGAGGCGAACTTTTGCATTTCCGCCATAGCTTTGTGTCCACAATATCATATTGTTTTCAGATTTAGTGCTCAAGAGAAACGATCAAATCGCTCAGCAGTGTACTTGCCATACTCGAAATGTTTTTGTTCATTTCTGTCAATGATTGTCTTCTCGGAAAGAAACTTTAATAACCATTTGTTTGTGCATATCGATTTTGGAACTAATATAAACTTGTCAATCAGATCCACAACAGTTCATTGTTTTCATTTCTTCCCGCAACAGCTTAAAACACTTTCATCACCACTGTCGCCTCTCGGCATCTCAATGATTGAACACCCATGTCACTGAAAGGCATAAAATGAGGGTCTGGTATCCAGTGACCTTATGTTCTTCATTTTGGGAGGTAAGAACAGGCCCTATTTTATGGATACATGTCACAAAGGAATCCCCAATATTGCAGATGAAATCTTTTCTCTACCCAGGTAAATTTAATGGAAGGTTTTGGCTGAAACATGGCTGGCGTTGAACGGGCTTAAAACAAACAAACAAACAACACTAAAAATGTTGGTGAAATCGAGTTTAAGATGAGGACATCAGATCTTAGACAAATTAAACCATGATTAGTATGTACAGACCAAGAATATACACTCATAAAATATTACGCCCCCGAGTTTAAGATGAGGACATCCTTAGACCCCCCCCCCCTCCTCCCTCTCTCTTGTTCTTTTATCTCTTTGTAGTTCAGGTGTATCTAACCGTGTGCGTGCTTGGGTGGGGTGGGGGTGTATGCGTGCGCATGCGTGCGTACGTCACGTGTGTGGGTGGGGTGGTGTGAGGAAGGTTAGAAAAGAGAAGTTCATGATGTGTACTGAACGGAATTGGACTTGCATTGCTTTATTTTGGTTGTATTAAGAATAATATGTTGCTTTTTTCTGTTTTATTGTTATGAAGTTGATATAATTTGCCACCCCCACCCCCCCTTGTCATTAGACCTTGCTTGAAAACACACACACACACACACACACATACACACACGCACACGCACACACACAGAGCTTACAAACAGCAAACAAAACTGTACTTGGTTGACTCCTTGTATTCTATGCATTTTGAAAAAAAAAGTACAATGTACATATTAAAAAAACTACAGTATCATCACCGCAAACGTACATAAAAGAACAAATTACGTCGCTGTTCAACACAAGTAGTATATATACATTTCTCCACCATATCAAGTTTATTTTTAGTTTTCAATAATATGTGTGCACGTCTATGTTTTTGTGAGCACAAGTGCTGAAAATATGTTGCGAATTGGATGCTTGTTTTTGGACGTAGCAGTAAATGCATTTAAGAGTTTCGTGGATAAAGCAAACACGTTAATTAGTCTAACTAGCTGTGGATTTGCATGGCACTCGTGCTTTCTGAGTTAGTGTCGAACACATGCCCATAAATATTAGTACGATTCAACTTTGCTTGCTTGTTTTATGTTTTTAAAGGAAGAAATGTGAGAAAAGAAGAAGAAGAAGAAGAAGAAGAAGATGATGATGATGATGATGACGATGATGATGATTTAAAGAAGGAGGTGATTTCAAAGAGCCAAGATCAACAGATTGCGGCCAATGCGAGACCTACGTTTAGGCCTACATTAAGTACGCATATTCAATAGACTGACTACGGTACATATCTTAAAAACCACGTACATAATGCATACAGATTGTTAATAATACAGGAATTCTATTTAAAACAAAAAACAAACTTAGAAAATGTCAGTCATAAGACATTACAACGTTACAAACATGCTCAGTACAAAATGCGAAGTTGCATTACAACGATACAAACATGCTCAGTACAAAATGCGATATTTGCTTTGTTTATTTAAAAACATGCAAACATACGTACAATGTCATTATTGCTGTGAAGTGATGACTGTGTTTTCTTGATAGAATTAAGATTAGAGCAACCAAGATACAATCCGTTGGTCAATCGATGCATCATGTACTCGGATCAGACACTCAGTAACCAGGAGACATATTCCCGTGCAAGGTTCTGTAGAATATTTCAGTACAAAACAGTTTCCCCACCCTCTGGAAGTTTTATCATGCCGGTAGTTTATTACTCTACACTGATTCTGTTTACAATGTCCGGATTGTTTTTCCAACCTCTTGATTCATGAAAATTGCACATCGCTTTTGTTAATTTAATGTAGGCCTAAGAGTGATCAATTAGCCGGAATGCTGGCGCTCTCACGCCTTGACATTTTGACCTTGAGGCTGTTATTTGAAGAGGGATCAATTAGCCGGAATGCTGGCGCTCTCACGCCTTGACATTTGACCACCACAGTGAGGCTGTGTCATTTGAAAACGGGCGGTATCTTGGAGAACCAATAGAAAGGAATTTTATAATGTCACAGAAGAATCCCCGATACTGCAGATGGATTTTGTTCTCTACCCAGGTAAATTTAATGGAAAATTTTGGCTGAAATATGGCTGGCAGTGAAAGGGTTAAAGTAGAACATGGCTATATGACTTCTGTATGGCTGTTTTGTAAAACGTCTCTCCCAAATGTTCTTGTTCGATAACTTCCAGTTTGATCGACTGTCCTTTGAATGGATTGGAATTGAGTTCACTATCATCGGGCTTGTTCGAGTCCTGACATGATTTCCAAAGTAAATACGTAGGCCTATATATATTTCAGCGCAATTTGAAGGTATGCTACCCAATCTCTTCCCCTCTTCCTCTTAATCAAACCAGTTTCGGGTCTGCCCTCCCCGCGTTCCTTTCCCAGCCCAATCGGATTCGCCTCAGATGACCGCTGACGCCCGGCAGCAGAAGCAGCATCCTACAGAACAGCACCAGCGAGGGGAACACGATGCTCATGAACTTCACCCGGAAAAACACCAGCGGAAACCCCGTCTTCAGCCACTTGGGCACTCCCATGACGTACACATGCGCCACTGCTAACGTCAGCATGACGCAGCCGAGATGCGAATGAAGGAACCGCCATTCGGAAAAGTGCAGCGTCTTGGTGACGGAAGGAAGTGACGTCACGGCCAGCAGCGCCATCAGAACGTAAGCGGCAACACCGACTAAGAGCGACAACTCTCCGATCCAGGTCATCCAGCCGGAAGAAATAATTACCGACTCCATGATCACGACCTTTCCCCCGGAGCCTGTGTCGTTGAGAAAGAGTTCCTTTCCTGGAACGAGCCTCGTTTCTGTCCTAAACTTTGACCGCACGTACGTGGAGTTGAGGATCAGGGACGAAATCACGGCGTGCATGGTGATGAAAGCGAACGCCATCAGCCCCAGCTGCTTTCTGCTGCGCAGCCACAGGTCCAGCCAGGCAGGGAAGGGCCTGCGCTTCGTGCCCCGGCACAGATGAAGGAACCCGGCGCACGCGCTGGGAAAGTAGGTCAAGGACAGTAGGGTCAGCGTGGCAGCCCCGAAGACTTTGTTGATCACCTTGAGCGGGAGTTGGTCCCACTTCAGCGAGGAGCTGGCGAGGTAAAACCTGCAACAACGACAAATTATGACAATTAGTGTTTAAAAACTGGAGGACGTTGAAGAAGAAGAAGAAGAAGAAGAAGAAGAAGAAGAAAAAGAAGAAGAAGAAGAAGAAGAAAAAGAAGAAGAAGAAGAAGAAGAAGAAGAAGAAGAAGAAGAAGAAGAAGAAGAAGAAGAAGAGAGAGAGAGAGAGAGAGAGAGAGAGAGAGAGAGAGAGAGAGAGAGAGAGAGAGAGAGAGAGAGAGAGAGAGAGAGAGAGAGAGAGAGAGAGAGAGAGAGAGAGAGAGAGAGAGTACAGAGACAGAACAGAATAAGAGGCGATACAAATTAGTCAGAGGCTGATGAAGATTTGTGCATTAAACCAAAAGAGGAAAGGGGAAACAAAGGTGGAGAAGGGGAGGAAAAGAGAACGAACTGGCATTATAATAATAGTAATAATATTTTTGGAGTAAGGGCCGCTCGCCACTGAGGCTGAGTGACTTCGAGCTCTGCTGTTTTTTGAATGCTTGAAGTGATTGATCGATTATTGTGTGTCCTGTTTCATGATGTATGGGACTTCTCTTCCATGGGCATGCTATGCTCCTGGCTACCTGCCTTCATTCGTTTCTACGTAGTGTAAGACGGGGTAAAAAGCCCATGGGCGGGTAAGAAGCCCATGCCAATTATCTCATGAAATAAAGCAAATTTCAGTCACATTTTGCCCATCAGACGAGTGTTAATGTTTAGCATTCGTCTCATGGATAATTTTGACTGAAATTTTCTTTATTTCATGAGATAATTGGCATGGGGTTCTTACCCGCCCATGGGCTTTTTACCCCGTCTTACTGGCCGCCACCGCTCATGGAGCCCTCCCTGCCGCACTTATCTCTAAAAACTCTCTGGCAACGCATCTTTCCACCTCAATTGCCTTTCCCTTCCAACACCCAAGCTACGTAACGAAGCAGTTCGCGTTACCCTGGCAACGTCGTCTTCAACAGTTTGTATAAGTGTGTTGGGGTGGGGTGAGTGGTAGTGATTGTGGTGATGGTAATGGTGTGTGTGTGTGTGTGTGTGTGTGTGTGTGTGTGTGTGTGTGTGTGTGTGTGTGTGTGCCTGTGTGTGTGTGTGCCTGCGGTTGTGTGTGTGGGGTGGTGGGGGTGGGTATGTGTATGCCTATTTGCATGTGTGTGAGCGATGACATGTCTTTGTTGAATTTCTTACTTTTAATTTGTGTGTTGTTGTTGTTGTTAAGCGCATAGAGCTCCACATTTGGTGTAGGAGTGCGCTATATAAATGCTTCACTATTACTATTATTATTATTATTATTATTATTATTATTATTAATATTATTATTATTATTATTATTATTATTATTATAGGCCTACACAATAAAATGTCTGGTTTAAAATGAAACAAAATTATGCAATACAGACACTCTTTTACGTCAAAAGGATGAGAACTCATATGATATGGGCAATTAAGTTCGGAAGAGGTTGCATGTAAAAACAAATGTAAGAAGAGAATCAGATTTCGAAAGGTGAATGATATAAAAGAATAAGTGAAAAAACAAGGGCAGTGGGAAATAGGTATAAACAAGCTTAGGGGAAGACGGGGTAAAAAGCGCATGGGCGGGTAAGAAGCCCACCCCAATTATCTCATGAAATGAAGCAAATTTCAGTCTCATTTTGCCCATGAGACGAGCGTTAATGTCTAGCATTCGTTTCATGGGCAAATTTGACTGAAATTTTCTTTATTTCTTGAGATAATTGGGGTGGGCTTCTTACCCGCCCATGCGCTTTTTACCCCGTCTTCCCCTACTTGAGAACGCAATCATGAAAGAAAGAGAGAGATTGTGAGACACAGTGTGTGTGTTGTTGTTGTTCTTTGTGTGTGTGTGTGTGTGTGTGTGTGTGTGTGTGTGTGTGTGTGTGTGTGCGTGTGCGTGTGTGCGTGTGCGTGCGTGCGCGTGCGTGCGCGCGCGCGCGTGTGTGTGCGTGCGCGCCCGCGTGTGTGTATGTGTGTGTGTGTGCGCGCGCACATGCGTGCGTGCGTCTCTCTGTCCGTGTCTGTGTCTCTGCCTCTACTACGCGCATAAGCACGTGCAAAACGAATGCACAGACTTACCTACTGATAGCGAACAGCAGCCAAACGAACCAGGCGACGAGAGAAGCCACCACAGCCATGGTCCACCCAGGGAACAGCCTCCCCTCCCTCTCCTCCATCTTTACAGCCTCTTTCAGTCCTCCCTTATCCGTAGGCTCGAACCCAAGCTCCCGCGCCAGCGCGCACACCTCCGCGCGTGCAGTGACATCATCACTAGCCACTGCCACCGTCCTCCTCCCGCTGGCGGTGACGCCATTTTCTATGACGTGGGCAGAGACGGAGTTGAACGCCTTGACGATGATGGCGTCGGCTACAAGAGAGGCGAGGAAGTGAGCGTTGGAGCGGGCCGATTTGGGACGCGCGCTCGAGCTTGCGGAATTGGAGACGTCGACAAGAATTTTCCTCCCGCACAGCGCGGTCAGATTAGGAGAGAAGGCATCTTCGTAGTGGTCCGCGTGAAGCGCTACGATGATGATGTCATTCCTGGTGACGCACTCTTCCAAGGTTGTTACGTTAACATCATTTACTGCGTCACTTTCCAGTGAGGTGGTCTGCGGGTAGGGATGAGGACGATCGGGATGGCGACTGCCCAGTGTCACGGAATAGCCGTTGGTCAGCAGACGTTGGGCGAACGCTGAGGCGAAATGCCCCGTGCCCAAAATGCCCACTTGCATACTGTTGGATTCTCGTGTCGTTTTGTTGTAGTGGGAAGATTGTGCTGATTTGCTTGCCATCAAGTGTGTGTATAGATATACAATTGGGTATCTCACATGAATCGAGAAATCCTTTTCACGTTCGGTTCTCTTGCTTTTAAAAGATCTAGACTGTCTGTTGAAGTCCTTTCTTTGGCTCTGTGGGGAAAAAAGGTAAAACACGTACAAATCAAGTTACTTGTATCGTGAATTGCAATTCTGAGTCTTGCATCGAGCACAAACACACTAACAAAATCACAGCTAAAGACATCACACGTCTACAAGTTTTTCTTGGGGTTTTTTCTTTTTCTTTTTTAAGGACAGCCTACATAAAGGAAAGATAACATTGGTACACATGAATCGTATACAAACCCCTAATCTTCCGCTACATGAATTCAGGGCCGGACCTACGGGATGGGAGGGGGGTCGTGTGGGGGGTGGGGGGTGGATTAGGGCTGCAACCCCCACCCTTTTTCCTAAAAAAAAAATTCATGTCGCCGAGCGGCAGCTAAATTTCCTCGCGGGCTATGCCTAGCACTCATCAGCACCACCAGTTGATAGGTAAAGATGCGCCCCCCCCCTCCATTTCTCGGTTGTTTCCATTTTTCCGTTCTTGCCTTTCTTACTGCAGATTGAGTACTTCATCCTCTATCATTTAACAGTAATTTTCATCCATTTACATCATTAAACACATGCATTCAATAAAGTAGAAGATAAAGGCAAGACGGGAAAATGCAATGAACCAGGACTGTGACAATGCTCCGCGGCTGTTGTGTGCACTGCACTACAATGGGGGGGGGGGGGGGGGGGGGGGGGGGGGGGGGGGGGGGGGGGGGGGTGTCCTATTAGATAATGGCGGGCCTTTATCATGACTGCGATTAATTATTCAACAAAGATAATTACCTGAAAAGGTTAATAAAAATACAGCTTAATGTTGGGTAAAAAAGGCAAGTGTGAAAATGCGGGGACAGCTGAGAAATGTAGGGGGTGATGAAAATGATGTTTTACGTCCTCTCGGTCATAGACACATATGGGACATTTGTAAATACAAAGATGGTGGGAACAATACTGGCTGCAATGCCCGGAGGCAGTGCAACACCAGTAAAGTCCCGAGTTTTTAACAATATAGATAGGTGTAGCGGTAACCATGCCTCGGTTAAACCTCATCGGCTATGGTACCGCCACATTGACATGATTAAAATGTAGGGGGTGTGGCACATCTTGACCTTTATGCCCATATTGCACCAGATTGCACTATTTTGCTTCACAGATTAAAAACTTTTCAGGGGGAGCATGCCCCCGGACCCCCCTAGGGGTCTTGGTGCTTCGCACCTTCGATTAATTAGCCCCCACCCCTTACAAACTTAGGTCCGGCCCTGATGATTATTAACTGTCATAAATATTTTACTTGTTTGTAATATTGTTATTGAATTTCTACACTTCGGTGTATCATTTTTATAGCCACGTCTATGATACAGTGTTTGATGTGTTAAATATCTATATTCCATGCTATGTTGATGCATGTGTTGGTGACAATGTGCCTATTATGTTGGCTATGATGCATTCGCCCTCATCAGATAGGGGCCATGGCCTAAAATTTGATGAACCGGCCTTTCACCGCCAACGTCGCATTTTTGCACCACAATCATGTAACACCCATGTCACTAAAAGGCATCAAATCAGGGTATGTTATCCAAAGACCCAATTCTCTTCATTTTTGGGAGGTAAGGACAGGCCTTACTTTAAATATCTCACAGAGGAATCCCCAGATTACAGACATTTTCTTTTTTTAGCTACTCAAGTAAGTTTAATGAAAATTGTTTGATGAAAAATGGCTGGCGGTGAAAAAATATATCGTACTCTCTCTCTCTCTCTGTTTCTGTCTGCCTGTTTACTGTCTATCTGTCTCACACACACTCTCTCTCTCTCTCTCTCTCTCTCTCTCTCTCTCTCTCTCTCTCTCTCTCTCTCTCTCTCTCTCTCTCTCTCTCTCCCCCCCCCCCTCTCTCTCTCTCTCTCTCTCTCTCTCTCTTTCTCTCTCAGAAGTCAATGTTCATCTTAAATGTAATTGAGTGCACGAGCTGCTATATAAAATGTATATCTATGTTTGCATTGTAATTGTTATGGGCCAGAGGCCTAACAAATAAAACACTATTGACTTTGACTTTGACTCTCTCTCTTTGAAGTGTTGTGACGAAGTATGGTTTGAACAAGACATTTAGCAAAATGCCTTTTGTTTGTTTGCTCTTCTGTCGACTAATAATGCGGCTCTAAAAACAAAAGAATAGTTTTATGTTTTAGAGATCGTGCGTGTATCATGCCATCTTTAGTAAGAAAACACTAGCCTAATGAATAAATGTAATTTTAAAAATCAGCAACAACGACAACGATAACAACACCAATTAGTAATGTCAATATTCTCACCTCCCAAGACGAAATGCCAGGGTCTTTAATTTTGCACTAGGCCTAGCAAAATGAATGCACGGTCCCACAAGCTGCAGCAGGAAACAAGGGCAAACCCTTCGTGTTCAGAATATAGCATCCCGTTTACACATCATTGAAGTTTCAATGTGCTCTTCCTATAGGCCTACAGTAGAGAGCCAAGTCTCAGCTCTACCTGCCGACGAGATTGCAGGAACAGTGGTAGTCCCCAAGAGGAAGGGGGGTACCATGCACCCCCCCACCCCCCCTTGATCGAACCAAGGTAGGATAGAAAATGTTCCTTAGGACCTACTGAATACGTTGCAATTTGTTCCCAAGGACCCAATATCCCAGGACCATTTCTGATCATATTTGGGGATTGTTATACTTCCTGTTTCAACCCAAGATCAATGATCAAAACTAATATCTCACGGTGGCCTTTAAAATTTTTTATTACGCAATAACTCAAAATATCCAACATTTACAACTTGGCCTACATCGGATTTGGATTCAACACCATCAAATCATGCTGGATTGACACACCAAAAATTATATATCCTAAAGCAAAGTACAGCTAGGCTTTATAGCAGTTTTTGTGAAATTTTCATGATCTTGGGTTGAAACGGGAAGTCTAACAACCCTCAAATATGATCAGAAATGGTCCTGGGATATTGTAGTGTTTGGAATTAAACCGAACCAATCAATGTTTGCTCTTATTTTTGATGTATCACCATTGACATCCAACTGTTGCCGCAAAAATGACGGTAGTTGATGATCGCTGAAATACTGCAGTGAAGCTATCAAACACTGAGCACTGTAATAAACATTTTTAAGTAGGTCTGCACCTAAACTCATTACTTTGATGAAAAAACCCGGTTTAATTGACTGTTCATTTAAATGAACTGTTTATCACTTGTACTTTGACGAATGCGTACTGAGCGGTCGGGGAGTACCCATACAGTAAGGGCTATAAGTATAACTCATAGTGGGAATGAGTTGTTTTTTCTTGGGGGAAAATTGTAACGTATTCAGTAAGTCCTAAGGAACATTTCTAGCCTACTTTGGTTCGACCGGGGTGGGGGTGTGCATGGTACCCCCTTTCCCCTTGGGGACTATGGAGGCTTGTGCTCTCCAGACCCTGTAGAAAATATATCAAAGTTAAACGGCCTGGTTATCTTAAAGCAAGATTAGTTTCACGTGCTCAAGCAAACAAAATAATAAGAGGGCAAGCCATATAAACATACTCCCAGTATGTCTTGGTCTTTTGTCAAAGTATGAAACAGTAAATCAAATATGCACTTTCAAGATGCATTAAAGCAATAATCAACTTCCTTCAATAATCACCAGATAACGGAACGAAAGTGTGTGTTTCTTGAACATGGCTGATACTGACCGAGGCGGGGGGGGGCGGGGGGGGGGGGGGGGGGGGGGGGGGGGGGGGGGGGCACAGAATCCTATTCACAGGAGTATTACTGAGATGATGCCAAGTCTCAACATCATAAACCACGTCATTCTGTGTTTGCCGGTGATTAATAAGCCATTTGAAAACTGTACTGCTCTCGGTTTTCTTCTCCAAAGCCTTTCGCTTTACGAACTGTAGGCCTAGTTCGATGCAAAATGCACATGCATAGCGACAACTTCTTGTAATACCTCATAATTTGAGCTCAACTGAGCACAATCTTTGCAGACGAGTTTCATACTTTTTGCTTGCCCCTTGGGGTTAACTGAAATCACTGACAGGCATCATTGTGAAAACTGACGTCGGGTACAGTTCGGCCAATGTTCGTCTTGATCGGTTCAGTAGTTAAGGTTGCCGGTAGCGGTTGAAACACATCATGTTTTCAAACACAGACAGACAGAGAAACGGACAGGCCCTTGTGTGGTATGCAAATTACTCTTTTAGAACTAAGAATACATGTGGCCTAGGGCCAAGGAGCAAGAGGGGGAGTGAGAATAACTTCACCTTCCATTTTTATAAACTACGGATTATGTGTATTTAATGTATTGTTTTCCTTTTTGTTGTTGTTTGAGTGTTTGTTTGTAAGGGGAGGCTTATTGATACTGTACCTGTCACGCAATTCGTACCACCTGCTAAATGTAACCATACTACTAGGGATTTAACCAGTACTAGCACTAACTTTGTTCTCTTAGAATTCTGATTGCTTCTCGGCCTTTTGGCTAAGACAATGATTCAGGAACATAAATTTTTGTTTATACCCTGGTTGGTTTGTTCAGCCCGTCGCACATGGCGAAAGCCGATACGCGACGTTAAACTGAACTTCCAACTTTGTTCAGGGATGTATAGGATACTGTACATCCCTGCTTTGTTTTAGCAGCGACTCCTAAGAACCTCCCCTGGTTTCCTACCAAATGGGTAAAAAAAAAGAGTGGGGGTTAATATTTGTTTGTGAAGGGGAAGGGAAGTCTTTAATCACAACCAAAATGCAACGAAGCGGAATATTCTTTGCAAGGCAAACGAAATTTCATGTTGCCAGCATCTGATGTAATTTTGGGTAAGGCAGGGTTCACATTAGACGCTTAAGTTCCGTACGGAAAACCCTAATAAGTGGAAGAAAGAAGGATACAAGTTTACGCATATAGGGGAAATTCGGACACGTGCGCAAATCTGTTCCCTTCTTTGTTTCACTTATTTATGGATTGCGCACGGGTTTCCGCATGGGATATCCACTTATCAGTGTGTGTACACGGCCTAACGCTTTTTTGTTTGTTATTCAGTGCACACGTGCAAAGATTCAAACTGGCACTTTGAAATGTTTAAGGTCTTAGGGTTAATGTTGTCCACTTTGTAAATTAAAATATTCCAAGGGAAAATAATTGGGCCATAGTTATGCAATTCGTACCACTATCACATAATTCTCGTACCTCCTACGTCTTTTGAATGGCGCAGCCACAAAAAGGCATTCAGGAGACTGTTTTCTTTTGATGAAAAAATGACTAGGGGAAGACGGGGTAAAAAGCGCATGGGCGGATAAGAAGCCCACCCCAATTATCTCATGAAATGAAGCAAATTTCAGTCTCATTTTGCCCATGAGACGAGCGTTAATGTCTAGCATTCGTCTCAGGGGCAAAATTGACTGAAATTTTCTTTATTTCATGAGATAATTGGGGTGGGCTTCTTACCCGCCCATGCGCGTTTTACCCCGTCTTCCCCTATAAGAATTAATTTGACGTCACAGAGACTAACTGGAACATTAAGAAGAGAGAATGGCCTTTTGCTAAAACCAAGTCACGTACATCCTACCGTTGAATTAGTGCTATAACCCCCCCTGATACGATAACAGTAACTAGGTGGAACGAATTCCGTAATATGTCTTGTAATTCGTACCCGCTTTGAAGAAAAAAATATTTTTACTATTAAGCCAAAAGTACAAACATTATCTTTATAATTATAGTATATAGTTATGAGCCGGGCCTCTACAAGCATCCATGTTGAAAGTTTTATATCTTTTGGATGATCTGCCCTTGAGATAGAGATCTCTATCCTTAGGAGGTACTATATCAATAAGTGTCCGCTATGCTGTTAAAAAAAATTAAGGACCACTTGCTGCGAGAGTTTCGAAAGAAGGCAGAAGACGACGAAAATGGTGTTTTACGTCCTCTTGGTCTGAATCAGACACATATGGGACATTTGTAAATACAAATATGGTGGGAACAATACTGGAGGCAATGCCCGGAGGCAGTACGAAACCAGTAAAGTCCCGATTTTTTTTATTAATACAGATAGGTGTAGCGGCAACCACGCCTCGGGTAAACCTCATCAGCTATGGCACCGCTACAAGTAATTGAAGAAGGCAGAAGTCTTGCACTGATCACTAAAGTAGGACTAAACCGCCATATTGGACAGTCACGTGATTTCTGACTGGCTTCCGTGAAGCTATGGGTGTATCTGAAGATCCTCAACATATTTGCACATTTATTTGCCGACGAACCTTTCAAGAATTATACTGTGAACATCCTCCATATTTTTATGAACTACCCTATTGACTTTGTTATTAGGCCTGGTCTTATGACCAGTGACACATTTGTCCCAAAACACTCATTGCTTTTCCCCCATGATTTCCCCATCAGGGCAAATGAGCACT
This sequence comes from Phymorhynchus buccinoides, assembly GCA_017654935.2. NCBI lineage: Eukaryota > Metazoa > Mollusca > Gastropoda > Neogastropoda > Raphitomidae > Phymorhynchus > Phymorhynchus buccinoides. The sequence goes on along the minus strand of CM065681.1, from coordinate 63,258,481 downwards.
CCCATAATGGTGTCTGAAATGTTCGCAGTAAGTGTTAATAGTATATTTCACTTCACTTTAAGGTTGTTGGGTTTATTAAGAAAAAAGAAAATTAGTTTAACGTCCCCCGACCCGGTGCAGGTACATTATGGAACATTTATGAATATACAGATAGAGGGTCGATCCTGGAGGTACTGCAATACCAGGAAAGACCCGAAAAGGCTTAACCCTTTCACCGCCAAAGTCGCATTTTTTTGCACCACAATGATTTAACTTCTATGTCACTAAAAGGCATCAAATTGGGGTCTATTATCCAAAGACCCTATTGTCTTAGTTTTGGGAAGTAAGGATAGACCTTAATGAAGAATTTTAAACTTATTCCCTCAACCCATACAGTTTCTACTCACTCGTAGAAGAATCCCCAATACTGCAGATCTATTGATTTTGTTTTCGATATACCCAGGTCAATTTAATGGACATTTTTGACTGAAATATGGCTGGCGGTGAAAGGGTCTATAAACCCAAATTGGGTTTATTCTGCAGGTGTAGACCTTTTGTGTAGACTCCGAACCCGTTGACAGCATTAATTGCCCTGAAAATTCATTTATGGGCGCTGCGATTTTAGTATTTTAAACCGCCAAAACAACAAAACAAAACAGACCACACAAAAAACAACAACAAAAACCGCCATGTTTAGGGGAGAAGAACTTATTGACGTCTTTCATCTTTTTTTTTATATTGCATTTCTGTTTGTCTTTCTTTATCTTTTCCTTTTCCAGGGCCCGTATTCACGTTGAAATAGCATGAGACTTAGCATCATGCTAAAACTTAGAAGCTCTTCCAAAAGTCCTATTAAATCCTATAGGACATTGGAAGAGCTTCTAAGTTAGCATCATGCTAAGTCTCATGCTATCTCAACGTGAATACAGGCCCAGGTTTCGCCAAGTCTTCTTGACTGAAGAGTTGACTGTTGGCTTGTGATCAGAATGTCCTTATTTTGTGTGCAAGTCACTTAGTTCAAGTTTTTATGGCATCAGTCAGTGTTAATCTTAAAAACAGAAAAACAGACAAAATAAGGTTCAAATAAAAACATCCTCCGTGGAAATAATATTACCAGTATAATCCTTATTGAAAAAGGGGGAAATGAAATAAACCGGGGGTACATTTCTACGTGGGTTAGTTCCACAAGTTTCGATGCAACATGGATGTGCGCATACAACAGGCCTCGTCTGTTTATCAGTTTTAAGGCTGCTCGAGTAATAAAACAAAGATAAGAAGCGGGGAAAACAGGCACCGCTCTGGAAATAAATTAAGTTAACACTTTCACCGCCAGCCATCTTTGAGCCAAAAATGTCCATTAATCTAACTTGGCTACAGAAAAGATTTCATCTGCAATATTGTGGGATTTCTCTGTGACACATTTAGAATAGGGTCAATCCTTACTGCTCAAATTTAGGAACACAATATCATTGAATAACAGACCCTGATTTGAAGGGTTTTAGTGACATGGGTGTTACATCATTGTGGTGCAAAAATGCGACATAGGCGGTGAAAGCGTTAAAATAGGAAGAAGAGAACACATTGTGGCACAAAGTTTTAAAATAGAGCGAGCAGCCACTGGCTGCGTGAGCTGGGGGGGGGGGGGGGGGACTCCGCGAAGCGGCACCATTTTGATGCGACCGCGTCTGTGCCTTTTACTCTTCTTCCCTCTTACTTACTGTAATCAAGAAAAGCCATGCCGTGCCACAACAGCAGCATCAGCAGCAGCAGCACATTATAGTAGACTGACAGCGTGTTTTTCACCCGTACACATGCAGCCATTTCTCCTTGCACTGCAGTCACGTGCTTGAGAAAACACGTGGTTATAAGGCTACAACAACAAAAAATAGCATGCAAAGTTTGTTAGCCGTTCACTTTTAGGATTGTTCTTTTGTTTATGATCATTTTTTTAATAGGATAATATCACATTAAGTTGAACAGAATAAAACTTGTATTATGAGTATGCTCTCTCTCTCCCTCTGTGTGTGTGTGTGTGTGTGTGTGTGTGTGTATGCAGGGTCAGACCAAGTGCCTCGTAACGGGGGGGGTCCGCACCGGGGGTCCTGGGAACTGAATAATTATGTTCCTTTCTGTCTCTGTCTGTCTGTGTGTCTCTCTCTCTCTGAATGCGCACACACGTCACATGCGAGAAAGAGGGAGAGAGAAAATTAGAGAGAAGGAAAGAGAGAGAGAGAGACAGACAGACAAAGAGCAAAGAGAGAGGGAGAGAGAGAGAGAGGGAAATGGAGAGAACTGGGGTTTGGCGGTATGCCTAAATGATAGGTGGACAATATAATGGGAGTTAATTGTTAGCCTTCTAATCCAAATGGTTTACCTGGCACTGCAGAACGATGACGAAGGTGTGTTTTTGTGTGCTTTTCTGAATGGTGCTATATTTGTTATTTGTTGCATTACATAGGCAAGGTTCTTAGAATCTAAGATATTTTACTATGTTGCTGTTATCATATGTGTTTATCTTTAGCAATGTTTGGGTTAGTTTGTTGTTTTTGTGTGTGTTTTTTGTTGTTGTTGGGGTTTGTTTTGGTTGGGTGTTTTTTTTTGGGGGGGATAGTTAGGTTTATTTTGTTTAATTTTTGTAGGGGGTGGATTTAAGATAGTATCAATACCTTTTTACATATCCAGTTACTTTTACACACTCATAGACTAGACACACCACTCAATCACACTTACCCACACCAATATCACACCTCGATAATATTGTCAGAATGTTTTTAGTGGAAGGATGTTAAATTGAAGAACACACACACACACACATGCGCGTGTGTTGTGCGCATGCACGCTCACAGGCATGCAAAAGTGTGAACACATACACACGCGCGGCCCTATATGCACTGTTTCTTAGTGCTGCAGCCTTCAGGTTAGTTGGCCTTTGGGGACCCATTTCAATACCAACTGTCTAAAGGGCCCTTAATAGTTATTAACCAAGAGAGTGGCGGGTGTCTTTTGCACAACATGTTGTGTTATGTCACAGCAACAAAAGGAACGTGTTTAGAATTTGTGTATTCTTCTTCTTCTTCTTTGTCGATCGCTCACAGTTCCCTGCCAATTACGAGCGCATATGCATCATGCTGCCATTATGCGCCTAAGAAATAGTTAGGCCCAGCACGTCTGACAGCACGTCCGACTTCGGCTGAAGAAAATCTAGTTTAAGAGTTTCTTGAAAAAAGGGCAGGAGAATGGACCAGCCATGCAGAAAGATAGTAGATGACAGTAAGCAAAGAGAAAAGGCAGAGTCAAAGAGTGACAGATTAGAGAAAGTTACAAGCACAGAACTTCCAGAAGGTGGGGAACTATTCGTATAAAAGCCCCCCCCCCCCCCCCCAGTGTCCCCAAGGGGAGAGACTCATGGAGGAGGCAGGGTCGTCCAACTCCCCATATGGAGGCACGAGGCATCCACTACCCACTGTCCCAGAAATTGAGTGTAAATGTACATAACTTATAGAACATAACCTGTAGGCTTGCATTGACCAAGGGGTAAAATGTGACTTTTACTTGTACATGTATGTAAACTAGACATTACATCATTTACGTAAAACTATAAAAAAAAGTCTTGACTTAGTGCAAGGGACGTACACATACATTGCGGAAATTCCGTATGGAAACCTGTGCGCAATCCAAAAATAAGTAAAAGAAAGAAGGGAAAAGATTTGCGCACGTGTCCGTATTTCCCCTAAGCTGTACATTTGTAGGGGAAGACGGGGTAAAAAGCGCATGGGCGAGTAAGAAGCCCACCCCAATTATCTCATGAAATAAAGAAAATTTCAGTCAAATTTGCCCCTGAGACGAATGCTAGACATTAACGCTCGTCTCATGGGCAAAATGAGACTGAAATTTGCTTCATTTCATGAGATAATTGGGGTGGGCTTCTTACCCGCCCATGCGCTTTTTACCCCGCCTTACCCTACCCTTGGCCTTCTTTCTTTTACTTATTTACGGATAGCGCGTGGGATTTCCGCATGAACTGTGTACGAGGCCTTACTCATGTGTTACTCACAGCTTGTCAAAAGACCCAAATGATCACAAGGAGGCTGTCGCCATGAACATGAAAACAACTTGGGTTAGAGCAGTTAACCATGAAGCAATAGGGCATTTGCCACGAGTGTTCGTGCTCTATTACTAATTTGCCCGCACTCGTTCTGCCCGAGTTACGCTGACCTTTCTAATTCAACTCTCTAAGTTCAACTCAGTGAATTTCAAGGTCGTCCTCACGTGGCAAATGCCCTATTTAGTTGTCAATATGAATTGTTCGGAAATAATTAAAGGGAGTAATTTCATGGTGTGTGGGAGTGATCTTGCCTAATTCAATCGGTCAAACAGGGGAAATCACTCTACCATCAGCTCTTGTAGCCTATCAACTCGTGTGTTTGAGCAGACATACAGCACTTACAACACCGTGCGTCATTCTAAAAATGTATGTCATTTATATTTTTACATCACATTTTGCAAGTTTTATCAGTTTGTGGCCACTGGCCACCCCTAATTTTTCTAAAAAAATGTTTTCAAGTCGCTGACTCGCATCCTGCGGTTTCAAGCTTCGACGCCATTGTTGCTATGGTGTTTGACCGAGTAATGGAGGTAAACTCTAATTTTCACGAAGTGCTCTCCCCTAGTTTTTCCCCGAAAATTGTCTATTGATATGGTCACTCAAACCCCACTTCATCGCTTCAGTTGCCTCCTCTGCTATTTGAAGTGTCCATTCATCTGGGACGGTATTCACGTTGAGATAGCTCGAGACTTAGCATGATGCTAACTTAGAAGCTCTTCCAATGTCCTATAGGATTTAATAGGACTTTTGGAAGAGCTTCTAAGTTAGCATCATGCTAAGTCTCATGCTATCTCGACATGAATACCGTCCCTGGTCCTTCCTACATCTCTGATCTCGTTCACCTGTACTCACCCTCCAGGTCTCTCCGTTCCTCTTCTGACAAACTTATCCTTTCTATTCCTCGTACAAACACTAAGACATATGGTGAACGTTCATTTTCTTTCAGCGCCCCTTCTGTCTGGAACACCCTACCATATGAACTTCGTTCTGCTAAATCTGTCCAATCTTTCAAAACCGCTCTTAAAACAGCTCTTCCGGCAATACCTCTGATTTCTTCCTTGTCCTGTTTCCTGCCTTAAAACTATGTTCCGCACATTGTGTGGTTGTGTGTGCGCGCATGTGGTTGTGTGGATGTGTGCGTGCGTGCGTGTTGTGGCTATGTGCATGTTTTTGATAGTTAATATTGTAGTAGCTTATGATATATGTATTTATTTAAATAATTGTGAAGCGCTGTGAGCTCATGAGAGAAAGGGCGCTCTATAAATGTTAATTATTATTATTAGTAGTAGTAATATAGTCAGATATGACTGAGCACACATACACACAAACAGACACACATTCTCTCCTCTCTCTCATTTTCACACACATAACATTTTCACAAAGCAAAGCGTGCAAAGCGTGCAATATTTATTAAATTAAAAACAACAAAAAATACACAGAACCAGTATGTGCCAATAAATAACAAGGCCATAATTATTCATTCAATACTATAATTATGTATGTTACTCATCACACATACCAATCCTCTTCGCTCTCTACTACACGATTTTATTTCACATGTTCGGAGAAAGGAAGCTCACCAAACATTTTGAAAAGCAATCAACCAAATAAGGTCTGAAATGGATTTTGTGTGTTCGTTTGTTGTTTTTGTTGTTGCTATTGTTGCTGCTGTTGTTGTTTGCATTAGTAAATACATAAACTTTTACTTTCAATTTTGATTTTGAAAAGTGTATACATTTACATTGTCTCAGACTTTGTAAGTAGCAACTAGGACTCTAATATCCATAGCAGTGAAATAATGATATAAAAAAGCAACAACACACACACACAAAAACAAATGCACACACACACACACTATTTAGAAACAAGTTTGTAATCTTTACATTTTATCAATGTCTTCAGCCTTCTTCACAAAACTTTTAATTCTTCTATTTAATTTTGATTTTCAAATCAGAGGGATTTTTGGGGAGGTCTTACCCTGGCTTAAAGACCCAAGGGATCATCCCAACAGACGAAGCAGTTGAATACTAAGGTACAAATGCACCAGCTAGGGATGAGAACATTACGTGTGTGACCGTTTATGATTACCCCGCCACGTGGGCAGCAACACTCCAACTTCGAAGGAAAGAGGGCTAAAATTAAATGCACTCTCTCTCTCTCTCTTCCCACTCTCCCCCACCTACCCACAGATTCATACGCCTCACACACCCCTCCACCCCCACACACACCTTTGGAGATTACCCGGTAGTTAGATTTCCATGTTCAGAAATATAATGTTGGTGACTACTAAACTTTGTTCCAAATGAATGAGCGGTAAACAGACTGTAACATACTCTGTGGTTACACCGTTAATGATAAACATATTCCTCTCTGTTAAAACCATTTTTTTTTTACAGTTAACGGCCTTGTCACTTCAGAAATTCACGACAAATCTCTTCACATCTGTCTCAATTTTCCATGCACAATGTCAAAATGTTTTCTGCATTTTGTTTACACAAAACTTATCAGCTTTTACATCATCTTAGAATAAAAAGCTGTACAAGTCATTCTCTTCTTAAATCTTTATAAAATCGTAACAAAAATACAGCTTCTTCAAGGGCAAAAATGTGATCATTTCACAACACATATAATTTATTTTACTAAAGACATAACAATGCATTAACACACTTTTTGATATCAGCTTAATGGAGGGTACTTTATTACATGAATACTAAAATATAACTTGTGTTAAAAATTATTGCTATTTTTTTGTAAAAACAAAATCTATTGAGAAAAGGAAACAGTTTTATAATGTGAATAGATCACTTCTCTCAGATAAAATATTTCCACTTATGGTAAAAAGGCCAAATGTTGTCCTACATTTAATCACACGACCATTGCATACCAAACACACACACACAAACAAAACCCAGCGATTTCATGTTCTAAAAAATGTCCTCTTTTCCATAAAATATAAATATCTTGTTGATTTTAAATAATAGCTTCTTAATTCACAATCACAGCCAAAACATTCACCACACAAAATAAACTCACTGGTCTTATTGTTCCCCACAACAAAAACCACAAACACTATTATGTAACAATGGAACAGTGCCAAATGCATGAAGCGGAAACTTCAAATGAAATGGAAACTCCATTTAAACACACAATATGGAAAACCTCAGCAAACATCCAGCATGTAAAGCAGGTTTAAGAAAACCTTTAACAAAACAGCCACAATCCACCCATGATTGAGTGTGTAAAAATGGAAACTTTTAAAAAACATCACAAATGAAAACATCACACACATGAATTAGAAAACGGTATCAAACACCAAACATGGAATTATTAAAGTATAAAAAGTGGATACATTACTTAGTAAGCAAGTTGCACCGGTAAGCATGTAAGCTGAAAACACTTAATGGAAATATTAGCAAACAGCATACAATGTACATGAAGTGTTAAATGTTAGCAAACACAAACAAATAGACGGGTGCCATTCAAAATGGACTAGCTCAATAGGCACTTTTCGTATTATCATTATTTATCACTCAATCTCGCTGTCAGATCAACCTATATATATATATAGTCTATGTATTCATAAATCAACAAGTAACAACAAAATCCAATATATCAAAGCAAAGATCTTCATGACATTCTCACAGTTCCTGGATTTTCTGGAATGACTTTTAAAAACAAGGAAATTGTAAGAAACAATATTCGGGTGGGTAAGGTATTGAGCTGGAAATAACTGTAAGTTGTCAAAAAAACCCATTCTGTTGAACAGAAATTAGCAAGAAAATATACCGTCCACAAGCATACCAAAAATGCTCTCTAGATTACACAACTGTTAATTCTATTCTTGTTCTGGAGATATTTCTGAGGATACCAAAGATTTTGATGATTTTTTTCTTTTAAAAAGAATATCTTTGAAAATATTTCTTTTTATAACAATTACAATGTTTAAATAAACTAAATTAGAATATTTGGGCACATGTAAAATTTCAGATTTACATCATCTGCTCATAGCTAAATAGGTGACAATTTGCGAGGAAGAGACAGACAGACAGAAACTGAGAAGAGTGAGAGAACAGATGATTTCAAGAAAACAGAGAGAAAGAGAACAAAAAAATTGTTGTTTGCAAAAGAAGCTATGACAATTGAACACTTCATATGTTGTCACATATGCATAAAACAACATAATCATACAGTACTACTGATCATGCTTTGATGGAAACAGAAGGCTAGAGTCCAAGGACTTCCTATCTGATCTTGGGTCTGTGAGCTGCATCGGGAACACTGACGTACGGCCAAACACCAAACAGGAACTGAAAATAGCCAACAACACGCACAGTCAGTTGTTAACCCTTTCGCTGCCAATGTCACATTTATGCACCACAATGGCTTAACACCCATGTCACTAAAAGGCATCAGACCAGGGTCTGTTATCTCAAGACCCTATTTTTGTAATTTTAGGAGGTAAGGATAGGCCTTATGATATACATGTCACAGCGGAATGTGCAATAGTGCAAGATTCATTTTCTCTCTGTGACTCAGGTAAGTTTAATGATAGTTTTGGGCTGAAAAATGGCTGGCGGCGAAAGGGTTAATGGATTGATGCGCTGTTTTGCTCTTTTATGGGAACAAAGTCAGTCAGATTGACTATAAACTGGCTTCCATCTGTTTCTCTTCTGTCTCTGGTACTGGACCACAATATCTTTCTGACATTCTACACATCTACACCCCATCCCATCAACTTCGTTCTTCTGCTGACACTCGTCTTTTCCGTGTTCCTTCCGTCAGAACAAAGTCCTTCGGTCAACGTTCTTTCTCCTTTCAGGGACCAACTGTCTGGAATACACTTCCCATCAATATCAGACACTTACCTTCAACTTCTTCCTTCAAGTCTGCTGTGAAGACCAACTTTTTTCAACGGTCATAATTCCTCCCCCACCAATCCGCTCCTCTCCACCCCCTTGTACTCAGTTTCCTTGAAATGCTGAAGTGGCTGTCACATGGCGTGCCCACATGTGTGTGTGTGTGTCTGTGTGTGTGTGTGTTTTCTGTAATGCATATTCTATGTTGTATTTGTATTAAATATGTAAAGCGCTTAGAGCCCTAAATCAGAGAACAGGCGCTATATAAATAATCATTATATTATTATTAAACACTTTAATCTTGATTGAAATTCAGTCACACACACACATTCATGCACACTTGCCGTATTTTACGGACTATAAGGCGATACTTTTTTTTCTAGACTGAGACCCCTGCGCCTTATAATGTGACTGATAATGTAGTAAGAAATTATAATAAAATCTGGGGGTTTGGGTAAAATTTGGGGGGTCTGCCATATAATAATCAGATGTGCCTTATTCTCTGTAAAATATGGTACTAATGTGATCGCAAACACACACACACGCATGCGCATGCACACACACATATCCATGCTATTCTTACAGTTCACACACACACCACACACACATCATGTGACATGCGCATGAACACTCACATATCCATGCTATTCTTACAGTTCACACACACACCACACACACATCATGTGACATGCGCATGAACACTCACATATCCATGCTATTCTTACAGTCCACACACACACGCACGCACATGCGCATCCATCCGCCTGCATGCGCATCCATCTCCACGTGCTACTGCCCATTCTCCCAGTTAACCCACAGTTCCTACCTTCACCTCAGGTGACATAGTCAGAATGGTGTAACGGGCATAAATCCTGAAACACAACCAACAAACAACCAATAATGACAAATAATATTCATTGGTTTAAACAAGAATTTATTCAAGAATAGAAAATCATAACAAAGCAGCAATACATTTATGAACTTCGAGTACAACAAGCTAAGAGCTTATAAATCGTACTCTAATAATAATAATATTCATTGGAACAATGATAAGCATACAGTGGAATCCGTTTAATTGGCCATCGAATAATCGGCCAATTTCCTCTGGAACGGAATTTTTTCTTCTTAAGCATGTGTTATTTTGTTCGTTTTTACGGCCAAAGCTGAAATCGTCAATTTCGCTTTATTGGCCACTTTTTCTCTCTACTTTTTCCTCTTTACCCCTTTTTGAGAGGGAGAACAACAGAGGCAGACAAACTGACAACACGCTTTTGACGCTTACATGGTTGAGTGTGAAGTTGGAAGGTGAGCTGTTGTCAATTGAAAGACCCTACATGGCGTTAAAATCACTCAAGAAAACAAAATCATTGTCTTTTACTCGTGCTTCTGTCAAGTTGTAGGATTCATAAACACACACACACATCACAAAAAGGGAAAGAATTTGAATTTGAACTGCAACATTTAATTTTGACGTCAATGCTTTTGACTTGCATAATTGCGTCATACAGTATATCAATGTTCGTTTTATCGGCCAATTCGCTTTATCGGCCATATTTTTCCTGGTCCCAAAAGTGGCCGATTAAGCTGATTCCACTGTACTTCATAATCTTAACCCCTTCACTGCCAGAGGAAAACTAAGAAATTATCGATTTTCTTATAAAATCAAAGGAGACCTGTTAGACTCATTCTGAGAAAATGGTCTAGAGATATATATCTTTCCTGACTTGTCTAAACCAAAAAGCATCATTCCAGGGCTATGACATCAGAAGTTATGACATCATCAATGACATCACACGTTCCATGGTAGACACCTGGACCGGGCAGGGAAGGGGTTAATTGGCAAAATGATACTTCATACTTTATCATTTTAATCAAAGTTAATGAATTTAATATTTTCACTACCACAGCCATTTCAATTTTGGACTGGGTTTAGAGAAAAAAAAGAAATCTTGCAAGATAAATATTGAGTTAAAGTTGGCAAAATCCGCCAGTATACAAACTATTTTTTATAAACACAAAATACTAAATAAACACTTTTTGCTTTGAAAGAGAAATACATAATCTATACATTCAACAAGGTAACCCCATCTGTGTGTCTGTGTGCCTTTCGTACAAATAGTTCCCCCACCTTCTGGAAGTTCTGTGATTGTGACTTCTTCCTCTAATCTGTCACTGTCTTTGATTCTGCCTTTTCCCTTTGCTTACTGCCATCTACTATCTTTCTGCTTTACTGGTCCATTCTCCTGCCTTTTTTTTCTAAAAACTTTCACACAGATATTATTCAGCCGAAGTCGGACATGCTGGACCTAACGTGTATTTCTTGGTGTAATAGGTTAGGAACATAACGACAGCATGGCACATCTGAGCTCACATGATAGGAAACTATCTGAGTGGATTATTCCAATTTTATGTTGATCAGTGTTATGGAATCTGTTTCCAGACACGTTTTCAGCCAGGGCCTGTATTCACGTTGAGATAGCATGAGACTTAGCATCATGCTAACTTAGAAGCTCTTCCAAAAGTCCTATTGAATCCTACAGGACATTGGAAGAGCTTCTAAGTTAACATCATGCTAAGTCTCATGCTATCTCAACGTGAATACAGGCCCTGTTCTTTAGCTTCATCGTAGCTATCAAAACTGGTTAAAAGGCCCATGTTAATATCTTTAAATACTCATGTTGTACTAGCATGATTTACATTTTTGTGTTGCTTTCAGCACATAGGTAGGCAACATCTACTGCTTTTTTGTTTAACTTTGTCAACCTTTTTGTTCAAATAATTTTATCTGCGGCTTATATATATACTGCTGCGGCTTATATGTGAGTAAATACTAATATTATGTAAATTTAAGAGATGCGGCTTATATACACGTGCGCCTTATAGTCCAGTTTTTACGGTAATTATGATAACAGCATGATGATGTCTAAGAGAGCACAGAAGAAAGAACAGAGTGTTTTATTTTTATTTATGCGAAAAACGAACAATCACTGACACAAACAGTATGGAGAGGTAGGTGCCGGTCCCTGCCAGCATATGCCACCAGGCGTGGCACTCAAACAAAGGCGTGGCTGCCGAGTGGAGCTTGTCGCTCCTCAACCATCTGCACAAGTTCACAGTCATGTTTTTTTGGTTAATTTAATCAACATGTTGCCAACTGATACACACCAAGGCTGTATTGGATGACACGAGCAGAAACCAACATACATGTGGGCAGGCTTGGGAAACCTAGCTATCAATTTGGCCATGCCAGGCAGCGGGGTTTCTCCCTGCTCTTACCGACTTTCAACTGCCGTGGGATTTTTGCGTGGGTAAAGCGCACAGGTCAGACTAGCTTTAAGTCCTCATCCGAAAGACTCGATGTTCAGTGCGATTTTCCTGTCGAGCTAGAAAGAAAGGGCGAGGCCGGGATTCGACCCCGGGTCACTCACATTGCAGTCACGCATTACATTTGGCAGGCGAATGTCTTAACCACTCTGCCACCTTTCTCCCTTCTTCAAATAGAGAGCTATAGAATGGCTGATGAATGAACTGTCTATGGATGGAATGACTGAGTGCCCCGACAAGCAGCCATGATATTGCCTGTCCTTATACCCTGGGAAGAGCATAATATACTGCTGTGTGACTAGGTCTTGTAAAGCACAGCAAGCATTGTCATAGAAAACTGATCAATGACAAAATTCATCGCCACTATTATTATAATCATCAAACACACACACACACACACTCTTACGCACACGCGCACATACACATACACACGCACAAACATGCATATGTACCCGCACACACACACAATCCATAATCATGTACTGCACACATGCATACCCGTCACTACACACGCAAGCACACACACACCCATATAATCCATAATCATGTACTTTATACATGCATGTGCACACATGTATACCTGTTTTACTACACACACAAGCACACACACACACACACACACACACACACACGCACGCACGCACACACACACACACACACACACGCACGCACACAAGCACACACGCATGCACGCACACACACACGCACGCACACACACACACAATGTGAAATGTCAACCAACTTGAGATGTGTACAGAAGTGGTTGTCAACGTTCCACAGGATAAAGCCAGACATGTAAGTGACGAAGGATGCTCCATACAGCATAGTCACCACTCGGTTCTGGCACTTACTGTCAGCAGAGAGATAAACAGAAAATGGTTACCCGGTAATGTTTACTGCATCTAAACTCAGTTTCACACCAACCTCTAAGCGTTTCACAACATCCAACTGCCATAATAAACAAATAAAAATCTACAGTTGTACATACATTCTGATCAAAACTTGCACAACAATCGTCACATCATTTTTCCCAAATATATTTTTTAACCACCCCTATTGTCTTTTCACACCATGAGGATAGAAATTGGACACACAAGTACATGTAACTGATAATATGCAAAACACAGGCATGCACACAACAATCATTAATGTGCATGCATATCCACACGTCATTTTAGTAGAATTAGACCACATTTTTCAAAATTCATTTGATATAAAACAATGCAACATGCAATGAAACAAACATTCCTTTAACTCAGCAGATTTTTTTCCCCCTCAACGATACATACGCATTCCACATTGCAGATATTAACAATTTGAAACCTATAATGCAAACCTTACGTCATACTTTAATACAGCGTTTGAAATATTTTTTCTAATGGTTAAAAAAAATATGATTAAAGCAACTTATCAACAACTAGAAAGTACATGGTATGCTTGTGTGATTGTGTTCTGGTAGATATTTTATTGCTAGCGTGTGTTTTACAAGCATCTAATATGACTTTCCTGTGATAGGTTTCAATGTTTAATACTTCATTGTTATTGTGCTTGTCAATGCTGTGTTTAGCATCTGAGCCATATTTCTCTCTAAAGGATTCTTGACTTGACTCATTTTAGGGAAGGTTTAGCTATAGATTGTTTAAAGACCCTGCACGTCACGTGTCAAAATCACGGTTTTCACGTGTTTTCCCTCTTATAGCTGGTAAGGAATCTTAAGAAATCTTCCTAGTATAAGAGGGAATCTGACACGTGACGTGCGGGGTCTTTAATGTTAGTACAGTGGAACCTCCCTTATAAGACCTTCCAAAATGAGGTCTTATAAGGGAGGGGTCTCGTAAGGGAGGTAATTTTAATACTTACAAAGAAGGGCAATGTCTCAGAGAAGTAGGTCTTATGTGGGAGGGAGTCTTATAATGGGAGGTCTTATACAGGAGGTTCCACTGTAATGAAACTAAGCTTCTGTAAAACTTGTCCTAAACACTGAAATATGTAAGACGCTCACTTCCTCTCAGAAAAACAAAACAAACAAAAGCCACACTTGCTAATCTTCTAGATAGTTAACATTTTAACCTTTCATAAGCTGGCAAGCCAGGTAGGAGTAATCAGTTGTTTAAGTAGTCCAGTGTGATGCAAACGGAAAAGACAAAGACAATGACGACGACAAAGAAGAAAAAGAAAAAGAAACAATTTCACATACCGTACTTTTCGGACTATAAGGCGATACTTTTTCCCCAGGCTGAGACCCCAGCACCTTACAATATGACTAATAAAATAGAAAATATAATAACAGAATCTGAATTTTGTGTAAGATTTGGGGGTGCGCCTTATAATCAGGTGCGCCTTATAGTCCGAAAAATACGGTAATCTGATTGACTGTTACTAGTGTTAGTGTTATCTTACTGTTGTGCAACATTTTCAAAGCCAGGGTAAATGAAATCTTTGCTTTTCAATCCTCATAACATTACTTTGTGCGTGACATGTAAAAAAACCACCTCAGCTATCTTTTTGGTGAAACATCAAGAAATCAAATGAAAGAAAACAACAACAAAAACTCATCAATATTCATTGGTGATGTTTTTATTATTAAACTGCACCTGTTGACTCACAACAAGGAGCATTATAACGGAGAGATAGAAAATGTTACATAGCAGCTAAACAAAGCACCGACATCGCAACATTGGCCTTTTTACGCGTACACACACACACACACAATCTACCCCCAACCCCACCCCACACACACACAGCAGAGAAGTTTTCAAGGTGATAGAAAAGATCCTGGTAAAAGAAAGATCTTTTACAAGACAATGAAATAGTAGCTGAATACATTGAATACTCACACTCACATATTCAAAAGATTACTTCACACAAAAGAAAAATAAGACCTGTTCAGTCACTATGTAAAAATACATCTACAGTAAGCAGAAAAGATGTACAAAAAAAGGAACAAAATTTAAAAAGTAGACAAGGAATGAGAGAAAAGATGATGAGACGATAAACCGAGGTTCCGTGTGCCCATGCACTTAGCACACGTTAAGCCCAGTAGCAACGAAAAGTTGTCATTTGGTCAAAATTTACCCCCCTCCCTCATCAGTCACACAAAAATCGCATGCAAAAAACAAAAAGGGGAGGCGCGCCTCTGGCTGCGACATGCTCTCCAGGTGGGAGCAACCCCAATTTCACAGAGACGCCTATGTGACTATAAAGTACCTAATACCTAATACCTGAAAAGAAACAACTTGACAAGGGAATGGGAGAGATTACAGAGAAAAATCAGAAAGAGAGAGAGAGAGAGAGAGAGAGAGAGAGAGAGAGAGAGAGAGAGAGAGAGAGAGAGAGAGAGAGAGAGAGAGGAGAGAGAGAGGGGTCTGGATTGTTTTTCTGAATAGGCATGTTTGCCCATTTCGTTTGTAATGCAGGCAGAACATGTGCGAGGAGTGTGTTTGACTCGCTAGAGAGAGAGCGAGAGAGATACAGACAGAGATACAGTATTAGAGAAAGAGAGAGAGAGAGAGAGAGAGGGGAAATGCACAGAGAGACAGAGACACAGACGGATACAAATTGTAGAAAACAGAGGCGAAAAACAGTAAGTGATAGAAAAGAGAGAAAGGGAAAGGATTGAACACTAGCAGATGAGGATTTGTTTTGTTTTGACAAAGCACTGGACTTCAAAAAGCTTCTAAAGCAACAAGGCTGTTTTGTACAGAGAAAGCTAGTGGTAGCCCTATAGCCAGCAACATATGACAGCAGACCAGTCCATTCTGCTGATAGCAAGGGTTGTCAGGGTAGAAAATAAGCATGCAATCTGGTCAATTACAGCCGAATGTCCACATGAACAAGCCCATCTTTAAAAACGTACATTACTGCCCCGCAAAATGACATATTCAAGGTTTGATGCATTATAAAAATCCAAACCACCTGGTTCCCCCACCCACCCACACACCACACCCCTAAAAAAAAAAGTCTGAATTTGTTTGCATCGAAACAAATTTTATTCCTTTACTATAACATTTAACCCTTTCGCCGCCAGCCTTTTTCCAGAAAAAAATACCATTAAACTTAACTGGGTAGAGAAAAAAAAAATCTGCAATAATGATAATTCCTCTGTAACATGTATAACATTAGGCGTATCCTTACCTCCCAAAATTAAGAAAGTAGGGTCTTCGGATTACAGTCCCCGATTTATTGCCTTTTAATGACATGGGGGTTAAACCTTTGTGGTGCATAAATGCGACATTGGTGGTGAAAGGGTTAACTCATGCAAAACCTCTGCTCGCCGAATTGTCGAGAATGGTAGACCAGTGCAGTTACCAGCAATTGGACCCAATTAAAATTTCGGCACGTAGTACTTGTTTGATTCCCAGGTGGGGCTGACATTTCTCAAACAACGCTATCTGGTCCAGTCCGCAAAGGGTTAGATAAGATAAACATAGTTGCCTTGAGAGCTAACGAGTTACAGCAACTAGTTATTTGCTTACAATGCTGCAATGCTCAATATTAAAAACTAGACCTCCAAGTTTACTTTCCACAATCCTCCCTAAACCTCTAGGTGATGTGAGAGAGTAAAGTAATGTGAAGTGATGATTTCTGTGTTATGTGTTTTTGTAGTGAGAGAGTAAAGTAATGTGAAGTGAAAAAAAGAAAGAAAAAAGACATCCACGTCCAAACATTTGGAATCAGCATTTACACATAATTATGTTAAAAAAAAGAAGAGAAGATGAACACATACACACAAACTGTTAAATAAAGATGCACACACACATTAATTATTGCTTGGATGAGTATGGAATCTATAATTGCTCTAGTATTGTATGTTTTATCAACTGACTTCACTTTCTTCCCTCTGCTATGTTTGACGAGCGAAGACTTCATCTATGCACTGATATGTGTGAGTGTTGTGTTGTGTTGTGTGTGTGTGTGTGTGTGTGTGTGTGTGTGTGTGTGTTCACTGTCTCATTAAAAACTTTATCACAGCAATTTCCCCAGAAACTACAAATAATAGCACAACCACATTTTTGCACAATGATAAAAATCAGATCATATCTGCAGTGACTGCTTTTATATAAAAATCACTAGAAAAAAAAAAGGTTAGAAATCAGTTATTTCTGCTTCAGGGATTTATTTCAATTCCTGAGTACAAAAGGTTAGGCTATTTCAATTCCTCTAGTTAAGCCTTCAACAGGTCATGGCTAAGATGTCATAAAGAAATGATGTCATCTTTGTTATTCCCCCTAAAAAAAGACATTAAGTTTTGCTCTAGGCCCTAGTGAAAAGCAAAGAATAATGTGGCAGGCATGAGCCAGTCAGTGTGGCGCTTCACTCTCGTTTTATATCTACAGTATTCTCATAAGCCATTACGTCAGACACACAGTTTATAGTAATACAGGCAAATAAAACAGAATAAATTGTATAGTCAGCCTACTATCATTATTTATCACGTGGTCGGATTTTAAACTGTGATCTTATGTGCTCAAATTTTGACCTGGTGACAGCCCTGACATGGCCGTAGCAGTCGACGGGGCTATAAACAACATCAAATCATTATTGCTTACTTAATTTTTTTCACTATGAGAAAAAAACAAAAACCCACCAGAAAACCTTCCATGATATAAGAAGCCAATCATAGCTGGCATAGGTCTTACAGACTCTTTCTGGCCAAGTTGCACTAATGCAAGCTTGTTGCAATCCTTTTTAAGCTGTGATATTGAACAATTTTTAAAGGTTAATACCGATTTCATTTTTTTTTTTTAATGTAATAAAAAAAGTGATAATGGTATTCACATTATAAAGGATCATATTTATCAATTATTGACTCAAACTGCTTTTTAATTGGTCAAGTAGTTCATGATATATTCAAAAATATAGGGGGGAAAACGACCCTTTGGACATTAATCCCATTATTATTGGATATTCAGGTGAACTGAAATAATGGTACCATCCTTGGCACATCAGAAACCACCCTGCCAAATTTCGTCATGAGAGATTCAATAGTTTAGGCTGGGCCAACCGAAACAGTTTGTTCTTGTGCACAGAAGACAGAGAAACTTACAATAAGGTGCACCCCCAAAATTGTACACAAAATTATAATTTTGTTATTACACTTTCTCACTAAGTACAGTGGAACCTCCCTTATAAGACCTTCAAAAATCATCCAAAATGAGGTCTTATAAGGGAGGGGTCTGAAAGGGAGGTAATTTTAATACTCACAAAGAAGGGCAATGTCTCAGAGAATAGGTCTTATATGGGAGGGAGTCTTATAATGGGAAGTCTTATAAGGGAGGTTCCACTGTATATTATTTATTAGTCATATTAAGGCACAGGGGTCTCAGTCTGGGGAAAATGTAAAATATGGAACAAGATGACCTCATTCTTTAGCTATTCTAGTGCCATGTACCATATTTTTCGGACTATAAGGCAATACTTTTCTCACACTCAGACCCCTGCGCCTTATGAAATTACTCCCCTTAATTATTTCCGAACAATTCCTATTAAGCGGGGTTCTACTGTACAGTAGGTGAGGACGGGGTGGGGGGACGTGGGTGGGGGCGGGTGGGGGGCCCATGCCAGTTGTCACATGGGATAAAGAAAATGTCAGTCAAATTTGCCCATGGGACGAGTGCTAAACATTGACACTCGTCTCATGGGCAAAATGTGAATGAATTTACCTATCTGTATTGCTAAAGGAAATCGGGACTTTACTGGTGGTGCACTGCCTCTGGGCATTGCCTCCAGTATTGTTCCCACCATCTTTGTATCTACAAATGTCCCATATATGTGTCTGTTCCAGACCGAGAGGACGCAAAACACCATTTTTCGTTCGTTCCCTGCGCCTTATAGATTGCATTTATCATACTTGTGGCGGTACCATAGCCGATGAGGTTTAACCGAGGCGTGGTCACCGCTACACCTATCTGTATTCATTTAAAAAATCGGGACTTTACTGGTTTCGTACTGCCTCCGGGCATTGCCTCCAGTATTGTTCCCACCATATTTGTATTTACAAATGTCCCATATGTGTCTGATTCAGACCAAGAGGACGTAAAACACCATTTTCGCCCTGCACCTTATAATACGACTATTAAAATAGTCAGAAAATATAATAACAGAATCTGAATTTTGTGTAAAATTAGGCGGGGGGCGCCTTACAGTCAGAAAAAGAAGGTACTTTTTTTAACGTTCTTGGTTGTACCGACAAGAGGGGAGTAACTTTTTTTTTTTTAGTGCGCATGCGTTACTTTAACCCTTTCACCACCAAAGTTGCATTTTAGCACCACAGTGATTTGACACCTATGTCACTAAAAGGCATCAAAGTGGGGTCTGTTATCCAAAGACCCTATTGTCTTAGTTTTGGGAAGTAAGTTAGACCTTATTTTTTACATACGTCAAAGAAGAATCCCGAATACTGCAGATGGATTTTGTTCTCTACCCGGGTAAATTTAATGGAAATTTTGGGCTGAAATATGGCTGACGGTGAAAGGGTTAACGGAAAAATCACCGACATAATCTCAAAAAAATAGACAAACACAGTCACGGCAGTGTACTTGGCAGTGAACGTCTTTGCATTTGGTGGGAGTGTACAGTGATGTACTCTTGAAGAGTTAAACAATGAGAATGAACAAAAATCAAAGAAGAAGAAAACCTCAAGCTAAGATGTAAGAGACTGTTAACCCTCTTGCATTTATTCCGCCCCAAACCGCCCAGCCGGAAGTTGCCTCTGTGCATTCAAACCGCCCTAAACCGCCCTTGTCTTGCCCCCACTCTGAGACCCCGTCTGATAGCATTTGTATCACGCACAAAGTTCTGGCTTGTTATACACACACTATGATGGAGCTTCTCACTCGCAATGAAGTGGTAGTAACTGTATGGCGCTCTGTGTGCTTCAAATTACAGATTTTCCTGAAAATGTGTGAAAAAAATGTGAACACTAGAAGAAGTTTTTTCTGTAACAAATGCATATGCAAGAGGGTTAAAACAAAGATCAAACACACACACACACACACATTACACTCGCAAAGATACACAAAGACAAAGCAGCTAAAGACTAAGCCCCTTATTCCTGTGATAAGATGCACGAAAACCGTTTGCACATGACGGTATGTTCATCAAGTGCTGCACGCTATTACTCACACCATACATCTCAAACCACTGAATACCATAGCAGCAACCATCACCCCATATGCTGTCTGAAAATATAATTGAAAAGAAAAGAGGCCAAATCAAAAACTCCAAGCACTAAGAATAACATCATTATAATGTAATAAAGCTTTCAAAATATAAATTCACCACACTGACAGAGAATTAAGCCTAGTTAAACTTAATGCCTTGTGTGAAACACATAGAAGCTCTTTCGCTGAAATGAAAGAAGCATGCAAAAACGTACAATTATAAATGATGCAAGCAGATTTTCCATGCAAACCCAAAATACCATATTTTCCGGACTATAAAGTGTACAAATGGCTTTTATCATTGGTTGACATCAGCCTGTGGTAGGGGCCAACAGTAACATGAGAGCTGTACAATAGATGGTTTTCTACAGTAATGGAAAATCATGGTACAGTTTAGTCTCTTGTGGAAGACTATGACTCTGAAAAGAGGGGGGGGGGGGGGGGGGGGGGGTTTGTACCAGCTATGATGCTGCAGCCAAAGGGATGGGCTGGCCTTTGGGGACCTTCCTCAACACCAGCTGTGTCCTCAAATCCCTTTGGCCAAGAGAGTGGGGTTGTACCCTGGGCAAGTCATCTCCACTATAAACAAATTCTCGCCCAGCCCGCCAGAATAGTATCTGCCCCCTCTGCTATCTGGCAGTCATAGTCGGAAACGACAGACTAGCATAAAAAGTATACAGCGATACTTTTTTTCTCAGATCGACACCCCTGTGCCTTATAATATGACTGATAATATAGTAAGAAAATATGAGATCAAAATCTGAATTTTGTGTAAGATTTTGGGGGGTGCGCCTTATAGTCCGAAAAATACAGTACTGGGTACCTAAAGCAATATCATAAAAGCAGAAAACCAACTGAACCATACAAAAACAATACACGGTTGGAGCATGCAACACAAAGTTGTAGAAGCGCATGCCATTTTTCTAAATCAGGTTTCTCTGAAAATGACAAGCAAAGAACACTTGTGTCAACAAGACAAACAGTTGCCATATCTTTCAGCCTAACAGACCATATCTTTCGGCCTAACAGACCATATCTTTCAGCCTAAAAGATGCTCCATGCAAAGCACAAGGGTCTTCAAAGTGTTAGGAACAAAACATTTGTCATAGATAGGGTGCTCTCGGCCAACAAAGCATGCCCATCCCCACCACCTGTCACTAAAAAAAAGAGAAGAAAAACAGGCCAAAATTGGATTCCCATACTCCGTTTCTAATTGCATATTTCTAGTTCACAGTTGTGTGAAGACTATAAAAACAATGAAAATTACAAAGTGGTTGGGAAAAAAGGAAGGTTAATCCAGGCAAATGCTCAACTTTAATTGAAACTGATGCAATTGACTTGAAATTTAATTCAACTGTTTATTCTTAAAAACCCAAGAATCACATAAACTCGAAACATTCTACTATTTCCAGAAGTGTTTTAACACATTTAATGATTCCTCATGAAAGTTTTGAAACTGTCTCCCAACTTAAGGTGGCATACCATTGTCAGACAAAGCAAGTTTTGGTTCAATTTTCTTCACATTTGGCTTTCCTCAGCAATGGATGAACACTTTCAGTTCGGCATCGAAATTCATTTATTCCGCATTACCAGTTGTTGGTTTTTTTTACTGTACTCTGCTACAGGACAGATTCTGAATCTGATCAAACTGAAAGTCTATCCACTACTACAAGTACAAGCATCAAAGTTTAGAAGCAATAATACGGTGTAAGTAATCTATTCATTTCAGTCATTTGCCCTTTTTCTTTCTTTTTTTTTTTTTTTTTGGGGGGGGGGGGCTTTGGTGACGCAGGGGTTAAAGCTCACCGGGGAAAAAAAAAAAGGCTTTTAAGCCGAAAAATACAGTAGCACTATAAAATGTGCAAACAACGAGGGCAAGGAGTGAACAGGCAGACATGCATCGACTCACACCATAATTCTAATCGACCAGAAAACCATGGTAGCCACCATGCAACCATACGCAATCTGAAAAATCAACACACTACCAACGAAAGGAAAGGAAAACTGTGAAAGGATTATTAGGATTATGCTGGGGAAAAAAAGACATTAATTCTATTTCCATTCCCATCAAACATCCATAATTATGCCTAAACCTTAAAAGATTAATTAAACCCAAATTCCTTTCTTTTGTCTTTACCCTCTCCCCTCTCCCTTCCCCTTCTGTTTTAATCATTTGTTTGTAGCCATTGATTAAGCTTTCAGATTTCTTCCTTACTGAGACCACTGAAGTATTTGATATATAATCAATCTAATATTAATAATCGACCTTATATCCTTAATATAAAAACAATTGAGAGAAGAAGAAAAAATGTCCCTGACAACAACAAAAAAGAAGCAAACAAACAAATAAACAAGCAACCTTATAAATATTCAACAAAATTACCATACTAATTTTTTTCCCCAATGTTATAAGAACATTCATTTAACTCATTCGCATCGCAACAATTTTGAATTATTAAAAACACTCACAAATCACTCCAGCCATGCACACAAGCAAAACAGACATAAACAAAAGGAGAAATGAAAGAAGATTACGGGTTTTTACTTCAGGTTTAGACACAGGGAAGTTGTAGATCAGACATTTTTATAGAGAGACTTTATATATAGAAAAACTCTCTACACCGATTGGTTTCCCCACAAAAATTGTGGTCTAAGGAAGCGAAGCGAGTTTAGAAGTGACTAAGGTATGGTGTGCACAGATTTACTTCCCTTGAAGCAAATAACAATAATAATAATACTGGTTATTTATAGAGCGCTTAACTCCCTTTGCAGGGAGCTCAAAGCGCTGAACAAAGGCCTAAACACTTACAGATAAACATACACATTAAAGACAAGCCAAGAATAATCAACATGAAGACAAGTATCAATGAATATAAACATTAAAAATAAGTGAGACTATTAATACAAAATACATGTATTAATCTCTCTCGCCCTCCCTCCGTCCCCCCATCACTCTCTACTTGTGGCGGTGCCATAGCCGATGAGGTTTAACCGAGGCGTGGTCACCGCTACACCTATCTGTATTAATTTTAAAAATCGGGACTTTACTGGTTTCGTACTGCCTCCGGGCATTGCCTCCAGTATTGTTCCCACCATATTTGTATTTACAAATGTCCCATATGTGTCTGATTCAGACCAAGAGGACGTAAAACTCCATTTTCTCTCCCTCCCCCCATCAAATTGACAGCTATTAATTCCGCACATATATGGCCGGAACGACTTGAATGAGTTAATGTACAGGGAAACCCATTTAGTACGAGTACGGTTTAAATGAGAGCCCGTGTTTAATGAGTGGTTTCAAAATTCCCGACCACAAGCCTTCTTTTTCCTTGTTAAATAATTCTGCATACAACGAGCTCGCTACAACGAGCAACTTGCATATAACGTACAATTTATTGACTCCCAAAGTCAAGCTTTTATGCAAAAACTACGCGGTTAGAACGAGAACGCACTTACAACCACACCGCCATCCCAAAGTCAAGCTTTCTTGCACAACTACCTGGCTAGAACGAGAACACACTGACAACAACATCGCCATCTTGACTGACCCCTCGATATGTAAGCGGCATTCTGATTGGCCGATATAACAACTTGGGTGTCTGCAGCGCAAGCAGACGACACTGGACTCACTCTTTGCGCACTGATCTTGTGACTTCCGGGAAATTTTAACTTTCTCTTAAAGCGCGTGTGTGGATTTTATGTTTTTGATGTTATCGTGTGTTAATAAACTGTTTTAAAGTGTAT
Source organism: Phymorhynchus buccinoides (assembly GCA_017654935.2). Classification (NCBI taxonomy): domain Eukaryota; kingdom Metazoa; phylum Mollusca; class Gastropoda; order Neogastropoda; family Raphitomidae; genus Phymorhynchus; species Phymorhynchus buccinoides. Next base: position 63,234,311 of record CM065681.1, on the reverse strand, counting down.
GTAATCGGCATTAAAAACCCTATGGATACAGGATACTGGGCTTACAACCATGCTTTGTTGGGTAAGTGTGTTGTTTCCGTTTTTCTGTCTTTTTCACACTTTACCAACACGCACATCACAGTAGATGTGAGGACCGATTGATAGGTTTGTCAGGGTTGCCAAAATCGATAAAATGGTTTGAACGAGCAATGCTTACAACGAGTAAATTGGCCCTCTCCCCTGGAATTCGTACTAAACGGGTTTCACTGTATTTTTAAATTTTCAGCTCCATTCTAACACCCATAGTGCTACTGAACTTTTCAATTCTACAGTAATACTTCAAATACACAATAGTACTTTAACATTTAATTTTCATAAAAGGCTTATATTATAATACTACCAGATACCTAATAAAATAAATACATTTCTTTCAGTCTTCATAATAATATAAAAACTAATAGTATCATATTACGAAAATGTCACACTTAAAATAACATTAACACTTAAAAATACTACCTCAGCTTTTCAACTTAATCATAATATTCAAAACACTACCTGATTTTTATTCAGTTAAAACACCACTTCGACTTTTCCGTTATAACATAACATTCAGTTTTACATGATTATGTGCCTTAAATTTCTACCACAATTATTGACCCCTTTGTATCTGTGCAAAAAAACCACGTTTTTCATAAACCCAACATGAAGTTTATAAAATAAGATACATGTTAACCTTAAACTTAAAGCATGCATTGAGGGTTTAATCAAATATAACATCACTCACCTCATGAAACAATGGATTGTTGTTAACCAGATACATCTGTAAACAAAAGTAATAAACTGATAGATAGATAATTGAATCAATCAATCAATCAGTCAACACATCTATCCATCACTATATTATATCGCCGCCCGCATGCAATACAGATGTAAATCGAATGACGTCACTTCACATGAGGAATGGAAAACTCAATATTTTGGTCATTTCAGGCCACATAACGTCATTTTGTGTTCATTTAGCATCACCATCAGTGTTTTATCTTTGCAAATTGTTGTTTTACAGCAGTGTTTTATCTTTGCAAATTGTTGTTTTACAGCAGTGTTTTATCTTTGCAAATTGTTGTTTTACAGCAGTGTTTTATCTTTGCAAATTGTTGTTTTACAGCAGTGTTTTATCTTTGCAAATTGTTGTTTTACAGCAGTGTTTTATCTTTGCAAATTGTTGTTTTACAGCAGTGTTTTATCTTTGCAAATTGTTGTTTTACAGCAGTGTTTTATCTTTGCAAATTGTTGTTTTACAGCAGTGTTTTATCTTTGCAAATTGTTGTTTTACAGCAGTGTTTTATCTTTGCAAATTGTTGTTTTACAGCAGTGTTTTATCTTTGCAAATTGTTGTTTTACAGCAGTGTTTTTATCTTTGCAAATTGTTGTTTTACAGCAGTGTTTTATCTTTGCAAATTGTTGTTTTACAGCAGTGTTTTATCTTTGCAAATTGTTGTTTTACAGCAGTGTTTTATCTTTGCAAATTGTTGTTTTACAGCAGTGTTTTATCTTTGCAAATTGTTGTTTTACAGCAGTGTTTTATCTTTGCAAATTGTTGTTTTACAGCAGTGTTTTATCTTTGCAAATTGTTGTTTTACAGCAGTGTTTTATCTTTGCAAATTGTTGTTTTACAGCAGTGTTTTATCTTTGCAAATTGTTGTTTTACAGCAGTGTTTTATCTTTGCAAATTGTTGTTTTACAGCAGTGTTTTATCTTTGCAAATTGTTGTTTTACAGCAGTGTTTTATCTTTGCATATTGTTGTTTTACAGCATTAGATCAACTGGTAAGTCCAACACATCGAAGATTACCAATTTTGAGTTACGTCTCTTTTGCATGCGGACGGCGATATATGCATGTCAATACAACAAAAAGCCTATCAGGGCTTCCAATTGTCCCGCAAAACAAGGGGTCCCAGGGACTCCTTCACTTACAGTATAGAGGGTCCTAGAGGCGGGATAGAGGGTCTCAGTGGCATAGTGAATGCTAAAAAGAATTTTTCTAGTGCATCCCTGGGACCCCCTGCACACTCTTTTAGAATTTAGCACATTCCTGTAGAATTTTAGTGGTTCATAGACCCCCAAATGGGGGTCCCTGAGAGCCCTGCCTATAAAGCTATATTTTAACAGAAATAATGTTTTTTCTTTATACAAAATCATGAGCCACAACTCAATTCACAAGACATCATTGTAAACCACGATATTTCAAGGCATAGAAAATACAACAGAATATGAGATTTACTGAAAACATCTGTTATGTCAATCAAACTGACATCACTGTAGGTTTATTTTTAAATAATTGTGGGATGCTTCTTCTTTTTCCATCAGCACAATGGCACATGGCAATAAACACACACACACACACACACACACACACACACTGTAGACACACACACAAGCTTTCTTTCCCCAGACCACGAAATAATGTTTATAAATCTAGCTTTGCTTACTCAGGGGGCACATCATGGAATAATCTGTCTTTTTCTCTAAAATCGTGCCCTTCAAAACAAACGTTTAAAAAAGCACTTCAAAAGAATCAATATGCTTGATGCTTTGTAAAGAATACCTGATGTGAATATGAGAATGAGTGCCTAAGGCGCTATTGTTGTTGTTGTAAATTGCTTTTGTGTTTGTGCTGCCTTGCACTAGTAGTAGACGAGGAGACATTACAGGTGCGTGCAAATTCATGTTTTTGTTTGTTCGTTTTTTATCATTCACTTCCTTCTGCGCTGTAAATGTAAGCGGTGTTCGTTGTTTGTTTGCTTTTCTTTTCTTTTTTTCTGCGTTGTGATTTTGTTCGGATATTTTTCTTCTTTCTCATGTCCGAGTAAACTATGACTCTCTCTCTCTCTCTCTCGATTCTGGTGTCTCTGTTGTCTGTCTCCTTGTCTCAGTCATTAATACCTTTTCCCCAACTCCCTCTTCCTCTTTCCTTTTATTTTACCACTATGATTACATTTGTACATAATCATTGTATTGTGCTCGTATGAAGTGTATTTTCCCCATGATTTTTGATTGTGGTTGATTTTTTTTTTTTCAGTTTATGTTTTTTATTTATTTACCTTAATTGTTTTTCTTATTAATCTATGACGACAGGATGTAAAAAAAGCTTTATCAAGCTTATTCTTTTATCGTCAATAAAGATCATTTTGACTTGACTTGACTTGACTGTGACACTATAAATATTATTACACTAACAATAGTGACAGCCAAGCAGTAGACAAACAATGTGACAATCAGGCCCCAATAGGTTTGGTCCTTCTCTCCCTCCAGTGTCAATCTGAAAACAGACATACACCAATCTGATGTTAGAAACTGCCAAATACCGTAAAAGCTGGACTATAAGACGCACCTGTATATTATAAGCTGCATCCCTCAAATTGACAAAATATTAGGTATTTATTCACATATAAGCCGCACCAGTTTATAAGCCGCAGAGAACATTATATGTGCATACAGCAACACAAATATAGAAATTCTCCTATCAGAGCATGAGTATTTAATGCTCTCAGATACTTTAAACATGAGATTTGAATCTATTGATTACTAAAACCAGTTTTGAGTCTAAAGAAACTCAAAATAGGCTGAAGAATGTGACCAGAAACAGATTTAATCATGCTAATAAATGTAGAATGGAAGATAATCCACAGATAAGCCGCATCAGTCTATAAGCCGCATGGGCCAAAGTTGAGAAAAAAAGTAGCGGCTTATAGTCCGCATTTTACGGTAGTTTGATTTGTTTTTGCTCTTTCGTTTTCTGAGATAAAACAGACACACAACAATCTGATGTTAGAAACTGACAAATACCGTAATTTTCGGACTATAAGGCGATATTTTTTTCTCCAATTTCGACCTATGCGCCTAATAAACAAGGGCACCCTATTAGTGAACAAAATCGTGAGAAGAGAGGCAACGATTGCCATGTTCAGTACAGTCTACTGTAAGTCACAACATCGAAAGTAGTAATGAGTTACCGATACGACAAATACTCACGTTAAAATGCTTCAAAATCCCTGTTATCGTCCGAGATACCGCCCAACAGATGCCACAACCCTTCATTGGATGTAAAAAGCATCGTTGTAGAGCTTAAAATGCCATAATTCTACTAGTTTTAGCAAAGAATTGTCCAAACACAACAACCGGAAGTCGCAAAAACAGAAGTTTCGATTATTTGAGAAGGGAGAACTCTCGTTTATGACAACAATAATGGCGGTCGGTAAGCGTTTACAGGACGTGTACGGGCTTCAAACTTCGACTTTGTTTGTGAGGTGTGTATCGCCTTATAAACGAGGGCGCCTTTTACTTGGATTTTTTTCAGATTTTTCTTGAAAATTAGCCTATTCGCCTTATACACAGCAACGCCTAATGAGCCGAAAAGTACGGTAGTTTGAATTTAAGTTTTTGCTCTTTCATTTTCAGAGAGAGAGAGAGAGAGAGAGACATTTGAAACACAGAGAGAGAGAGAGAGAGAGAGAGAGAGAGAGAGAGAGAGAGAGAGAGAGAGAGAGAGAGAGAGAGAGAGAGAGAGAGAGAGAGAGAGAGAGAGAGAGAGAGAGAGAGAGAGAGAGAGAGAGAGAGAGAGAGAGAGAGAGAGAGAGAGAGAGAGAGAGAGAGAGAGAGAGAGAGAGAGAGAGAGAGAGAGAGAGAGAGAGAGAGAGAGAGAGAGAGAGAGAGAGAGAGAGAGAGAGAGAGAGAGAGAGAGAGAGAGAGAGAGAGAGAGGGAGAGAGAGAGAGAGAGAGAGAGAGAGAGAGAGAGAGAGAGAGAGAGAGAGAGAGAGAGAGAGAGAGAGAGAGAGAGAGAGAGAGAGAGAGAGAGAGAGAGAGAGAGAGAGAGAGAGAGAGAGAGAGAGAGAGAGAGAGAGAGAGAGAGAGAGAGAGAGAGAGAGAGAGAGAGAGAGAGAGAGAGAGAGAGAGAGAGAGAGAGAGGAGAGATGAGAGAGAGAGAGAGAGAGAGAGAGAGAGAGAGAGAGAGAGAGAGAGAGAGAGAGAGAGAGAGAGAGAGAGAGAGAGAGAGAGAGAGAGAGAGAGAGAGAGAGAGAGAGAGAGAGACTAAGTGTAATTTGCAAAGAACAAATTGTTTATGACAAAGATACAGACAAACAAAGGCACAACACAGAAAGAGAAACAAATTAGAGTGAGAGACAGACAGAGAGAGAGGTTAAATACTTAAGTGCAAATAACAGATATTTAAACAGAGAAAGAGAGAGAGAGAGAGAGTAACAGGTAACAGAGACATGAGATAAAGATAAAGACAAAGACGGAGAGACGACAGAATTACACAGGAAGACAGAGATAGAGACAGAATCAGTATCAAATCCTACTCCAGACCTCCATGTCTGGACAGTTAAGACTTTCCCCTGCAGATCAAACAATACTTTCACATTTTGTTATCTACCCGTACATCTTTTTCGTTTGTCTTTTTTTTCTAATATTTTGTTATAGTTAAAGTCATTCATATACATGCAGGCACACACCACCCACATGCATGCATGCATGTGCTTGCTCACACACACACACGCACATGTACACACACACAAAAGAAAAGGCACGATACACTCACATTCCATAGAGCAAGAAGGCTGATCCCCATATCATTGGTAGTTCATCCATTAGCTGCAACATCAACCACACTTCAATCAGGCTGCA
>CM065681.1:63221147-63223647 GCA_017654935.2 Phymorhynchus buccinoides | reverse complement strand
GGCTCCATTGCATCTTTTACATTCAAACTAACGTCAGCTTCTGGGGGGGGCAAGCCCCCAGACCCTCAAACCTTCTGGGGCTTTGCAGACTCTCCACCACACCCCCATTTCAGCCTGACCACTTCTAAGAGGCTTGCTTCGCCCCTGGAGAGGGGGGGAGGGGGAGCAAGAGAAAGAGAGAGTACACTGCATCTTCTTCTTCTTCTTCCTATTACTAGACTAGGCCTCACGGCGATTAAAGTCCAACTAGGTACGCGACCGACAGGCATGTGCTCTCAATCATTGAGAGAGTCAGTGCCTAATTCTAAAAACTTGAGTAATAATTTGGGATCCATCCCTAAAACTTGAGGTTAAAACTATATACACTGGTCCACTGGGAGATCAGCAGTAGGCCTGGTGGCTGATGTAAATACCACCTCGGCCGGCCCTGAATGCATCAGGACAGATGGTTTCAGTCAGGCTTGTGGGGAGCATGTTCTTCTTCTTCTTCAAGTTGGGGATGTTTATCCTGCCCCGCACTCACCGGTCTTCATTCAGACCATTAATAGCGCACAGGATGCGTGCTATGTGAATTCGTGTCATCCATCCCACCGGCACACACGACCTACTCGTAACGATGTGGAATGGGCTTTAACGTGCGCGCAAGATCTTGTGCGTGCATTCGCACACGGGACCTCGGTTTTAGGTCTCATCCGAAGGACCAGGAAATAGGAGTAAAGTATCTTTCCCAAGGATACAACACCGTCACCAGCCGGGTTCGAACCCACCGCACCCGCAAACCTGTTGGATTACGAGCGGCGACTCTAACCAACTGGCCACGGCACCTCCTCAGCGTTTGTCACTTTGTGGGAAGAAAGAATGGTAGAGGACTGGGTGGGCTGTCCTTTCTTGATAAAATCTCTGGGCTCCTCTCGTTCTGGGATCGCTGGGGCGCAGATACTGGCTTGTGTTCAAATCAACCAGGATGTTGTTAATTTTGTGCAAACTTGGAGCCGCACCAGCACGATTCTCGCATCTTTGTGGTTCATATGCCTAACAACTAATTGTACTGAGTTAGAATTAAATGAACGTGAATGAAGACCCCTAGGCTAGACAGTCATGTGGTTTGCCATACCATGCAACAATGGTGTGTGCATTTGCACTGTAGTCAGTGTTACTGAGTGTAGTGTCAGACTTTGAACTTGAAGAACTCAGAACAAAAACTTACAGAACTCTGCGATGTAACGGCTAACAACGTAATTTTCTTCACACCAATCGATTGTTGAAGTAACTCTGCCCCAGTAACCTTCCGTTGGCGCCATGATCTGACTGTCGTATGAACAATAAACCGCAAAGCAAGACCTTAACAACACCCAAACTTGGAGCCGCAACAGTACGATTCTCGCATTGATGTCTGCTAACAGACGAGTGCGCATAAGGGCAAGAGTTCCTCTTCCGGGGCAAGAAACGGGTGCGTCACGACTGTCAGAAGAACGACTGTTATAATCTTTTGAACTCGAGCGGCGTCTTATGAAGACACATTTAATTATTTAGGATTGGCAGAAGATTTTTGAGAGGTGATCTAATTCAAGCTTACAAAATAACGATAACATTGATTGATAATATAGATTTTTTTAAAAGTTCATTTGATTGAACCAGAAATGGTGATGCAAAATTGTATGTCAGACATCATATAGGGGAAGACGGGGTAAAAAGCGCATGGGCGGGTAAGAAGCCCACCCCAATTATCTCATGAAATGAAGCAAATTTCAGTCTCATTTTGCCCATGAGACGAGCGTTAATGTCTAGCATTCGTCTCATGGGCAAATTTGACTGAAATTTTCTTTATTTCATGAGATAATTGGGGTGGGCTTCTTACCCGCCCATGCGCTTTTTACCCCGTCTTCCCCTAATAGCAACTATATAAGTATAGTAAAGGGGGTAAAGGGCCCATGCCCCACATGGCCGAAAGGCCAAAGAGGGCGTAAAGCATTACTTCCCTAAAGGGCCCATTCTGGGCCACTGATTTGAAGCATTTAGGCTACTAATTTCAAGCATATAATGGTCGACTTATGGCGATTATTTGCCCGCCAGGGGGCAGTCAATACACTAGGGGCTTATCACGTGATTTTCTTAGTTGGGCGTAGTGAGAGCCTCAGAGAGAGAGAGAGAGAGAGAGAGAGAGAGAGAGAGAGAGAGAGAGAGAGAGAGAGAGAGACTCCTCCCTCTCTCTCTCTCTTTCTTTATTCCCAACTAAGAATATAGAGAGGCCGGATTAGCCCCACCGCTCAAGCGCTATGCCCCCTGGTGGCAAAAACAACAACCCGCTAAGTCGCTCATTGGTCCACAATTAAAGCCTCCAAAACACTAAAGAATATGCAAACAAAGTTATTCTAGCTCAGTATTCTAACATTTTAAAGCATAAAATTTAGTTTTATGAGAACAAAAATCCTTAAAAACTGAAACTATCGGAGATGGGCGTCTTCTTGCTCCATGTTTCAAAAACACGAGAAAAAACAAA
>CM065681.1:63138647-63218647 GCA_017654935.2 Phymorhynchus buccinoides | reverse complement strand
ATTTGTAAACACAAATATGGTGGGAACAATACTGGAGGCAATGCCCGGAGGCAGTACGAAACCAGTAAAGTCCCGATTTCTTAAATTAATACAGATAGCTGTAGCGGTGACCACGTCTCGGTTAAACCTCATCGGCTATGGTACCGCCACAAGTATGTTTAATTATTAGTACATTGGTTACGGTGTTTTGTGAAGGGGGGGGGGGGGGAGGTTAAATTAAAAAAACCTATTAATTTTAAAAGAAAAAAATGTGCTGAATCCCGCGAACCCACTGCATGGGAAGCAAGTTAATTATGCTGTGGAATCAGTAGTAAATTCTATGTGGTTTCGTGTTGCTATCCAGTGGGTTGTGTCGTCTTTTCCCAGTAGCTGGTGGCGCCAGAAATGTTCACGTCATTTCCTGATGGAAATATTTTGTGTGTGAATTTGTTTGATGTCTACACAGCTCGATGTTTATGATGTTGTTGTCTTTTTCATTGAAGTCGGTTTCGCCACCATGGTGTCTTCTTTTCTTGTTGTGATCCCTGTTTGTCTGGGGCCTCGTATATGTTTTTGCGTCATACTAGTCGTGTGGAAGTCTGTACGTGTGGAAGTCTGCTTAACGTCCTCCGGTCTGGAACAGACACATATCACGTGGGACATTAGTAGATATAAAGATGGTGGGAACGATCCTGGAGGCATTGCCCGGAGGCAGTGCAACACAAGGAAAGGAGAGTTAAATGTCGTCGCGGTACCTCTCAGCTGTTAGTTGTAGGCCTACGTGTGTCCATAGAAACGCATTTTCAGTTTAGTGTGTGTCCAGTTTCCAGTCCCCAACATATTGAACGACTTTGCTCAGTCATTCAGTTTTCTGTCTGCTGTTTCGTTTCTTTGCTTGCCAGCGGTTGCTCTCTCTCTCTCTCTCTCTCTCTCTCTCTCTCTCTCTCTCTCTCTCTCTCTCTCTCTCTCTCTCTCTCTCTCTCTCTCTCCCTCTCTCTCTCTCTCTCTCTCTCTCTCTCTCTCTCTCTCTCTCTCTCTCTCTCTCTCCGGCTCAAGCACACACTCTCTCTCTCTCTCTCTCTCTCTCTCTCTCTCTCTCTCTCTCTCTCTCTCTCTCTCTCTCTCTCTCTCTCTCTCTCGGCTCTCCGGCTCAAGCACATGCTTCCAATGTTTTATGTCTATGTTGTTGTTTGGTCTGTGAGAAACGGGAGTGGATGAATGTTCTTTCTCATGTCAGTTTTCTGTCTCAGTCTCTGCATGTGAGTGTCCCCATCTTATATTGTCACGTCTACATCTCTATAATTATATCTGTTCCCTAACCTTAACTGAAACCGTAACTCTTAAACTATCTCTGAGTACGTAACTCTAACTCTAATAGGTGTAGAGTGGCACAGAGGTAACGCGTTCGCCTCGTGCACAATAAACCCGAGTTCGAACCTGGATACAGGGGATTTTTCCTCTCACTCTGCACTAGGCCTTATTGTCTGAACGTGGAGTCTTTTCAAATCAAATCAAATCAAATCAAATCATCTTTATTATCTCATAACTGAGAAATTGCAGCCAGGTGCACATAAGAAAAAACAGCAACAATAAACACATTTATCAACAACAACAAAAACAACAACACATTTATCAACAATTAAAGAATATAAACTAATAACTAATAACACTGCAATATTGTAGTTAACAAACTGGACGAATACGAATACAAATTCAATCCCAAGGAGATGGACAGGCTGCTCAGCAAAACAATCACTCAATGCAGTGCATTAAGAGTTCAACAGATGAATTGATCTTGGTAAGAAAGTTTTCTGTGCTCTTATTTTCAGTTTTAGAGTTCTGTATCGACGGCCCGATGGTAACACTTCATAGTATTTTGCCAGAACATGACTGTTATCATTAAGAATTTTCCTGGCTTTCTTGACTACTTGTCTGTCATACAACTCTTGCATACCACTCTGCCTTGCACCCACAACTTTACTGCACACATTCACCATATCACTCAACACACGCTTACTTTTTACACTCAAGCTTCCATACCAACAGATAAATGACACAGTAAGAACAGATTCAATGCAACATCGGTAGTAGGTTTGAAGAATATCTGAACAGACACCAATATTCCTTAGCCTCTGTAAACAAAAGATCCTGGACTGACTCTTCTTATGTATATGCTCAATGTGTTTATCAAAAGTAAGTTTCTTGTCTAAAACTGTGCCTAGGTATTTGTACTCATCAATTCTTTCAACCGTTTCACCATCAATTTCCAAATGTGGCACTGGCACTGGGTTTCTACGAAAATCTACAAGCAGTTCTTTTGTTTTAACAACATTTAAATCCAGATAATTATCTTTGCACCATGAACAAAACCTTTTGACTTCACTGAAGTACACAGAATCAGAGTTTGACAAATCTTCGATGGCAGAATCATCTGAGTATTTAATGACAGGTGTTTCTTCAGTGCCTCTACAGTCGTTTGTGTACAATGTAAAAAGAACTGGGGACAAAACTGTTCCTTGGGGGGCACCTGTAGAAGTCGAACGTTCTGAGGAGATTGCAGATTGAAAGCGGACAGACTGAGTTCTATTGCGTAGGAAATTGGTTATCCAGAGAATGAGCTTGGGGTTAACATTCAGGTCTAGTAGTTTCTGGGCCAGTAAATGGGGCTGTATTGTATTGAAGGCAGAGGAGAAATCGATGAATAAAATACGAACAAAAGAGTTGGGGGTATTTAAGTGAAGAAAGGCATTGTGAAGAAGGGTCAGTAAGGCATCGTCTGTTCCTCTACACCGTTTGTAGGCAAACTGAAAGGGGTCAAGGAGTAGGTTAGTAAAAGAAAGAAGGCGATGAAGGACGATCTTTTCAAAACATTTCATGGCAATAGACGTTAAGGCAACAGGGCGGTAATCGTTCAGTGTGGCAGGGTTCTTTTTCTTAGGGACAGGAGTAACTGTAGAATTTTTCCAGATACATGGTACAACACAATCACGTAAAGACCAGTTAAATAGAGAGCAAAACACACCACACAATTGAGAACAGCATGCTTTCAACAATCTTCCACACACATTATCTGGTCCCACAGCTTTCCTCACATTTAGTTTCTGAAATATGGACTGAACATCTCTTTCTTGAACCTCAAATTCATGATCTTCATTTGCATTGATAATTTTTTCTCTTAACTGTGATGTTACCCCGTTTAGATCTCCCTCTAGATCATTTCTTTCAAACCGACAATAAAAGTCATTTAGCTCATTAGAAAAATCCTTCTGTTCTTCTCTGGTCATTTGGCAATTTGCTGTTCGTTTTTTTGATTGGCCGGTTAGAGTTCGAAGCCCATCCCATGCATCTAAGATTCTGCCTGTCTGAAACTGCTGTTCTACTTTATCCTTATACTCCCTCTGCCCCTTCCTTAACTCCCCTCTAAGTTTAGATTGAACCACTTTTCTTTCTCTTTTATCTCCTGTTTGAAAGGCTACTTTCTTCTCATTTAAAACTGATTTAATAGACTTGGAAATCCACGGTTTGTTGTTGGGAAAAATCTTTATAATCTTTGATGGAATGATCATATCTTCACAAAAATTAATGTAAGACGTAACAACATCAGCAGCTTCATGCACAGTTTCACAGGAATCAGTCAGCACACTCCAGTCAGTACATTCAAAACAACCCCTCAATTCATTCACACTCTCGGTCGTCCACTCTTTCACGCTCTTTTTCACCACAGGTTCAGTTTGTATTTTGGGTCTGTAGGCAGGGATAAGTTGCACGGTGTCGTGGTCGGAAGCACCCACTGGTGGTAGAGGTAGAGATCTATATGCATTGGGAATATTGCCGTAACATAAGTCAATAGTCTTCTTCTGACGAGTAAAACATGTCACATACTGTTTAAAAGAGGGTAGAGTTTTACGCAAGTCACAGTGATTAAAGTCACCAACGATGAAGCAGGGGGCATCAGCAGAAATCAACTGTAGCTCTCTGACGACAGCAGCTATCTCCCTTCCAGCGCGTACAGCAGAGGTCTTGTCAAACACAGGGGCATACACAACTGTCAAAAAGACACGACCAAACTCGCGAGGAAGATAACGCGGCCTGAGAGACACAGAGAGCAGTTCAATGTCTTGTGTACACACACGCTTCTTTACGGTTACATTCGCACTATCACACCAGCTTTCATTCACATATAAGCAAACACCACCACCCATTTGCTTTCCCACTTTCTCACAGTCTCTATCAACTCTGTACGGCACACCAAAACCATCAATTGCAACATTCTCATCACGAACTTTCTCAGTCAACCAAGTTTCCGTAAAACAGAGTACACATGAGTTTCTATATTCACTTAAAAATTGACAATTTGCCTGGATTTCGTCTAAGTTACAGTTCTTTCCGTTCGGGTTGATAGATCTGACGTTTGATAGAATCATGGATGGTAGGGGCAGTTTAGATCTGTTTCTTCTCATTCTTCTTCTCACTCCTCCTCTCTGTCCCCTCTTTCGTTCTTTCTTCTTTCTAGCCGTACTCTCACTCTCACTTTCACCAATCATTTCAGCAGGGAATAGTTGTCCAGAAATGGTCGAGATGTCATGGGCAGTTTGAAGACGAAGTAGAAATTCACGATCGTAGCGCAAAGCACCGGTACTAGATCTACCTTCCTGCTGCCCGCCATATCTCTCACCAGGCGTCACAAGCACAGTCAAAACACATGTCCGAAATACAACTATGACGATGATTAGAATCTTTGCAAATGACACAGTCTCCATCTTTACAACTTATAATTCATCTGCATTCAACTAAAAGTTCAGGAAACAGATAAAGATAAGAAAACAAGATGAAATATACAGAGACAAGTGCACCTGAGCGTCGCCCCTTGTGAAGCGCCACCTTTGAATGAGACAATGACTTGAACTGAGGTCCCGTGTGTCCACTGTAGCACACGTTAAACCCATGCAGTGGCAACGAAAAAGTTTGTTATTTGGCCAAAATGTAGGCCTACTCCCACTCCTCATCATGCAGCTACACAACAATCACGTGACATTCAAAAAACAAAAACAAAAGAGTGGCACGCCTCTGGCTGCGACGCCGGTGCTCTCCACTGAGGTGGGAGCAGCCCGAATTTCACAGACGCCTCTGTGACTATAATAAACTGATAAAGACTGGTTCATGTACCCATCTAGAGACATGGAGACAATGACAATGCATAGATCGAGACAATTAACCCCCGAAACGGAAAAAGAAAACGCACAAATACTAAAACTGAGACGTATTCGTTGATCCAGGTCCAGAAAGAGTCAAGAAAAAAGAGTCATGTAACAGCAAAAAAGTTTCAGAAAAATGAACAATAATAACCCCCACGTAACAACGCCTAAACTACTAAACCGATCTTAACAGAACTTCGTAGAACTGATGGTCCCCCAAATCGTCTGAATGGAGTCCATCAAGTAAGATTCGCCAGATAGCAAGCCATATAAACATATATACCTAGTGTAAATCTGATTTTTAAGCATAAAACAAATATTGTATTATCCATACAGTTATAATAGATACATTTATACCAAAGTTGGTATAAAGAAAACGTGTTGCCTAAACACTTTTTGTTGGTTTTGTTGTTGTTGCTGCTTTCCCCCAATATTAGCCTTATGGGCTCTAGAGATCACAGTAGATATTAGCAAAGATATTCTAAAAGGGTAATTCCCCTATACATATTAGTGTACGTAAAACAATCAAACACGGTTCTGTGTGGAGGAAGGTTTATTCTTAAACTGTAAAGATTTTTAATTTGTACACCCATTCTTTTTGGCGCCATTCGCAAACTGTTTGAGAATGAATGAGAATAGGAAGGAAATGTTGTCTTTAGGCACCCTACTGCAGCAGAAGTTCGGTAGGGCTATACATGTGTGTAACTTATAAATTTGAGACAGACTTCAGTGGCCCTAGTCCTCCGATTAGGCCTGATAGCAGATATTACTTAGCTGGTTCTTCTTCTTCTTCTTCTTCTTCTTCTTGCAGTAGACAACCGCCATCATCGTTTTGATGGTTCTGTTGTGTATGAAAACTGGGGACTTCGGTCATGTAGGTAAGATTAAAATATCTATACTATACACAGAATAATTTCCTTGGCCGCCCAGATGATCGGCTTGAATGGGGGGGGGGGGGGGGGGGGGGGGGGGGGATGGGACAAGTTGGAAGTAGGATTGGGGAATACTGGAGGGAAATGAGTGGGGCAGGGGCAAAGAGGGAGGGAGGGGGGGGAGGGGAGGGGCGGTTTAGATCTGGGACTTGAAGCTCTCCACCGAGGCCGATGACACTGCCTCAGGTGGGAGGGAGTTCCACTCAGAGATGGTCCGTGGAAAAAAGGAAAACTTCCTGTAGCTGGTTTTGCAAGAGGGGAGGAGGTATGCTGCTTGGTGGGACTTTCTCGTTTGTCTTGTTTGTTGGTGGAGGGATGGGCTGTATGGTGTATTGACGGTGACGTCACTGTGGTGGAACTTAAAGAAGGTCGTCAGTCTGGATGTGCGCCGTCTGTTGGCGAGTGGAGTCCACTGCAGCTGGGAGTACATATCCTTTACGCTGGATGTCTGGCGGTGCCTGTTTACCACCCAGCGGGCAGCACGTCGCTGGACCTTTTCCATCCGGCCGACCTCTTTAGCGGTGTAGGGGTCCCATACAGGGGAGGCGAAAAGAGTTGTCCCGAAAAGAGGAAGCTTTTAGGTAAAAGTAAAACTAAAAGTAAGAACTAAGAATAAGATAAACAATTCGTAAAAAATCTTCTTTTCTTCTTCTTCTTCGCCTCAGGACCCATGCAGCCAACTTCATCTTCTTTCGCTCGGCATTCGCCGTCATCGTTTTGACGATTTTGATGCTATGTAATGTTAGATTGTTACTGTACTATACGTACTTGAGGGTGGAAGGGTGGGGTGGGGGTTCAAACAGATGCAAAAATTCTGATGCCCAAATCATCAGCAATTGAGTAGGGGGAGGATCAGGACGGAGGGAGTGACATAAGTCAAGTGTAACTAGTCACTTGTAGGAAGGAAGGGCAGGGAATGGGGGAGGGACAGGGGAGGGGGCAGGGGCTGAGGCTTAAATATCCGGGATTTGAAGTCCTCCACGGAGGCACATGAAATCGCCTCAGGTGGAAGACTGTTCCACTCACACACAGCCCTTGTTTGACTGAACTTTAACTTTGTTGTTGTTGTTGTTGTCAGCCTGAAGTTCATGTAAATTGTAAGGCAGAGGCTCGGGGTACCTCATTCTCCAGGCTACGGGTACGGCGCTCAATCACGGGACGCAAAAATAGTGCGCAAATGTCTTAAAAAACTACTAACTAAAACTACTAACATGTTCCTAACCCTATCCCTAACCTTATTCAGGAGTAGCACTCCTGATGAGTTTCAATCGGGTAAGTCAGAGGTTTCTGAGTGTGTCAGCAGTGTTCAGGGGTGGATGACCAGTAACAATCTGAAACTGAACGATGAAAAGACAGATGCCTGTTGGCACCCCCTCTTCCCTGAAGAAGGTTGAGACAGATTCAATAGATATTGTTGGATCTGAATTGCCATTTCGGAAGACTGTAATTGTGTAAAGTACCTTGGTGTGTCTCCCTCGATCAGACCATGTTGATGCAGGAGCGAATATCTAGTGAATATCTAGTGTTTGTCGTGTATCTTTCCTGTCCAGAGATGCTGCTGTCAGACTGATTTCTGCCTTGGTTGTCCATATTGGACTACTGTAAATGCTCGGCTTCCAGCAGAACAGATTTCACGCTTACAAAGAATGCAGAACAGTGCTGCTCGGCTTGTTCTTGGCAAAAGAAGAAAGCGTGATCACATCACACCTCTTTTGGCTGAGCTCCACTGGCTTCCTGTCAGATTCTGCTGGCAGTTCAAGATGGCTACTTTCGCTTTTCGTCACTTTGACAAAACTTCCTCAGTACCTCTCCTTCTCTCTGCACCTACCAAAGCTCTCGCACTCTTCATTCTTCTTCCCAGAAACTTCTTAAAGTTCCTAAGCGGTCCATGAAATCTTCGGGTGAGATGGCGTTTAGTTTCGTTGTACCAAGCGTTTGGAATTCTTTCCCTGACCTGAAGGGAGGTGGGTGTTAGTGTGTTATGTTATGATTATATGCAATGCGTGAAAATGATGTTTTACGTCCTCTCGGTCATAGACACACATGGGACATTTGTAAATACAAAGATGGTGGGAACAATACTGGCTGCAATGCCCGGAGGCAGTGCAACACCAGTAAAGTCCCGAGTTTTTAACAATATAGATAGGTGTAGCGGTAACCACGCCTCGGTTAAACCTCATCGGCTATGGTACTGCCACATATATTAGTCATATATATATATATGCAATGCATTCTCTAAATCTAATGTATTCATTTTCATAGAGATGTATGGTGAGGATACGTGAACCAGTCTGTTAGAAATGTTTGTACGAATAGTGAGTGAAAAGCGCATTGAGTTGCTTAGCAAGATTATGCGCTATATAAGCTTTATTGATTATTTTTTATTCCTTACCAAGATGTGTTATACGAAATAAGAAAATGCATTTGTTGACGAAAAATTTGACTAGGAAGAGTTACTATCCCTGAACATGGTCTGAGTGTTGCAAGAATGACGTACCTCTAGCCACCGTAAAATTGTAAACTGTAGGTTGACAAGAGTCTAATCTTTAAGTCGAAGTAAGTTGAAGCTAACTTGGGCCTAAGTCTCAAGGCTGAAAAAAAGTTCAGTAAACTTAAAGTTAAAACTTAAAGCTAATAAAAGCTTTTTACAGGTAAAATACAGGTACCCGGTAGTTTGAGGCTAGCTGAAATTCTAGTTTCTACTGTGTAATTTTTCTGTAAATCTTGACCAAAACAACCTGACGCCTTGAGTATTTGACTTAGTTCTAATTATGGGTCTAAACTAATGGATTGATTGCAGCAAACCCGATTGCTTTTCCAGTCAACAGATTATATCCCTTCACAGAAGGAAATGTTATTATTGCTCCAGAATAACTTGTAAAAAACCCACCAATACCCACATTTCTAAAGGACTAATACTGGGGGATTAGGAGGGAACAAAGGGGCAGGGGGAGGGGAGGAGGTTCAGATCTGGGATTTGAATTCCTCCACTGAGGCTATTGCCTCCGGTAGAAGAGAGTTCCAATCACTTACAGCCCTGTTTAGAACATGGCTGTGTCAGTGCCATGATAGACTCATACAGCTGGCAAGCAAACCTGTGCACGAACAAAGCAGTAGATGGGGCAATTTTATAGGGACTAGCGCAACGCCTAGTACCGGTAACGCCTAGTACCGGTAACGCCTAGTAACGGTAACGCCAAGTACTGGTAACGCTGAGTACAGCAAATTTGAAGCGATTCGGTTAAGAAACGGCGGAGTTATAAGGCCCCGTTTCCCGTTGGCACTGCTCTGAGAGTGACGCACTCTCCCTAGTAACGGCAACGCCTAGTAACGGTAACGCCAAGTACTGGTAACGCTGAGTACAGCAAATTTGAAGCGATTCGGTTAAGAAAAGGCGGAGTTATAAGGCCCCGTTTCCCGTTGGCGCTGCTCTGAGAGTGATATGCTCTCCCGATTCTCTTCAAATTTGCTGCCAGGCTTTGCCCCGGCCACAGCAAGCCTGACAGCAAATTTGAAGCGATTCGGTTAAGAAATGGCGGAGTTATTTGTGAAAAGGTGAAGCGGCGTATATCGCGCGCGTTTCTGAATTGATAGTCACCGTCCCCAGTCATCTACCTGCCAAATTTGAAGGCAATCGGTCCAGAAATACCGGAGATACGGCCGCCTTGGTTGCCGTTGCCATTGCCCCGTTAGGGCTCATAGCAAATTGGAAGCGATTCGGTCGAAAAACGGCAGAGTTATAAGGCCCGTTTTGTGTTTCAGACACACATACGGACACTTGGCTTTTTATTATATGATTGTTTAACATGGGAGGAAATGAGTTTTCTATCACACACTCTCATCATATGACATTGCTGTGCCATGAAGTTCCCAATTAGTAAGTTACTAAATGGCAGGCAGGGCCTGTTTGTCAAGAACATTAATGCCCATTACACTCAAAGCTCACTTGCTCATGCTTTGTCAAGTTGTTCCAGGATTTGAGCAGCTATCTTCTTTATGTGCCAGGGCTGAAAGCCTCACCAGAGGTATAATAGGAGGGGGTCGAGCTAAAGCACCAGTTTTCGCCCCACACTCCAAGCCAACCCTTCTTTTTCTTTTCTTGTTGGTAGATGCATGTGTCTAAAAATAGGCCCCTGATTCTTTTAATCAGGAGTTGCAGGTTTTCTTAACTTGTACTCTTTAATGATGTAGATGTTTCATACAAACACACACACACATGCATGCACATACACACACACGCACACACACATACACCTGAACAAGGGTGTTGTAGAATATATATGATTTATCATTTTGGCCTTACGTTTGAGCATCAATTGAGATTTTGAATGTTGGAGAGAAAGATATGCAATTTTTTTTATTCACACAGGTGACAGCTGGATCACGAAAAATCGTGACTGAAAATGAAATGGGAGCAGGGACTTGCTGAAATTATTATGTTGACCTGAAACGATGAATGCTGTACATCCTGCTATGGATCAGTCAACACCACAAAACAAGCAGTATGTTAGTTTGTTACATGTTGGTTTTGTGTCATTTGGTGTATCTGTGTATGTGTGCTCACACGTGCATAATTATATAGAGACCTGCATGTGTGCACTTATATTCTGACTATTGACATTGAGTTATTGATATTGAAAAGTAATGAACATAGTTAAATTGTAAAGTGTAGTGCTAGTAATAGGCGCCCATCTGCACTCAGTAAAGTGGTCAGCGCCCATGTCTTAAAGGGACTCCCACACAGTTATAGCTAGCTCTTCTTCATTGAGGATTAATGCATGTATGGTAGCAGATGTTTTTGGGAAAGGCTTGTCACTTGTGTTCTGTTCTCACTTGTTCTGTTCTATTCTCAACATTTTTAATGCCAAGGCATTGGCTTTTGCTTCATTGAGAATCACAATCTGCAGGATCAAGTTAGGTATTTCAATCTGTTGCATACCTGCCAACTTTTCCTACTCCTACTTCTAGTTCCCTGGAATTTTAACGATTTTATTATCTGGTAAAGTACTGTATGAGCGTTCATAATATTAAAAGAAAGCTCTTAGTTTTTTAAAAGTATGTTCATGAGCCTCTGTATTTATTCATGCATTTATGTGTTAATACTATCTATTTAGTTTTAAATGATTGTAAAACAAGTTTTATGCTGATTGATTATGTGCAAGTTTGACAAATAAAAAAATTAAAATAAGCAATCAGAAAGACATCCACTGACTGAATGGATTCCCACACTAGCCCCATTTTAAATCTTGTTGATTTTTAGCACTCGACTCGTCACCAGCATTACTCAATCTAAACTTGTTTCCTTTTCCTTTTTTATTGTATTGGTATTGGTATTGCTTTTTTAATCACGGAGACTTGTCTCTGAAATTCGGGCTGCTCCCAGCTGGAAAACACGTCACAGCTAGTGCTGTGCCACCATTTTTGGGGCAAGCGTATTTTTGGTGTGACTGAAGCCGTGAAGGGGGAAGAGGGAGGGGTAAATTTTGACCAATTTACAGCTCCTTTGTTGCGACTGGGTTCTTTAACGTACACGAAAAGCAGCACACAGGACCTCGGTTTTTGTCTTCTCATCCAAAAGACTTAGGCCGTGTACACACATAAGCGGATATTCCATGCGGAAACCCCTGCGCAATCCATAAATAAGTGAAACAAAGAAGGGAAAACATTTGCGCGTGTGTCCGAATTTCCCTTATAAGTTATATGCGTACACTTTTATCCTTCTTTCTTCCACTTATTTAGGGTTTTCCGTACAGAACTTATGCGTCTAATGTGAACCCGGTGTGGCAGTGTATTTTTACCTCTATGAGATAAGTAGTCCTAGCCAGAAGTAGTCCTACCGTAGCCAATCAGAATCGTTTGTCCGCCATTGTGAATTTTACGAAACTAAGTGCATGGATTTGTACATCGATTTCTCGGCAAATATGTAGATTTACACCCTCCTGCTCTATTTCTTGGTTCTTTCCGTGGTTAGGGATAGGGTTAGGGTTAGGGATAGGGTTAGATGGGTACAGTTCGCATGCGAGAGGTAGATATTTAATGACAGGTACTTATTTATCATAACACCGGCCTTAGCGTTTAGACCATAACTGGCATAAAGTCTAGTGGACATTGAGCAGAGAAACTGCTGCAGCCAGGAATGATCCCGGGTTTGTTGCTTACGAGGCGAACGCGTTACCTCTGAGCCACTGTAGCACTTTTTGTAGCAAGTTATTTTATTTATTTATCACTTGTAACCCCGATTAAAATGACGACTCTACTCCCTGTAACCACCAAATTAATGTTGGTAAACTGGGCCCGAAATAGGGTACTTTGCTTAAAAATATATTAAAAAATAACTACTTGATGGATTGACTTCAAATGTTCAGAAGAATGTTTAACTTGCAATGTTTTTTTTGTTATGTGATATTTTTGATTTTTTGATATTGCAATTTTAACTCCAAAATACATAACGAAGTGGGTGTACGGGGGCAGTTTTAGACGGCTTGGTAGGAGAAAGTAATGGATGTCATGGGCGGAATCAGGCTATAAGGGGCTTAAAACGTTATTTAGGAAACTTATACAGCGCATTACCTTAAAGCTCAATACGCTTTACAAAAACAATAGAAAGATAAAAACAAGCAAAGAAATGTGATTCACACGCATACGCGCACACACACACACACAGGCGCGCAAGCGGAAACATGCAGAATATGTACATATTATATCAATATCCATGTAAACAATCAAAAATACAACTTTTAACTAACAATAGATGGGATGCACGCACATTTGAACACGCACACACGCACACAGTTGATGGGAGAAAACAACGCTTGCCGCTGTGACAGGAAAGAACTTGGGACACAAGTGCTTGGTGTTACTGTTAGTTATCAATTATTTGTTTGGGAACATTTGCCATCTGCATGCAAAAGAGACGAAACTCAAAATTGGGGAACTTCAATGTGTTGGACTTACCAGTTGATCAAGACAAGCTGCATCATCTAACAAAGCTGTAAAACAACAATTTGCACAGATAAAGCACCAATAGTGACGCTAAATGAACATAAAATGACGTAATTTGGCCTGAAATGGCCAGAATATTGTTTTCCATTCCTCATGTGAAGTGACGTCATTCGACTTATGTCTCTTTTGTATGCGGGCGACGAATTAAAAGCTGGTTAAATGTAAGGAATCTGTGAGGTCTGTTCACTTATTCAACAATGGTCAGTGTCTCCTCCGGTAAGTAGCCTCATGGTGCCATAATCAATGATGATTTTTTGTTGTTCTCCAGCACAGCGCAGGGCAAACTGTTGCTAAGGCAGGGGAGGAAACAGGATGCCTTGGTCCATTTCAATGCCACACTGAAGGCTGATCCTTGTTATGCTGAGGCTCTCATCGGCCGTGGCATGTTGTAAGCATCCATGTCTAGCCTGCTTTATCTCTGGTTTTCGGTGGTTTTTTTTTTTAACCCTCACCATGCGTAAGAATGACTGGAAAGCATTGATGGAGTGCAAACTTGTGCCAACGAAGGTAATTTTGGCAAATGTTAGTATAGTAAGAAGGCGTTATGTGATGCAGAAGTTTTTGCGATTAATTAATGTGGTCTCATATTTGTGAAAGGAAGAGTTTAAAAAAAATCCTGTATCCAAATGACGACCTCAATCGGCTTATGACGTGTTTGTGCGTGTGCTTGTGCATGCCTGCCTACCTGCATCTGTCTATGTGTGAGTTGAAGAACACAGTAACTGACAGGAAAGTGTGCAGTTTACGAAACACAAAAAAAAGGCAGGAAGAATGTACTGTATTTTTCGGACTATAACACACCTTTTTATGAGGCACCCCCCCCCCCCGAATTGTACACAACATTCAGATTCTATTACATTTTCTTACTGTTTTAGTAGTCACATTATTAGGCGCAGAAACAAATTATTGGGAAAAAAATTATGGCCTTATCGTCCGAAAAAATGATTGTTAGAATGGCATGATGACAATTAACAGAGAACGCGAGCAATTAGAGCAAACAACAACAGTAGAAAAGTAAAAGCATGAAGGTGGTGATAGCTCAGCTAACCATGAGGCAAAATCCATGGTGTTTCAGACATGTGATAGACGGCTGTCACCAGCAGGCCAAGGAGGACTTTGGTGCCGTGCCGGAGGCAGACCCTGCCTTCCACAGGGCAAGAGCCCTGTTGATAGAGACCAGGCTCATCTGTGCTCTGTGGTGAGTGAAACTGTGTCATAACGTTTGGACTATTGGGGGAAATTTGTCTCCTTAGGCCCTGATTTTTGCGCTTTTAAAATGAGAACAATAATAATTATTAATAATGCTTATATAGTGCATAATCTTGCTAAGCAACTCAATGCGCTTTTTACTCGCCATTCGTACAAACATTTCTAACAGACTGGTTCACGTATCCTCACCATACATGAATACATTAGAGAATGCATTGCATATAATCATAACACAACACACTAACACCCGCCTCCCTTCAACCCCCCCACCCCAACCATCCCCCCGCCCCACCCATCCCCACCCCCCTACTCCCTACCCCCACCCCATACACACACGCATTAACCTCATACTCAACGTCAATGAGCTGGAAGACAAGAGTGGGGAAAGGATCATATACTTTACAGAGAGAAAGCTTTCCTGAAGAAGTGGGTTTTTAGTTGGGACTTGAATGAAGGAAGAGTGGACTGGTTACGGGTATGGTCAGGGAGAGAATTCCAAATGCTTGGTGCAACGAAACTAAATGATGTTTTGAGACAAAGGGAAAATCTAGTTTCACACGCACACACACGCACACACACACAAAATGTGGTTTTGGAAAACAACCTGTACAATAAAATCTTGTGTAAACTGTTTTGTTTGAGGCTGGTCTTGACTTGAATAGTGTTTGTATGGTCATTTCCTGGCATCTTTCCTCTTCTAGCTCTGTGGGCAAATACATTCGCCCTACACATCACTCTACACTCCCACCAAATGCATAGACATTCTCTGCCAAGTACCCTGCCATGTGTTTGCCTTTTTAAAAAAAAGAGCTTATGCAACTGTTTCTTCCCTTAACTCTTCTATCGCCATGTATTGATGTTCTTGGTTTGTCCATTGCGACAAGAGGGGAGTTAACTATTTTTTCTAGTGCGCATGCATAGCTTTACTGGAAAAATCACTGATAAAAGCTCTGAAAGTAGACAATCACGCAACAGG
The DNA here is from genome assembly GCA_017654935.2 of Phymorhynchus buccinoides. Taxonomy (NCBI): domain Eukaryota; kingdom Metazoa; phylum Mollusca; class Gastropoda; order Neogastropoda; family Raphitomidae; genus Phymorhynchus; species Phymorhynchus buccinoides. The sequence goes on along the minus strand of CM065681.1, from coordinate 63,203,354 downwards.
GCACTTGGCAGTGAATGTGTTTGCATTTGGTTAGAGTGAAGTGTGATTTACTGGGCGAATGTATTCGCCCGTGGTGCTAGAAGAGTTACAACAACTCATGCGCACTTGAAAAAAAAAATTGCCCCCCTCTTGTCTGTTGAGATTCAACAGGCAACCGAGAACGTCAAAAAATACATGGCGCTGCGAAAAGTTAAAAGAGATCAACTGAAGATGCCAGAACTCACTCCAGATTTCAGGGATATTCGCTTCCTCAGTTTTTGGTTGTGGGAGCCCTGAGTAGTGAAGCTTAGAGAAAGAGTGCAATTTTTAGTTAATCAAAGAATGAAATAGTGAGGCCAAGAGGGGAGATAACGAAATTGAACAAAGGGTGAATACTCTCTTTCTAATTAACTCCCATCCACCAAAGTTGATTATGATGCCAATCACCTAGCAGTGCGTGGGTCAGAACCAAAGTGAGACAAACAAAGCATCATTCTCAATAAAGAATGTGCCAAGTTCGCCTTTATGACCCTCCACCCACACAGTACAATTTTTAATGGTTGTTCTTTCAGGTTTGAGGAGGAAGACATGCTGTGGGAGGCTGAAGGGAGCTTCAAAGAACTGCTGGCAATAGACCCTAACAATGTGCAGGCTAGGCATGGTTTAGATCGCTGCCGAGAGACACAGCGTCAGAGGGTGACCCCAGGCTACAAGGTAAAGTTCTTCAAGGTGACTCAGTGCAGAGCTTCAGATTGCCAGGGGGCTTCAAGTGAATGACTGGAATTGACCCCTCATTTTATTGCAGCCAGGGGTCGTATGACCCATTAACCCTTTCGCCGCCAGCCATTTTTCAGTAAAAAAAATGTCATTAAACTTACCTGGGTAGAGAAAAAAAATCTGCAATATTGCGAATTCCTCTGTGCAGTGTTTCCCATAAAGCACATTTGTGCGTCCCTGAAGCACTAAAACCAGGAAGGGACTCTTTAATTTCAGCACTGTGCATCCCAAGGACGCACATGTTTTTCACAGACCAAGTTTAATCTCTCTACTCTCTGTTATGTGCGTGAGCATGCGCAAAGTATTATACATGATTTTACGTGACAAGGCAGGTATGTAGCTTGTGTGTTTCGCATATTCACCTTCACTGAAGCAGGCTTTTAAGTGTTGATTGGGGACCCGTAAACATTTTAAAAGGACCCTTAAAATTTTGCACAGGGGGTCCCTGGGACCCTCACATTTGATCCTTATGGGAAACACTGCTGTGACATGCATAACATTAGGCCTATCCTTACCTCCCAAAAATAAGAAAATAAGGTCTTCATATAACAGGCCCTGATTTTATGCCTTTTAGTGACATGGGTGTTGAACCATCGTGGTGCCAAAAAACGACATTGGCGGTGAAAGGGTTAAGTCTGAAAACAATCTGAAGCTCTGACACATTACTGACCCCTTATTTAAAAAAACTGACCCTTCATTTTCTGTAACCATGGGTCAATGATCTGAAGCTCTGTGAATGCTGTATCTTGTAGATATTTGATTTGATTTGTTTTGTTCTTTTTTGTTTCAATTTGTTTAGCGTTGCCTGCAAGGACTTTTATTTCTCCCGAAAGTTGAAAAGGAATGAAGAAGGTAGACAGATAGTTCTTGAGGCATCCGTTGATTAAATAAGGATGTTTTAACTGTTGTAATTCCAAAACCTTGCTTTTTATGTTAGGCCAAAAAACTTACATCATGCAACAGACCAAGTTACTGACCAGTACTAATAATAGAGGCCTGACTTTGGAAATCAGTCTGCGGGTGTATAAAGATGGGTAATGAACGATTCTGCTGCAAGGGGGTTCAGTCTATTAGATTGTATTGTTTCCATTTGTCAAATAAGACGAAACATCTATTTTTGCTGCATTCTGGCAAGAGCGAGAGAGAAAAAGTGAGTGAGTTTCGTGTTGCTAAGAAACGGCCTTTAAATGGAACGACAGCTTGGCATGTATTCACGAGATAGCATTGGACTTATCATCATGGTATCTTAGAAGTCCTTCTAAAGTAGTAGGATTTAACAGGACTGTGGTAGGACTTCTAAGACTATCATGATGACAAGTCTCATACTATCTCGACGTGAGTGTAGGCCCTGGCGTCAAGGGCTAAGGACGATAAGTCCACCTAAGCAGCCTCTCCAATCAGTAGTGTGGCATTGGCAGGTGGCAGAGAGAGGGGATGAGAATGGTCGGATGAAGGCAGAATACAGACAGCACCTTCTGGAGACCAGGATTGTCAAGTTGCATGAGCTGATGGATGCAGAGGTCAATAGCCAAGGGTAAGTTGTTGAGATTTGTGCCTTGAAACTAAACAGCTGAGAACCGTATTTTACGGACTACAGACCTGTTTACCCTCCCGGTTTTGCCGGAATTGCCCCGGGAATTTGCAAAAATTCTGGGTAAAATAATAAATTCCGGGTGAACGCTGAAAATCCCGGGATTTCGAAAAAACGTCTGTTATTTGTTTCCGTTTGTATGAAAAGACACAAGGGTTGACCGAAACCTTGGAGTGATAGGGTGAAACGGACAAAAGTGAAGCAGAAGTTTTCTCAAAAGTATTTAAAAGTGCCAGGAATAACAAGTTTGCGTTTGGGAGACGAGCATGCACACTGCAAGTACTGCAACGTGGACTTCAGAATTTCGCACAGTGCGCTCGCAAGATACCTTTTAAATCAGGGTTTTATCGTGAGTCGTGTACCGATGTCAATTCTGTTTTTTTCTCTCTCAAATTCCGGGTTTTTCTGTGGCAAATTCCAGGTTCATTATATGGGTAAACAGGTCTGGGACTATAAGGCGATACTTTTCCCCCAGGCCGTGACCCCTGCGACTTATAATGTGACTTATATTATAGTAGGAGACTACATTAACAAAATCTTACCGTATTTTACGGACTATAAGGCGATACTTTCCCCCCAGGCCTTATAATGTGACTAATATTATAGTAAGAGACTGCAATAGCAAAATCTTACCGTATTTTACGGACTATAAGGCAATTCTTTCCCCCAGGCCGTGACCCCTGCGCCTTATAGTGTGACTTATATTATAGTAAGAGACTACAATGACAAAATGTTAGTTTTGTGTAAAATTGGGGGGGTGCCTTATAATCAAGTGCGCCTTATTATTCCGTAAAATATGGTATATGTTTTGATGTGTGTATGAGAGAGAGAGAGAGTGTGTGTGTGTGTGTGTGTGTGCACATGTGCGCAGAAATGCATATTATGGGCATGTTTGTGTGTGTGGTAGTTAATGAAAATAATCAGTTTGTATGTATTCCATTATCTAGGCAGCTTTCAAACTAATGGGTCTGCCTTTCAGCCGATGCCAACAGTTAGCTAAGTTGGAATACTTTTAGTCACATTCAGACAGACAAAGATAGAAACATTACTTTTTAAGGGAGGTTAAAAACTATAAGGTTTGGTGGCACTTAGTAACACGTCATAACCATGTTTGTTTTACAGCCTGGGGGGATCCAGTGGCCTTCGCCCGGACGCCACCCTCAGTGAAACGGGCGCTCAAAGCGAAGAAGAGAAGCAACCACGACACTCTGTGTCCCCTTCATCCTCCCCTTGCCAGTCCCCCTCACCCACTTGCAAGTCCCCTTCCCCTCCTCCCCCGACTGAGCATTTGATGGAGGAACTGTGGGAGACATGGCAGGCCAAGCAAGAGGGGGACAAGCCGTGCCCATCAACCAGCCCTTGTCAGCTGCCAGGGACTGGGGATCATGATGACAGTGGTGGGGACAGGGTTGTGGCCAGGGAGGGTCCTCGATCGTCCTCATCCGGGTCATCATCAGCGCCTCATGAAGGCAGGGAAAGGGACTCTCAAGTCTTCCCCCCAAAAGAGCTGTTGTCGTCTTCGGGTCTGAGTCGTCCTGAAACCAGTGGCTTGAAATGCCCTAGAGCCTTCAGCTGTTCACTTTCTGGGGATGTGCTCGTGTCGGAACTGCAGCAGCCTTCTGCCCATAAGAGTCATTCATCTGGGAGTTGTTCAGAACTGGTTGTTTCGTCCCATTCTTCGGAATCACCATCCAGAGGTCAGAGCTGCAGCACGCTTTCAGAATCTAGAAGCCCTTCCGGATGTGATAATACAGCGGAATCTGTGAGACTGTTGCGTGCAGATCCCAAAGATCTCCAAGGCAGTCAGACGCATAAACAATGTGAAGGCAGTCAGGCGCGTAAACAATGTGAACTGTCATATTCCTCACTGACTTCAGATTCTGAAGATGATTTCAAATCAGACAACCCCGCAGAGTCAGTTATTGGGTATGTCCCTTCCCGTCAACAGAAAAGGGGTCACCCCAAATACTCTAACCGTTCTCTTCATAACTCTTCCTCAGGAAGTAGCAGTCACTGGTCAATGTGCCCAGTAAGGCCAAACCGTTGTTCTGGTTTGGGCTCAAGGTCTTGTTCTTCTGTGGAGGATCCATCTCCTCGATACAGCCAGTCTGTGGGTCGTGACTCTTCACCAAGATGTAGCCGTTCCCAGAGATACAACTGTTCACCTCAACATGACTCTTCTTCCCCAAGGCACAACTGTTCCCCTCGACTTGACTTTTACCCAGGAAGCAAACATTCCTCTAAATGTGTCTCTTACAACGACCGTTCACTTAGACATGGCTCTTCCCCCAAACGTGGCTCTTCCCCAGGAGACAACCGTTCCCCAAGACTTGGCTCTTCCCCAGGAGACGACCGTTCCCCAAGACATGACAATTCCCCAAGAGACAACCGTTCCCCCAAACGTGGCTCTTCCCCAGGAGACGACCGTTCCCCAAGACATGACAATTCCCCAAGAGACAACCGTTCCCCCAGACATGACATTTCCCCAAGAGACAACCGTTCCCCTAGACGTGGCTCTTCCCCAAGAGACAATCGTTCACCAAGACGTGACAATTCCCCAAAAGACAACCGTTCCCCCAGCCATGACATTTCCCCAAGAGACAACCGTTCCCCTAGACGTGGCTCTTCCCCAAGAGACAATCGTTCACCAAGACGTGACAATTCCCCAAGAGACAACCGTTCCCCCAGACATGACATTTCCCCAAGAGACAACCGTCCCCCTAGACGTGGCTCTTCCTCAGGAGACAACTATTTCCCAAGACGTGGCTCTTCCCCAAGAGATAACCGTTCCCCAAGACGTAACTCTTCCAACCGTTCCCCAAGACGTGGCTCTTCCACAAGAGATAACCGTTCCCCAAGACGTAACTCTTCCAACCATTCCCCAAGACGTGGCTCTTCCGCAAGAGATAACCGTTCCCCAAGACGTAACTCTTCCAACCGTTCCCCAAGACGTGGCTCTTCCCCAAGAGATAACCGTTCGCCAAGACGTAACTCTTCCAACAGTTCCCCTAGACGCGACTGTTCCCCCAAATATAACCGTTCCCCTAGACGTGACACATCCCCTACATCTAACCTCTCCCCTAGACGTGACTCTTCCTCAAAATACAACCGTTTCTCTAGAGGTGACTCTTCCCCTACTAGGTACAACCGTTCTCCTAGACGTGACTCTTCCCCTACAAGGTACAACCGTTCCCCTAGACGTGACTCTTCCCCTACTAGGTACAACCATTCCCCTAGACGTGACTCTTCCCCCACTAGGTACAACAACCGTTCCCTTAGACATGACTCTTCCTCAAGATACAACCATTCCCTTAGACATGGCTCTTCCTCAAGACATGACTCTTCCTCAAGATACAACCATTCCCTTAGACATGGCTCTTCCCCAAGATACTATCTTAGAGATGACTCTTCCCAAAGAAACGACCATTCCCCTACACGTGACTCTTCCCCTAGACACAACCGTTCCCCTAGACGTGACTCTTCCCCAAGGTACAACCGTTCCCCTAGGAGTGACAACACCTCAAAATACAACCAGTCAGAAAGATGGGGATGTCGAGAAAATGCCTCAGAAACCCCCCCTGTGAGAGATGAGAAAACAGATGAAAAGGGTACTGGTAATAGCAACCTGGGTCGATGGGATGATCTTTCTACCTACGTGGGTGTGAACAGGGATTTGCTCGACAAGGTGAGGAATGTGCCCCTGTCAGAATTCTTTCACACAGACAGTGACCACCAACGGCAAAAAAGTAACAGAAAACGACGATCTAGAAGTGGTTCCAAGGATACGTGGGAACGCTATTCTGAAACCATGGCGAATCAAAAGAGAAGGAAGTGTAGAGAGCAGGAGGAACTTGACTACAATGCCCATGGGCGTGTGTCACAGCTTCCATATGCTACAGAATTTAGCGAAAGCTCTTCAGCAAGGAGAGCAGTAGAGAGGGAATACTCTCCTAAAAGAAGATCAGCATCGAAAGAACACTGTAGCTCCAGGAGAGTGTCTTCCAGTGAACACTCTTCCCACCAAAGAAAAGCATTTAGTAATAGTTTCAGGGAACGCTCTCCACTAGGTAAAACAATAATGAGGGAACATTCTCTTCCACGGAAAACATCGCTTAGGGAATATTCTCCCTCACAGAAAACAGCATTGAGGGAATATTCTCCCCCTTGGAAGACATCGTTAAGGGAATATTCTCCCCCACAGAAAACAGCGTTGAGGGAATATTTACCCCCTCGGAAAACATCGTTTAGGGAATATTCTCCCCCGCAGAAAACAGCGTTGAGGGAATATTCTCCCCCACGGAAAACAGCGTTGAGGGAATATTCTCCCCCTTGGAAGACATCGTTAATGGAATATTCTCCCCCGCGGAAAGCAGCATTAAGGGCATATTCTCCCCCACAGAAAACAGCGTTGAGGGAATATTCTCCCCCACGGAAAACAGCATTAAGGGAATATTCACCTCCACGGAAAGCAGCATTGAGGGAACATTCTCCCCCACGGAAAACAGGATTGAGGGAATATTCTCCCCCATGGAAAGCAGCATTAAGGGAATATTCACCTCCACGGAAAGCAGCATTGAGGGAACATTCTCCCCCATGGAAAACAGGATTGAGGGAATATTCTCCCCCATGGAAAGCAGCATTAAGGGAACATTCTCCCCCACGGAAAACAGGATTGAGGGAATATTCTCCCCCATGGAAAACAGGATTGAGGGAATATTCTCCCCCATGGAAAGCAGCATTGAGGGAACATTCTCTCCCACAGAAAACAGCATCAAGGGAACATTCTCCCCCTCGGAAAACAGTAATGACGGAACACTCTCCCCTGCAAAAAACAGCATTGAGGGAATGTTCTGCCCCGCAGAAAACAGTATTTAGGGAACAATTCCCCCCTCGGAAAACAACTTTGAGGGAACAATCTCCTCGGAAAACAGGATTGAGGGAATGTTCTCCCTCACGGAAAACGGCATTGAGGGAACATTCTCCCCCGCAGAAAGCAGCATTGAGGGAACATTCTCCCCCTCAGAAAACAGTAATGACGGAACACTCTCCCCTGCAAAAAACAGCATTGAGGGAATATTCTGCCCCGCAGAAAGCAGCATTGAGGGAACCATCTCCCCTGCAGAAAACAGCATTGAGTGAACAATCTCCCACTCAGAAAACAGCTTTGAAGGAATATTCTCCCCCACAGAAAATGGCATTGAGGGAACACTCACCACCAAAACAAACAGCGTTGGGGGAACAAAATCCTCTTACCAGAACAGTTTCAAAAGAACACAGTGCTCAAGGAAGACTGTCATTGATAGAAATGACCGGCCGAGATAACCTGCAACTTCGACGAAAGTATATGCAACAGAGGTCAGTATCCAGGGAGCACAATCCACCAGGGAGACCAGATTCAGGAGAGCGCATTCCCAAAGGGAGGCTGGAGCCGATAGAACATGGTTCTCAGAGGAAACGAACCTACAGCCCTCCAGACGCATTGCATATACCAAGTTCTCAAGAAAGACCGATCTCAAAGGAATCTGATTTTCAAAGTACATGCTTCCCAGAAAATCCAGTTTTCAACAATGCTTCAGTAGCAATGACCCTAGATAGTGATGTTCATAGCCCTCCCCTTGGAACCCACTCAAAGGAAAGCTTCAGTGATACTGTTGACTGCAGCCCAGATCATATCCAGATTGATGAAGGAGGCGATCACTCAGAGTCAGAGCTCAGCCTACACAAAAGATCTACAGAGGGGAGTGAATCTATTGAGGCGCATCTAAGATTTCATGGAAAAGGGAGCGATGACCAAATAGGAAGCGATGACATTGATATATCTATGCACAATGAAGAAGACAAATATCAGCAAGAAAGAGAGGGCTGGCTGAATAGAAGTAGTGACAAAGAAAGCTCCAGAATGGTAGCAGAAAAGGAGGGAAGGAAGAGGGAAAAGCAGCAAGGGGAAAAGAGTAATGATGAAAATGGGAGAAAGAGAAAGAAGAGGAAAAGAAGAAGCACCAAATCTGAAAGTTCAGACCACAGAAAAAGAAACCGGGAGAGAAGTAGAATGAAGGCTAAAAGAAAGAGATCAGGAAGAAGCAGCCATGGAGACCACAAAGAAAAGGGGAATGGACGTGCAGGAAACAGTGACAAAGAAGGGAAAGCAGGTGACAAAGCGGGAGAAACAGAAGTGGAGAACAGAGACAGTCCTCGAACACCATCCAGAACTAAGGAAGACGACTTTTCAGATCCCCCGCTGATCCTGACTGAAGGAAAGCTGGCTGTGGCCTCCAAATGGGACTCCCCCACTCACCACCATCAGACCCACTCTCCTGACAGCAACATCCAAGCCGAGAAAATCTGTACCCCGTACACCATTGGAGAGGGCATGGGACAAAATGCGATGGAGGGTTTGGCTGAAACGTATTTCATTGCTGAGCTAGATAATACCCCCCAGCAGACTGAAGACAACATAACTGGTCCAGCCAGGAGGAACACTGTCTGTACTGATACAGATTATTACACTGATGATTCAGACGGTGAAGCAGGCACGCGTTTTCACCAACCGATTGAGGATCAGACAGACAAAAATGGAGTGACAGGTGAGAGAGATTCACAGAAGAGAAGCACAGCTCTCCAGCAACACATACAAAACATGTCTATAAACGACTTGGAAAAAATCCTTAAGTTGAGTGTTTTAGGGCAGGGGGATGCGCACACACAATCATTGTCTGATTCTAGCAGAGAACGTGTGGACAACACAGAGGGTGAAGACGCTCTAACAAAGGGGAATACGAAGGGCAGCTCTGATTCACTAGACAACTCCGTTCATACAGCCAGCTCATGGGAACAAATTACTAACTCCAGAAAGGAGGCAGTTCAGAGAGACACACATCAGCCAAAATTTGACAAATTGGAGTCTAGAGTCTTCACGGGGATGAGCAATGAGGAAAAGGCACTGTCAAAATTTTCTACTGATTTTCACAGAATAGATGTTGACAAATATAGATACATTGTGTCTGCGTGTATGGAGGAGCATCAAGACTCGGCACATAGCGATACAGAGGCAGCTGAGGATAGCAGATATGAAGAGGAAAGACAGAGACCTGAAGACCTCAACAGGGTGCCGGCAGCTTCTTCCGACTCCGCCAGTGACACAGAACTCCCAGACAATGATGACCAGGCTTCAGACTCCTCCCCAGGCGCTTGGACCTTGGTTCCTCAACACCATGTGTCAGCCGGTTCTCGAAAAAGAAAGCCCTCCCACCAAGGACACTCCTCTGTGGACAAGAAACCAGGGAAACCTGGATCCAGGCATACATCTTCCTCACCCTCCTATTCTTCCTCTAACGATGGTGATGGTGAACACGCCTCCTTGTCGAGGAGGAATAAGAGAGCATTACGACCACATGCCAAGAGAAAGGCCCAGGACAGAATCAGACATCATCACACCATGGTCGGGCGTGCTGTGGCCTGGAAAAAGTTCAGGCTACAGACAAACACTTTCAGCAAACGCTGGAGGAAGGGGGACGGTGGTGCAGCTGTCTGATTGTTGCCCTTTCAAGGGTTGTCTGCCAAAACCACTTATCTCATAAAGATGGTAGATCGGTGGTTTTGGCATGCAATCTCACTTTGCAAATGGTTTTTAACAGATGATGTTGTTAGAGTTATAAATGTTTCTTAGGATGCCATAGTGTAATCGGAGTTGGCACACCTTCCCTTCTTTCTATTTCTGTGTGGTTCTCATCTATCCTTTGGCTTGTTCCCGTCTCATAGTCTTTCTTTAGATTTAGAAACATCGTTAAAAAATGGGCATGTGCATACAAAAAAGTACGTGTTATTCTCAGCATGTCATTATTTTACCTTAAGTTAAATGTACCAGCTTTTGTGTTGGCTGTTTTAAAATATCAACAATGCAGCAAAAATGGTGGTCCATTCTGCTGTGAAGGTTTACTAATAGTCTTTTTTTGTGGGTAATTTTAATCCTATAATTCTTTTTAGGGGGGGGGGGGGGGTTGTCATGGTTTTTTTCTGTTTGTTATTTTTAACTGAGTGGAAAAAAAGGAAACGCAGACATTGGTACTCTCACAATGGTGTTTTATTATTGATTAGAAGAGTACTTCAAAAATTCGCTGCCATGCTAATAAAAATTGCTATTAATTAATTCAAAACTTCTCAAGTCCTTGCGATTTTCATTTATTGTCGGAAGTTTGACTCAAAGCTCTCAAGAAGAGAGAAAGATTAAAAAAAAATAATAATAAAAATCCCGAAACATAATTACCCCCACCTTGTCCTGTTTTGTTTGTTTTTTATTTTAGCTGAGAACAAATCAAATGTGAGGTTTGTATTGCTGGATAATCACTGATTTTCACTTCTGCCTCATTTTTACATGAAATATTTGACTTTCATTCTTGCTGAGGTTACAGTTTCTTTTTAATTAATGAAATATATGACGACGTTAGCTGGATTGTAAATGAGGGCCAAAGTGTACCATTTATAGCTGAAATTGTGTCATGAATGATGAAATGATCATTCCTCATAATCCATTGTCTTACATTTAGCCAAACTGTGATAGAGTAAACTGTTTACCCTCGATTATTGCCTGTGCTTATTCAGTTACTGCTTGGTCTGTTGGATGATTTACAGTCAAAACCACCGTTTTACCCTTGTTGGATAAAAAGCATTATTTGGTTAACATTGTTTACCTTATCTCCTAAAAAATACACCAAAAATGTTTGGCTATGTCATTTAACATACACACACCCTTCAGTATTATCAGTCTTGCCTTTCTTAGCATACATTAAGCAGTATTTCGGCAACTTTTTGAGCTAATAGTAATAATGGTTTCTCAATAATCATTCACTGATAATTCAATTATTTACCATTTACTTGATTTGGTCGAAAAGAATTAATTCGGGTTTTCACGCTTGTAGCGTTACTCCCCCCGTGGGGATACCGGGGGGTCTTTTGTATAAATAGTTCCCTCACCTTCTGGAAGTTCTGTGCTTGTAACTTCCTCTAATCTGTCACTCTCTTTGACTCTGCCTTTTCCCTTTGCTTACTGTCATCTACTATCTTTCTGCCTTACCTGTCCATTCACCTGCCTTTTTTCATGTAGTACTTTCCAAAAGATTTCTTCCAGCCAAAGTCAGACTTGCTGGGCCTATTTCTTAGTTAGGCGCATAACAGCAGCATGACGCATCTGCGCTTATAATTGACAGGAAACTATCTGAGCGATCGAAGAAGAAGAAGTAATGTTACTGTCATAAAACTATCTATCATGCCTCTTTGTCTCAGTAGTTACCGGTATGCATTGAATTGGGAAAATCTGTTTGCTGTTCCATAACCCTCCACCTGTTTGTGACATTGGATGCATATTTGTAATTGTTTAAATGGATGAAAATTAATGTAGAATAAATAAAATAGTAGAAGTTTTAAGTTCTCAGTCTACAGTAAGAAAGAGACTAAAAAAGACAGAAAGAACCGATAAATTAGTCTTTCGTTCCTGAGAACCGCTTTTGAGGTTGAATGTGAGTAACTGAGGATTCCTAGCTTTATAGAGCTCTCCTTCTCCCTATTCCTGGGTTTCCAGAGAGAGTAAAACTGTATAAAGGGGTGTTATGTTATTGTGAATATGCGGTATGTTTTCAGCAGCCTGTTTCTCTTTCATAAACAATACTTGCCCCAGTAAGAAAAGGGAAAAAACCCTCATTGCAATGGAATTATAGAAGAGCAAGGTAATAACAGTTGCATCATGTTGCATATTACGAGCAAAAGAGGCCTGTATGAATCAACGGGATAAAATTTCTCAGCAGCTAAAGAGGTTCTCAGGAATGAACAGTAGTTGAAACTTCTCTAAATACAGAAACCAAAGAGTTAATGGCTCAGGTTTTTATTCTTGTCTGTCAACTTTGTAAATTACAGCATTATAGTTGAACAGTATTTGTTTGTGCTCATTTCAATTATGCTCCACCAGGTGAGCTTCTGTAGTGTTTCGTTTGGAATGTTTAATGTGATGCACTGTTGATTTTGATTTGTCTCAGTTTGGGGTGTGGTGGTGGTGGAGCGTGTGGGTTAATTTCTACGTTTTCTTTCATGATTGCATTTTGATGGATTCAGGGGGCTACTGTATCACTTAATCAAACTTTGTTAGATATGTGATTGGTTTAAACGTTTTTTTATTCAACAATTTTAGTTTATAAACAATAACGAGGTAACTGGGTAACATTACTAACAACAAGCATATAGCTTATAACGTAGATATGTGATTTTAGTGTGGGTGGTCATTTGGACACTGGAATTTTGTTTCATTGCATTTTCCTTCCACTTTTCTGTATAGTTACCTCTTTTCTGATTATGTTGCCACTGTACAAGGAAATATGTAGAACATGATATGTACATCATGTTTTTTGTGTTAACTTATTTTTTATTACTTAATTTTTTGTTGGTGGCAGGGGGGCAAAATGAAAACTGGTTAAATCTTGTATTGGATAGTTGGGGATTTTTTTCTGTGGTTTGTTCGTGAAGGCTGTATTGTATTCAGTTTCATTTGCCAGATTGACATTGTATATCTAGGGCAATGTCTAATTTTTCTTCTTCTATTCAATCTGATGTTGAGTTATTACCATCTTCTGAAGACTGGGCCTATTAGTCTGTTTTTGTTTTTTTAAACTTTGGTGTGTGTGTGTGTTGGTAATGTTTGTACACTGTAATGAGATTTAAGATAAGCCATGTTATCAATTCATCAAAAACTGAGATGCTGAAGATTAGTCAGGGAATGGAGCAGGGGTCAGAGTGTGTGTTGGGAAGGGTGGCCTGGCGGTTGGGAGGATGGGTGTTGAAGGGGGGGGGGCAATGAGAGGAGTAATTAGGGGGGTTGAGTGAGTGTACAGTAAACTGCATTATTTAGCTTACCTTGAAAAATCTGGATGGTTTTGTTATCTTTATCCTTTGGTTCTTACTGTGGTGTTATGTTTGTATTCTTCACTTTATTATTGAGTCGTGTCTAGTTACAAGTATTTTTTGTATCAAAATTAGTCATTCAAGTTGGTTGGTTGGGCTGTTTGCTTTAAGCTTAAGAATGTTGAATATGATTGTCAATTAGAAGCTGGAATATTTGGCTGTATTTGATATAGTCTGTTCTATAATGTACTATTACTACTAATGATGGGTGCAACTACACAACATGAAAAAACCCTGAAAGGCTGGGGTCCAGGGGGTAATGTCCCCCTGCAGATGAAGAAAACAATTGATTTATGAAGGTATTTTAGTTTGCTTTTTCCACAATTTGTGCAAATGCTTATTTTAAAGTGTTTGAAAAATACAGTAGACACACAAAGATCTTGTTTGACAAATTTAGAAAAAAGGAACTTCCTTTTCTGGTAAAAACAGGAAATCCTTGTACACCAGGAAAAGTTGCACCCACGATGCAGTTTATCTAAGCCCAGGTTGGTTCGCTTCTCGGCGCGAGGGCATCACATGGCATGGTGCGGTCTTTGCATGCGCACACCCTTTGGCTTGCTCACTTGTGGCTCTGACAGAAACACACACAGTGACATCACAGATCAACAAAAAGTGGATTTTTTATAGACTTGCAGAATTATTGTAGAACTGGATAGTTTTTGATAATATACTGTTGACCTACATTTTCAAGTTCCTTTTTACATATAACTATTTTCATCCGTGTTTTTTTTATTTTTTTAAATTTGTTTACTTCTTACAGCTGTTTACTACAGATGATTGTTTCCTGAATTCCATTCTGTGAGAAATGATGTTTCTGATAATGGTACAGTGGAACCTCCCTATTAAGACCTTGAGTAATCATCCAAAATAAGGTCTTACGTGGGAGGGAGTTGTACTAGGGAGGTAATTTTAACATTTACAAAGGGCAATGTTTCAGAGAAGTCGGTCTTAAGTGGGAGGGAGTCTTAATAGGGAGGTTCCACTGTAAATATAAATTTGTGGTATGCATTCATTTAATCGATGCTAGCAACAAGTGCCTTAATTGTCTTTGTTTCAAGGTTCCTTTGTATTCAGTAGTTTTTAATGTGCTGCGTTTGTGCCATATTTGCAAAATATGTGTTCATGATGGGCCCTTGCATATTGGTGTTGCAGTGCTGATTCATCAACACAGATATGGGCCCCTGACGCTCAAAACTCTTATTTGACACACAGGATGTCACTCAAACGGCAAAATGTCACAATGACGGTTTTCCCAAAGTTTGCACTTCAACTATCACAGCATTTTTCTACGGTCAAACTTCAATTTTAAGACTTCCAAAAAGCTGGGAAAAGTGGGTCTTAAATTGGAGGGGGTCTTATATAACGGAGGTTCTGCCTTGGCATAAGGCGATGTCAGACCAATTGACATAAGCTAGAACACCAAGGCTACATCAAAATGTTATGTTCTGCATTTTTATGCGGGGATTGCCTTTAGCCATGGCATGACATCAGTCCGAAATCGGAGTGTATCTGCCCACGTGGCGGGGTAATCAAAAACAGTCATGCACGTAATGTTCTCGTCCCTAGCTGGTGTATTTGTATCGTAGTGTTCAAGTGCTTCAGCTGTTGGGATGATCCCTGGAGTCTTTAAGCCAGGGTACGACAAAATAACGGAGGTTGTTTTTATAGTGAGATATGTTTGTGTTGGAACAATGTCTTAAATGAGAAGCGGTCCTTTAATAGAGGGTCTCATATTAGGAGTTTGACTAATTACTATTAATCACGAAATTCTAAAATAGAGTACCAAGGAGGTTGTGTACCCCTCAAATTGACGCAATTTCTTTACAATTTCAAGGGGGGTTACGCACGTGGGTAACCCAACCAGCATGCAGACCTTTTAGTACTCTATACGGTGATCCCCTTAATTTTAGAGGAACTTTTTGTGCACTCAACTCCCCGATTCCAGAGAAGTTAATTGTATATGTGTTTATTAAGCATTTGCTTGCATACTTGTTTATACATTCTCTCTCACACACACACACACTGTCACAACACGGCTTGATGGAAATCTTTTTTAAAATTTTTTTAATAAACAAAATTGAGTACATGCCAGCCCAATTGTGACAGATATTGATTTAATGTTGCAAATGACAAATATTAAAAAAGTAAGAAGCAACTAATCCGTCGCTGAAGTGAACTCCATGCATAAAATGTTAAATGTGGGTTAGTATTATTGCTCCCAAATCTTTAAAAAACTAAACAGCTGAATTTTGGCAAAAAGTGGATGCAAATTCAACCGGGACGATAAATTCCAGTTTTCATTTAACTGATGATCCACTGGTATGGTAATCATTATGTAAATGAAATAGCTACGTCAACATGTATAGGAATTCCATGGCGATATTTGTTAAATTCTAATTTCAAAGTTGATTGTTCATGGTTGGGTGCAATTTTTTGTCTGTAAGGTTTTTGTTTATTGTTAGTCTAGCCCAGTGTTATATCGTCAAAGAATGTATGTAAAGCAAATACAGGCTTATGAATACCCAATTCATGTGTGTTTTACTTTGCTTTTCACACTTTTTATATTTAATTTTTTCCTTCTTAAAAGGAAGTAATGGGAGTTAACTTTAATTTAATGAATTGAGAAGCAAACTGTCAACAGCTAAACCTGCAGACAGCAGAACACCATCTGTATTTTGAATGAAAACGCTCGTAATTCTAAAAATTCAAGTACATGGGTGCTCCTGGGAAATTAAAAAAAATGCTGCAAGGCAGGGGTTCAGGGGCCGCCCAGGCCCCGGCAGAGTGCAGGGACAACACCCCTCCTGGGGGTTCCGGGGGGCAAGGCCCCCTGGAAGCTGAAGGGAAACAACAGTTTACCATGTAATTGACAGGCTCTCGTTGCATTTTCACTTCTGCCTAAACTTCATGACCTCTATAACCAGCAAAATGCATCTTCTCAAATTCTGGTGACGCCGGCTCCAGGCAATTAAAAAAAATCCTGAACTTCAGGACATCCTGGACACAAAAATCCTGAACTTCAGGACATCTTGGACCAAAAAATCCTGAATTTCAGGACATCCTGAAAGCAGGAGCATCCATGCAAGTATACCCTCCTAAAATTGATTAAAAGTTAACTTTCTTCCTTATCAAGAAAAGCAAAATCTTATTTGAATGCAGTCTGAATAATAATTTAATAGATATTAGAATGTTATTTGGATGATACTCTAAGTTTATCTAAATTTATTTATATTCATAGTAGACAAGTAGGCTCAGCCAAAACACTAAAGGCACAAGTTTGCCGAGTTGAACAACTACATATTAGTACTTTTTCAATCATCAACCCTTTGCATTTATTGGAAGTGTAAAAAAAAAGTATAAAGCAAACACACACATACCACAAAAAAGTAAAAACAAAATAATTACACAACACCTATACACACTTTTCACTGAACTTCCATCCTCCACTAGACCAAGTAACCTAGGTCCCAGTTCCCTAAGAGGAGCAAAAACGATTGCTTATATACTTTTGAATACAACAGCAGATTTTTAAACTTTTTGAGGGTCATATATAAATATAGCCAACTTTCACTGAAGCCAGCCAATCGGTACGGGATATGAAAATAAAATTCTGATTACACTACGGTAAATAAAAGAAAAATGATTTAGTGATATTTACAGAACACTGTAAAGCATGTGAAATCCTTTTCATTCATCTCTGCATTCATCAATCATAAGAATAACAACTGGTCTTCCTCGTGCTTGCATTATACAGAATGGGAATGAATGTAAAGGAACCTGAACCGTGCAGACACGCCTTTTGATTTAAACACAAAATCCACATCAACCTACACCTTTCTCGCTCACTTCTACCACCAGTGATGTCTCGAGGCTCCGGTCATAGGACATTGATCTATTAAAATTGAAAATGTCCTTTCTATTCTTCTCTGTCAAGACAAATGTCTTTTTAAAATTTTTAACACTGGCAAACTTTTGTCTTATTGATTTCTGCAAGAGCCAGAACATTGTCCTATTAATTCCTCATGTCTTAGGACAGTTTGTCCTATCACTTTCCGATCCTCGGTACATCACTGTTGCACTATTAAAATAAATCAAAAATATGTACACATAAGAAAAACTAGAGCTGGTTTCAGAACACAACATGGTATAAAACAAAAACATTTCTATTGTTCTCTGATTCACACCGACGGGATACTTGGGTGAAAGAGACAGCAACGTAACACTGATCATTCCTTCAAGCACGCACCACACAATCATGACGCAAAAACATTTCAGACCACAGTCACACACCACACAGTAGCAATAAGACACCAAGGCTTTAATGGAGGGGCCAGACATTCTAAAAATGAAGACAAATGATGACTCCAGACTAAAACAAATTCCAGCTTTTACAAGGCGCACTTTCAGGAAACTGAAACAGATGGTGAATCCTATTACTTTCAAAAGAAACCAGTGGTAATACTGTATGAACCCAGGCATGAAACTACAAAATCCTTTTTTCCTACTTTTACAAATATATTACTGCTCTTGATGTAAAATCTAAACAAATTACTCCTAGCTAAGTGAAACAATTTTCAGCCTCTGCAGAATATATATGCAGTTTCAGAAAATGCTGACTTGGACTAAAAATTCAAATGAAAAAAGAAACAACTTGTATTAAGAATCCATGATGACCCCCATTCCCTCCCTTTTTTTTTTACAGTCTGCTGGTACATTTTAATTCTATAAGTAAAGATTCTATGCTGAATCATGTCACAAATTCTAAGACATTTCAGGAACTGATGGCAAAGAATGAAAGATAAAATGTTATAAGAATCGAACTTAAGCATGACGGTTTTCCTTCTGATTTTTGTAATAAACCACATACTAACAATAAGCTAAAATCTAGATATAAAAAACAGAAAAAGCAAGGCACGTTCCAAGCCTCTTTAAGATTCAATTTCAGAAGTGTTGACATATGATAGAATGTATTTTTCCCCTTACAAAAAACAAGTTGGATTAAGATTGAATTGTTAACTTGAATAACATTGTAATTTTTTAAACTCTTTAACACACATTTTTCATCCTAAAATGTCAATGTTAAAATGTCTTTTATTTCCATGAACTTCAGTAGACTTTAAAAACAAGTTTCAAATGTAAGAACATTTAACGAAAAAACCTCAAAACATTCATTTTATATAAAAATCTTTAATATAAGTTTTATTTATATCCTAATATTAATAGCATTAAAAAAAGGAAAACAACATTGATAATATAATAGTATACTCTTTTAATCATTTATATGAATCCATTTTTAAAATAAAAACTCCCTAAAACCACGACCTTGTAAAAACAGTCTAAAAACAAGATTTTGTTTTTGAAGCAAGTACCTTAGACTCTCCGTGTAACACCTAACAAACAAGCCTCTTTTTTTTTTTACCTGCCCTAATCAACTAATCCCACAAGGAAAGACGATGTTTTATCCTAGGAAGCCAAGTCCCTGGATGGCTTGCACAAGGACAGACTAGATGTTTCATCCCAAATGGTTTGCCCAATGAAGGTAAGGATGTTTTGTTGCAGAAAGGCTACAATCTCTTGTCCTAGATTTCTTGTCCAAGGAAAGGGCCGATGTTTTGTGCTAGGAAGGCCAGGATGTTCTGTCCTCCACCATTTCTGTTGCAACTCAAGGTGTCCACTTTTTTCCCCAGCCAGGGCCCTGTGTTGCAGGCCGCTGGAGAGCACTGTCCTCAGGACAAGCAGGCCGGTGCAGCAGTCCCCCCCCCCCCCCCCCCCCCCCCCCCCCCCCCCCTAGGACTGGTGCTGGGCCGCCTTGTCATGCCCTGGGAACAGCTCCTCGTTGCTCACTGCCGGGATGGTGGCTACACTCAGGAACAGCCTGAAACACACACACACACAAGTATGAACAGATTTGTGTTTTACTCTACATTTACATTGCATTATTTCTCGTCACCGAGACGCATCTCTGTGAAATTCGGGCTGCTTTCACCTCTAGACATTGTAGCAAAAAAACATTTCGAACAGCTCCTGATTAAAAGCGGCTTCAGTCCTAAAACAAGATTCAAACATATTACTTCCCCAGCAGCATGCAAAACTGATTTGGATGGAGCTCAGAACTGCCTACCCCTAAAATGTGTCAGTAGTTTTATTTAACTCGGTGTGTTCAATTTTTAGTAGTTTTGAGGTCTTTCAGTAGTCATGTCGCGCTGCGCGAAATCACTTCATATGCAAAGCATGACCACAACATTTCGCTTTGCATGCATTAAGAAAATGAAGTTTGCAGTACATTGTATGTTTGTATGACCCAGTGCTTGTGTGCTATTGTGTGTATCACTGTGTGCATGTCATTCATTGCATGTGTGTGTGTGTGTGTGTGTGTGTGTGTGTCTGTTCTCCTTCCGGTTAAGTGCCCACAATCAACAATTTGATTTTTATGGCACTATTTCTGTCAGGTCCGAAGTGTCCGTGAATGCATTGTTAATTTATTTTTTATTTAAAAAATGTGACTATCAGTGTATCAGTAGTACACACCTAAGTGAGTGGGAGAGAAAAACCCAGAAAGGGTGGGGGGGATATGGAGATGAAAGAGAAACACAGAGAGGGAAGGTAGGGAGGGGGTACAACAAGAAATGATATTTGATCTATAGGAGAGACAGTCATGAATATAAAAATAATACAACAGCAATAAACAAAAGAAAAACAAAGAAAAAGACCGACAGTAAATCAGAGAGAGAGAATGGGAAAACATCTGGCCTACTTTAGTTTCACTTCGTGTGTGTTTGGCCGAACGTGCGAGTGATCGACACTTCAAGTTCAACAAGTGTCCTCTCTGCCTGAGTCAAATCTTTGACACCCAGCTCGGTTTCATTGTGTGTAGTGAAGAAATTTGTTATGTTCTGGGTGTTTTTCGGTGCGGCTAATGCCGATTATGATGCGTGTTGTTTGATTCAACATGCTGCTGTCAATCATAGAGTCCCCCAACTCAAGAAATCACATCTGCACAAGCGATCTTGCGTTCTGCCTATCCGCACTACAGAAAACTTTGTGTATTGTGCACGGTATGCTTGAGAAGATATTGATTGACTTCTTCTTTGATCTTACTTGATATTTTTTTCAATTAAATAACTTCACAAACTGAATCACTGTCACCCGACTGAAGGCTTTCTCTCGCCGCCATTTTGTTCACGCTAAAGTCGGACGGCGCATGCGCGAGAGCCCTACTTGCCGCTCGCCTATACAAACTTCAGACGAACCTATATAGAGGCAAGCGGACCTCAAACGAACCGTGCTAGAAAACGTACTTTGCGGTAATAGAAAATCATAGAATTTGGCTATCAACCGTAGTTCTGTAGTTTATAGTCAAATTCCGTAGCAACTACCGGAAATCCGTAGGGGTAGGCAGGTCTGGGAGCTGGTCTTTCCCTTAAACCACCAATGATGAATCCTTCAGTTTGATCACACAAGAAGAGTAGTAAATTTAGTTGCAGAGATGACATTCATCTTTTTCTTCTCAATGGTCGTTTACGAGTAGCAAGGGCTTAATGTTGAACACACCAATAGATGCACACAATATTTACACTTTTCAAATGTGTAAAAAATAATATGCACAAAAACGTAGCACCTCCAGACCACACCACTGAAAGGGTCCCACTTACTGGTGCTTGTACTTTTCCTTGATGGTGCGCAGCTCCGGGTGGCGGCTGTTGACAAACTGGTTGTTCATCTCCAGCACCAGGGGCTTCATCTGCTTCAGCGTGTAACCCGTGTAGAACTCCAGGGTGGGCGTCTGCACAGCAACACACACACAGTTCACTGCTACGATCAAACGGCTATTGTACAAACTGTAGGTGATGAGTGGTTCAATACCTTCAGCATGCCAAAGAAACAATGACCACCGTTGTGGTTTGTTTTTTCTTTCTCTTCAAATGAACAGATACATTACCTTACTCTTACATCCCATAGCAAGATTGTTAAGAAAAATACAACAAACGTTGGCAGTTCATTTGGTATACATATCATTAAGTGTCCGTGATGTTTACTGGATATCAGTTTAACCTTTTCTTTTTACCAAAGCACAAATTGAACCAGTTCATATTCGCCAAATATTTTGCCTTTTATTACACTAACTGGCATAAAAACAATTTAAATCCAATAATAGGAAAACAGTCTGTAAGGCATAGATGCGCAGTGGTGGACTCATGAACATCATTATTCTCTTAGGTCGTGTACACATATAGTGATATACGCGGATGTTCCACGCAATCTGTAAATAAGTAACAGAAAGAAGGGAAAAAAATATATGCACGTGTCCGCATTTCCCCTAATCTATATATTTGTTTCCTTCTTTCTTTTATTATTTCCGCGTGGCAAATCCGGATATACTGCATACCAGGCCTTATTTTACTACATCTTACAAACATTTTAGCTTACATGCCGAAATAAACGAATCCTTGACCGTTTCGACATCATGACCACAAAGAAGCAAAGACATTTTTGTTATTGTCCCTTTACAAACAACATTGGCAGAATTTGTTTATTCTAAGCCGATAGTGAAGAAAAGACTAATTTTCCAATTTTCAGCCAAAGAATGTTCCTGGGTGGCAAACAAAAGTGTTGAAATGTTTGTTTTCCCTGACCGACTGACCCAGTGTCCGTCGCGTCTCATGACCATGGCTATGTAGAGGACGGCGGCGGCCATCATGCTCTCACTCTGGAAGACAAACTTGTACTCCATCAGACTCAGCTCCAGGATGAAGCGCGCCAGGTACAGTGTCTTGGTCTCCGATTTAGCACACTGAAACACCAACCAGCCTTTATTACACATTCAGCCCAGTTAACAGTTTACAAGTTGATAAAATAAATCTCTGCAAAACAAGCTGAATTATTCAATCCATTTTGGCGTGCATACTTTATGTACATGTAACTGCTTTAAAAAATAAAAATAAATCCTAAAAAATTAAATTGGGTTTCCTACTACAATTTAGTCCCTGACTCCCATTCATTCAAAATGTTTCTGACCAAATTTCAAGACAATGTTTTAGACTTTACAGCCAAAATTGACTGTTGCATTCAAGGCTGACACACACAGCTGCTAACCTTTTAATTAAAATAATTCTAGTTAACTACTAATAGGCATGGGATAATGGTTTCAGTTGTTTTCTTCTTGAGATAGCAGGGGTCAATCGCCATATCGCTCCCTAAAAACTGTTACATTTTCTTATATTTATATAAGCAAACTTCCTTCTTCGCAAGACAATGTGGTACTATACCAGACAACAAAAATATTGATTGACATAAATGTGAACAAGTCAGTGCAAAAAACATTCGAGGGCAGTACTGTCCCAAGGCCCGGCCCTAGTCCTATTAAAACTGAAAATATCCTTTTGCGTTGAAGACATTTTTTTCTATTGGTTGTCTCGCTTCAGAAAAGTTTGTCCTATCACTTTTCTCTCCGCGGTGCATCACTGAGAGGGTGAGCTAGAAAACAGAGGGTCTTCAAAGAAGCCCCCCTCAATCAAGTGTTTTCAGTCCTGAACTTCTTACACCTTGGGAAGGGGTGGGGGCGCACTCAGGCCATAAAAACAATTTTAAAACTAAAGGGGGAAATCCTAAGGCCGTGTACACACATAAGCGGATATTCCATGCGCAATCCATAAATAAGCGAAACAAAGGTAAAAGATTTCCGCATGTGTCCGAATTTCCCCTATATGCGCAAACTTTTATCCTTCTTTCTTCCACTTATTTAGGGTTTTCCGTACGGAACTTACGCATCTAATGTGACCACGGCCTAATGGTTAGGACATTTTCTTTGAAATAAGACACCGATTAAAAATAGGGGTGAAATTCCTGACAATTCAGAATGGCTGGCAGCAATGCACACACACACACCCACACACCGACTGACCTTGGCGTAGCGTCGCAGGAAGCGGTAGGGGATGGGTCGGCCCAGGTCGAATCCCACAGTGCGGAACAGGTCCCTCTCCATGGCCATGAACTCCTCGCGGTCGTAGGCGTTGTCGCAGATGTAGATAAAGTCGTCTATTGCTGGCGGCATGCGCTCCTGTAGTGTACAGCAGTCATCATGAAGCAAATCATTTTGGTTACATACTAATTAAAGGCATCTCGGAGTCAGGCTGCTCTTTTGTAAAACAATGATGACACTCATTTAAAATTAGCATACCAAGCACACGCTTTTTAAAGGTTTTTTCTTCTTTGTGTGTGGAATATGCATTATTTATCATTGGATCACGGAAGCCCTGTGCTCATGTTGATTAACCTTTTGTAAACGAAAATAAAACCCTTCTAAACGGGTCAGTCTTATACTGCAGATTGTTTTCCCAACCTTTCCCCACGGGGTTGCCATAAATTGGGGATAGGGAAAACTAAACCTGAGGACATGGATCCTCAACATTTGGCAGACCCAATTTTTTTTAATTCGCAGTCATTTCTGTGTTCAGTATATGGGAAGCAAACACTATATTAGCACTTAGGTTAGGAACATGTTAACTTTCTTATGGCTCCTTGTTTTAATATCAGCGGTTGGTGGAATGCGAGGAATGCAGGATGAAATAAGAGACCCTTAGGGTTTTTCCAGGCAGCTTGCTGGAATTTCCATTCTCAGAACTAATCAAAACAGGATGTAGGCTATCTCGCCTGTCTCCACAAAGTAAATGAAGAGAAAGTGACTGTTACTCTGGAGTAAATTGTACAGGGGCGGATTACGATGTACATAAAGGGGGGTTTCCAGCAGACTTCAAAGCACAGTACTTTACAGTTATGGAACTTTGTCATGGATGAAAGATGTAGTGTGTGTGTGTGCGTGTTTGTTTGTGTGTGTGTGTGTGTATTTGTGAGTGTATGAAAGAAAGAGATAGAGATTTTGTTTTGTTTTATTTTAGGCAGCCGAGGGGGTGGTGGTGGGGGGTCCATGCAACCAGGAAACACCCATAATCCATCCCTGTTATATGATTAAGTGAAAAGTGATAAATAATGATAACGAAAACTAAAATAAGAATCAAGAATCAACTTTTTCTTGCCCGTTTTACTTTTAGCTTGGTGCTACAAAAACGGAAAAGAGTAAGTTTTTTGTTTTTACTCTGTTAGTGTTACCCATGTCACTTTCAGAGACAAGTACGACCACACAGTAGCCGCTAATGATTTATTTCTACCATAACCGCTTAGGTCAGTGTTTGCTCTTTCTGTTGATACCAAACACTTTATTGTTAGTACTTGTTTAACTATCAGGGGAAAAAAATCAGAAAAGTGCTGAAATCAGACATCTACATGGAATAGGTGCCGGCTGTGGGTGTACAGCAATTGGGACTTGAAGCTCTGGCACTGCTAACAGCAGGATTGTGTTAAAAAAAATCCACACTGTATCGAGGCTGAGGACTCACATCGTACTTGGCAGAGAGAAAGAGGGCGGCGGCGCCCACCAGCTGCACGCGGTCCCTCACCATCTCGGGGATGGAGGCGAAATATGTGTCCACCAGTTTGACGGCCAGGTACAGGGTCTCGTGGTTCAACTCAAAGTTCTCCTGCACCTCCACTAGCCAGTCCACCAGCACCGCCCGCATCCGCTGGGTCACCTGGGGCTGCCGCGTCAGGTAGGGGCTCAGCTTGAACTGCGCCTGAGACATGGGAAATAAAGGAATGTAGCCTGCACAGGTGGACATCCGCTGGGTCACCTGGGGCTGCCGCGTCAGGTAGGGGCTCAGCTTGAACTGCGCCTGAGACATGGGAAATAAAGGAATGTAGCCTGCACAGGTGGACATCCGCTGGGTTATCTGGGGCTGCCGCGTCAGGTAGGGGCTCAGCTTGAACTGTGCCTGAGACATGGGAAATAAAGGAATGTAGCCTGCACAGGTGGACATCCGCTGGGTTATCTGGGGCTGCCGCGTCAGGTAGGGGCTCAGCTTGAACTGCGCCTGAGACATGGGAAATAAAGGAATGTAGCCTGCACAGGTGGACATCCGCTGGGTTATCTGGGGCTGCCGCGTCAGGTAGGGGCTCAGCTTGAACTGTGCCTGAGAGAGACAGGGGAAATAAAGGAATGTAGCTTGCACAGGTGGACATCCGCTGGGTTATCTGGGGCTGCCGCGTCAGGTAGGGGCTCAGCTTGAACTGCGCCTGAGACATGGGAAATAAAGGAATGTAGCCTGCACAGGTGGACATCCGCTGGGTTATCTGGGGCTGCCGCGTCAGGTAGGGGCTCAGCTTGAACTGCGCCTGAGAGAGACAGGGGAAATAAAGGAATGTAGCTTGCACAGGTGGACATCCGCTGGGTTATCTGGGGCTGCCGCGTCAGGTAGGGGCTCAGCTTGAACTGTGCCTGAGAGAGACAGGGGAAATAAAGGAATGTAGCTTGCACAGGTGGACATCCGCTGGGTTATCTGGGGCTGCCGCGTCAGGTAGGGGCTCAGCTTGAACTGTGCCTGAGAGAGACAGGGGAAATAAAGGAATGTAGCCTGCACAGGTGGACATCCGCTGGGTTATCTGGGGCTGCCGCGTCAGGTAGGGGCTCAGCTTGAACTGTGCCTGAGAGAGACATGGGAAATAAAGGAATGTAGCCTGCACAGGTGGACATCCGCTGGGTTATCTGGGGCTACCGCGTCAGGTAGGGGCTCAGCTTGAACTGTGCCTGAGAGAGACATGGGAAATAAAGGAATGTAGCCTGCACAGGTGGACATCCGCTGGGTTATCTGGGGCTACCGCGTCAGGTAGGGGCTCAGCTTGAACTGTGCCTGAGAGAGACAGGGGAAATAAAGGAATGTAGCAGGCCTGCACAGATGGACTGGGACTTAGGTTCCAGTAATGGGAAGGAGCCTCTTCAGTCTTGGGAGCTTTTTAAACTCCTTTATCATATGTGCCTTCCCCATCATGTAATTAAATCAGTGAAGGCTATTGTAAAACCCTGTAAAATAATTAGTCTTTGAATATATCAGGCATGAGATTGAGGAATTGTGAAAAAAGCTGAAAAGTGGGTGTCTGAGGGCAAAGCCCCCTTAAGGAAAGCTGAAGCTTTTGTGTGTGTGTGCGATCTAAGCCTTATAAAACAGCATTAGAAACAGCAAACCTGATATATTTAGTTCATTTTGCATTTGCTCATAAGAAGTCATTCTTACTCAGTTTCTTTTTTGTATCTACAAAATGTCCTCAGGCCATCAAAAAAGCTGAAATCAATCTAAACTAAAGGCTGAACATTCCCATGCCTGATACATGCCTTATGTACCATTTCACAAGACCAGAAATATTTATAAGAAGAATTTAAAAAAAAGGGCATTTTAACATATTAAAAGATAAATACAGTTGCTATGAAATCAAAGGCAAACTATTGCTTCACTACAAATAACAAAAATGGAGGTGGTGAAAACAAAGGGCAGGGATCCAAGGAAAGCAGAGTGTTTTGCAGTTCAGTTGCAGAAGATATATTTGTTTGAGATTGGATGAGGGGGAAAAAACTATCATCGGCTTGTCTTTGATATCTGAAATAACGAGTCTATTATGAGTATTAAAAGAATAGTTGTTAAAAACAAGATGTCTAGAAATGTATATCATCGCCTGGGAACTCAAAGGTAACTCAAACATGCATGAAAGTGGGAGAAGATAAAAAAAAAAATGAGCGGGGGTCTGGGCGCCTCTAGGCCCCCAGTTGGTCCCGGGGCAGCGCCACGGTGGGGGTCAGGAGGCAAAGCCCCCTGAAGCTGAGTAACTTATAGCAATTTGAGCCCTAAAATGGGCGTAAAAATGTATGTCTGTCATAAATTGGGTACAAATGGTTATAATCAATGTCTTGCTGAACTTAAAAAAGTTAGTTGCAGTGTTTGAAATGCACACTTAAACTAGTGCCCATGCTCCTCTCATCCAAACATAAAGAACATAACATGTAAGATTACATTCACAAACATAAAGCAGTGAAGGACAGACACACTTTACTTTGCTCAGATGCAGCTCTGTTAGTGTTATGGCTTTCTTATTTTCCGTTCAACCTTCCTCTGATCCGTCCAGTTCATCAGGTATAGAACAATACATTTTCAGAAATATTCCCACAAAGTCAGTCTTAATTTTCAAGAAACTGGTAGCCTCCACTGTGTTGCCTCACAGCACTCTGACAGAGTTGACCCACATAGGTGCCAGATAACTAAAGATGCTGAGCAGTTGCAGAAAACCCCCACTAGTCAGTCCTGCTTTATTATGACAATGACAAGTTTGTCCACTTCCAAAACTTTCCTTCCTCCAAGAAATGTGGTGATGCACTGAAGTCTTTGATGGCATGTGTGTGAGTGAGCGTAATTAATAATTAAATCTATGTTTTCTCTCTTTCCTGACTGCATCATAACTTTAAATTGTTGTCTCTTACTATGCCGACCTATTAATACTCTGAAAAGGACCACCACTCCTTTACTATAACCTTCCTTTCATCTTTACCCCCCCCCCCCCCTCCTAATACCACATCATCTTCCCCTTCTGCAAGTGGAGGTAATTGATTTACCATGATGGTGATTATATAGTACTGTAGTTATAACTCTGTGGGGTGCTATCTTATCTTCCATGCCTACAGGCAGTTTTTCAGTGTTCACACTAGTCATGATGCCCTGCCTCACTGCCTAAAGAGGGAGAGGACACAGACACAGAGTGGAAAGAAAATAAAGAGGCTCTTTATTTTCTTTCCACTCTCTGTGTCTGTGTTTAGAGGGTCTGTGGGACTGTGTGTGAGAAAAAAATGGGGTGAGGGTAGGCATTTAATAACCCAACCATCTAATCCTGAAAACAGTGGTATTAAAAAAAAACCCACTGAACTTTCACTTAAGAAAAGACCAATGCAACAACTGAACTCTCACCTATTAACAATGGTGGTATTGAGTTCTTTAAAAAAGAAAAAAAAAGTTAAATCACTTACTAGTAATGGTATTTTTCTTTTGCTGGTGTTTGGCTGTGTGCATGTAACGAGAGAGAGAGAGAGAGAGAGAGAGAGAGAGAGAGAGAGAGAGAGAGAGAGAGAGAGAGAGTTTATGCTTTGCATAACTGTGTTGTGTTTTGGGTGGGATGAGTGGTGGTGATGGTGGTGTGAATGTGTGCTTGCGTGTGCTTGCGTGTGCTTGCGTGTGTGTGTGTGTGTGTGTGTGTGTGTGTGGTGCATGCATGCGTGAGCGATTGTCTTTTTTCGCATAGAGCTCCACAATGGGTGGTCAGGAGGACTGCGCTTTAAAGATGCTTTTTCTTCTTGAATGTGCATGGCCACAATCAATACGTTGACTATTATTAGGCTACTGTTGGACCGCCACAGCTATGTAGTTTAATCGTGCTCCACATAGGGCCTAGCTGACAAAACGTAAATCCATCGTGACCGTCCCTCCTTTAATTTTCTGACAATGTCCGCAACTCTGTCTATCCAGTTCTACCGCCAATTATTCTTGACACGTTGGAGGCCCCCACGGGCTTAACGATCTTTCTTGACATGGCGTTGAGTAATCTAAGCAAGAGCCGAGCCCTCTTCTGTAGATTAGATAGCAAAGAACAGTGGAGCCGCCGACATTGTTGCGCGGAAGATAGGATGTGGAGAGTGAGCTAAAGCTACTTCCGGTAAACCAGTTTGAGAATCGCCAGATAGACTTGTTGAAATAAGAATACGGCAAGATCGGTCCTTTCCTACCATACAAACATTTTTTTAAAAATATCTTTTCGGTGGAACTTTTTTTTCTTTGGCGGATGTTTTGAAAAAAATCGGCAGATTTTCCGCCGAAAGGGGAAGTCTTACATGCCTGCTCAAAACTGATCAGTTATGTGTTGGGCTTACCAGTTGATTGAGACAAGGCTGTAAACAACAATTTGCAAAGATAAGACGATGACACCATATGAACAAATCCGACGTAATTTGACATGAAATGACCGACATCTTGACTTCTTTTCTCCTGTGAAGCGACCTCTTACGACTTACGACACTGTTTTCTGCACAGTGATATGTTCTGACTTGAGGGTGAAATTCACAGCCTGCACAATGGACTGGTACTGGTAGCAGCATGCACTCACCTCTCTCTGCTTGTAGTATTCAAAGACGTCGTAAGCATAGAGAGCCACTTGACTCAAGTCATCCAGCACAGCGGAGTCAATGTCCTCCACACCCTTTTCCACTGGAACCTGTCACACCATCAAAGACAGTTAACCACTGAATTATATATCACTCATCCATGTTTACATTATATTTTATAAGCCTTTCAATTCATGATTGTACATCACTACATGATCTAACATTTCACAGGTCTTGATTATGATCTCATCTTTGTGCGTCATCAGCATCATCAACTGATCAAGCACATACATGATACATCATGTGGTACTGGTACTTAGCAGTCAATGTCTTAAGCAGGCATACATCTCTCAATGTCATTTCGAAAATTAAAATCAACAACAGGGCCTTGTTTGGTGACAAGTTTAATCAAGAAAATTATGCTGGCAGCAATGCCTTGTTTACTGACAAGTTTGATCTATAAAAAATAAAAATCATGGAGAAAATAGACCGACTTCGCAAAGCAAACAATAAAATTAAGGATAATCGTTCCTGCAGTTTTTGTTGTTCTTTTATCTAACAAAAAGACTGCCGTGTTTCAACACCAGCCAATGTAACAGGTAGAATAGAGAGAAAAATTGAAAGACACAAAAATGTCGATTGTCCCTCACTGACCTGCGGCATGTGCTCCTGGTTGGCCAGGGAACTCTCTGCTATGCTGCGGTCCAGCGACATGCGGGAATGGTCCATGTCCTCAACACTGGCAGAGAGCATGGACATACTGAGCAAAGGACGTCAGTATCTAACTCTTCACACTGGCAATGAATATAGCCAGACTGGGCAAGGGTCAGTGTACGTGCCTCCTGAACACTTTTACTTCATTACATGCAATAGTAAAAACTAGTGCTTGTATCAAGTAATCAATCATCCTTCATCAAATGTTAATTATATGGAAATGTTCATAAATAAATGACTAGAACACACAAGACCTGAACTGCTTCTCAAGCTATAATGCAACTCAAGGTAAATAAAACAACTAACCATACAGTCACACTGTGACACACACACCCTACACATTATGCATCATTGTAATCGAGGTGCTCCGAAGGTGAAATTTTGTTTTTGTTCAATTTTTCAACACTATTAGTATTACAGTATGAGATTTCCACTTTTTTTTTAATTCAAGAAGACATTTGGGATAAGCCGTAAGAAAGGAGAAATCATTCCTGAAAATAAGGAATGATTGACAATGGCAGCTGTGCATTTGTAAGCTTACCTCAACTCCAGATCAGACACCACCATGTCGGAGAGAACCTGGCTGTCTTCCTCTGGCACCGTCTCCTGACTAGATGTGACCTCCTCTTCAGCCACCTCTGCCTTGGCCTCTAGCAAAGCACCGCCCTTTGTTACCACCTCCTCTTTCACCTTCTCCTCAGCCCTCTTCACCTGCGCACCGGCTTTCGCAGTGGTGGTGGTGGTGGGGGCATTGAAAGTGGCTGGTTTCCGGGGTTTTCTCTGGGTGGGGGCCAGGGTGGTTGTAACGGCCGTGGGTTTGGTTTTTGGGGCCGGGGCGGCCGCACAGACTTTGACTTTAAGGTCAGCAGTCTGACGCACCTTCTTGACCAACCCGTCCTTCTTGCCTGCAGCCACATTTTTCTGCACAGCCTGAAACATAGAATTTATTAAATAAAATAAACAGTTGGTCATTGGTTTGATAAATCACTCTAGTATGACAGACGCCACAGAGAGCGGGACAACACAGTAAATTGATGAAGAGGCTACACTTAAATCTTCTTTCGATAACTTTAGCCTAGGCATCCCCCCCCCCCCCCCCCCCCCCCCCAATATATTGATAACTGTGTGGGTGGGTCTGGGTGCACATGCATGTGTGAAACTGCTCACAAAAAAGAAAATATCTATAAAAGAACTTCAAAGTACATGTTTCAAAATGAAAATCTGTACCGTTAATCGGTGTATACTATTACTAATTACTATAATCACTCGCCTTGGCATGAGGCTGTGTCAGACCAGTTGATGACATAAGCTATTACGCCAAGGCTACATCAAAATGTTGTTATGCTCTGAATGGTTGTGTGGGGATTGTCCTAAGCCATGACAAGCTCCTAGCATAACATCATCAGTCTTAAATCTTCCTAAGTCGGAGGGTGGCTGCCCATGTGGTGGGGTATTCAAAAACTGTCACACACACGTAATTTTCTCATCCCTAGGTGTTGCATTTGTACCATAGTGTTCAAGTGCTTCGGCTGTTGGGATGATCCCTGGAGTCTTTAAGCCAGGGTAAGACAAGACAACAACACTATAATCACGATGTGATGATGACCAAGATAAGTCACCAAAAGCTATCATCGATTAAATCAACTGCAGAACTAGTACAAAGATTTGTTGTTTTCCCCCCATTTATTTCACTCTGTGTGTGTGTGTGTGTGTGTGTGTGTGTGTGCGTATGTGCGTGTGCGTGTGCGCGTGTGTGCATGTGGTGCTGTAAAAAATATTTAACAAGGCAACTCCAGTGTCAAAATCTTTTTAGTTTTTACAATTCAACAGCATGTAAATAAAAACACAATGCAACACTTACATTGGTCAAATCTCCAAAGGCGGCTCGCTGGGGTCGATCCGTATCAACAGTTTTCCCAGCCTTCTTGTTCTGTACTGCAGCGTTCTGCTGCTCCTGTCATCAGAGTTTATAGACAGCATTATTATATTTTCATGAACATTTACTATTTATAACATTCCCCAAAATATTTTGAATACTTGTTTACCACTACCAGCAATATAGACTCGTTCCAGTTGCAGTTCCTCCAGGGAATGAAGGAGTATTTTCAATAGTCCAGAGATGCACTGGGATACATGGCTGTGTCTCCTGTTGGTAAGGAGCATCGGTTTCAAGGTATTACATTTACAATTTACACAGACCATATCTTCACATAAGTCCATTCTCAATATATATTTATAAAAGTTCTTTAAAACCTGGGAGCAAGGTAATGTTGGGCCAGAGATGGCTATTGTAGCTGCTGGGGCATGTCACCGACACTTGAGGTGCTCCTGTGCCTGTTGATGACTGAACTAGCTGCTCTGTGCTGGACTTTCTCAAGGTCCACAATGAGCCTTCTTTCCTTCCTTCAAAGTTCCATGCTTTGAGTAGTTTGAGTGACCAGTCACTTTTGACTATTCTGTCACTGAAGACGGGAATCTGTGGAAGAAGCGCTTTAGAGAAAAAAAGATCCTAAGCTATGTGACCCAGCCAATCAGGGTCAGCTCAGTGGACATCCAACAGAGGACTCGTGGAGCCTGTTGATGTGGATCCCAGACAGGACTTAAAATGCATTCAGTATGTTCTTATAGTTATACAGACCTGCTAACCCCGTAACACAGTAACAGACCAAAGAGGAATATTTGTAGCAGGAAAGAGGAATTTTTGGGAGCTAAGAGGAATTTTGACGCGGCATCTTACCTTTCGCACGAAAACATAATTTTTGTCTTGTTTAAAACTAGTCTTGTCTGGAAGTGTCACAACTATTCATAACACAATAGAAGCTTTTGGTTTGTTCCTCTGTCCTTTTTATTTGGGCAGACCAAGACGGTTGGTGCCATAGATGATCTAAATAATAAGACTTGGAAGGAAGATAATGAATCAATTTAAGTTCATCTTTGTTCTCCTTTCCTTCCGTTGGCTTCAAAAAGTCGGTAACAGTGGAAGACGAAGTCTGGGAGTTTGCAGTTTCGATAAGACGATGAGAAGTAATGTGGCATTTGATGTCTTGACACCCTCCATAGGAGACTTTTAAGTGTAGTGAGCACATCATACATCTAGCATGATGCACACTTTCTTGATCTCTGAATGCACATAATATTTTCCATGTAATCTTCGCAGACATATTGGTCTATTCTCCAGTCTCACACACATCGATGTGTCAATCGCCATATTGACGGAAGTGCGCAAACAGAAACTAGAAAGTCGGTTATATGCACAGCAGCTGTGCTGCTCTGTATATAAGACGATGAATTTGTGTGTTAAATTATTATTTTTAAAGTATCGAAAGCTGCATTTTATGGACTTGAGCAGAAGAAATGTAGTCTGAGCGGAAGAAATTCCACTCAAAGCGGAAAGGTCGGCAGGTCTGGTTATACTTATACTCAGTAGCTGTAAGTTGTAATATAAAAACTTGTATGCAACTTGCAAGCTCTTTTGTTGCCACAGAGCACACCTTCAGGTTCCGTCTCAAGAAGCCAAGGGTTCTGCTCGCTTTAGCACAAACAGCTTCAATGTGAGCTCCCCAGAGATGTAGGTGACTCAGTGATCGCAATTACCGATATATATCGGTAAAATACCAATTGTGAAAGCAGAATACCGAGAAAAAATATGAGGGACCTTTAAATATCTGCCAGCACCGGTAAAATATTTCCGACCCAATAAACAAATGCTAGCCACTCACTCGCTACTGGTATCCACAAAGTTAAAAATCCCCATGACTATCTGTAGTGGGTCAAGGTTAGCTGCTGCTGCTCTCCTGTTTGCAGGGCTCGGTCAGTAGCAACAGGAATAGGCCTCGCTTTATCAGTGAAAGCTATGACGTAGTCCTAGGCTGTTTTAGTATCGTGGTCATTCCTGTCAGCAGAGTGCCAGCCGAGCGTGGCTTCAGTGTGCAAAACTGGATCAAAACTGACAGACGCAGTCGTCTGGATGAGGATAGGGTTACCGTTACTCGTCTCATGATGCTGAAGATGCATGCAAAGGGGGTGGGGGAGTTCAGTGTCGGCGCTGCTTGTGATCGTTTCCTTGACATGAAAGACCGCAAGAAGTAGATCTAGATTAAACAAGCAGGCACTTTTCTTGTTTTACCTTTTCAGAGAGAGACTCAGAGAGTGTGTGTGTGTTGACATTTGGACATTTCAAATCTCATGCGTTTGACATGTAAACTTACTAGAATTCATTAAGAGTTTGGCTTTTAAGAGAGAGAGAGAGAGAGAGAGAGGGGGGGGGGGGGGGATTAATGTAGAGAGAGGGTGATGAATTAATGACCCATATCATGAGTTAACATATTCATGAATAATCTTATCAATTTGCTTGTCAATTATAAGTTGTTTTTTTGTGAATGTAAGCTATACAGCTGTATCATGTATGACAGAAAAATGTCTTTATTGTTTTTTGTCTTTTTTCTTACTGGCTTTGTTTATTCCTTTTGTGAGAGGGCAATCTAGTACAGTAGTAGTATGAAAGAAAGCAACAACAAAAATGTTGCTTTGTTGTTTTTTCTTCAAAAATGTGCTTGTTGATGATGTGCATTTTTTGAGAGGCATTGCTGCTTAAATTTGTTTTGTTTTTAGAGCTTTCCTTTTTTCATATTCCTCTTTTAGTTTTACCTGATTTATGATTCATCCATCCATTCACTAATAGTTTTTCTTTGTTTCTTTCTTAATCCCATTGTTATTCCTCATTCATATTTCTTCATGTGTGTGTGTGTGTGACTGTGTGTGTGCGTGTGAGAGAGAGAGAGAGAGAGAGAGAGAGAGAGAGAGAGAGAGAGAGAGAGAGAGAGAGAGAGAGAGAGACTATGTAACTGTGTGTGTAGGTGTTGTGTGCGCGTGCATATGCGCACATCATATTTAATGACAAAATGAGCATGTGGTGACTTTACTGTTTTTTGTTGGCTTGAGACTGATTCTGACACAGGTCGTTGGGGGGGGTAGTCACTGATGGGACTGTTTTTTAAAATTCCTAGCGCGATCACTGGTGACTTGGTCTGCAACAGTGCGAGATCGGAAGGTATGTTGACACTCGAGGCTGCAGACTAGAGTTAACATTGAGTGGTTTTCTGCTTCATATCTGAGGCAGCTGGCTACACTTCTTTCAAGCCCTGTTTGAGATTCACACTTGGCAGGGTGGAAATTAAAAAAAAGACTGGAGTCATTGACTCAAGGCCTTCAAAAGGGGCCTACGAAAGCATCTCTACTATATACATATTAACATAATATAGTACTAAACAACCATTCCTGTCCCCCCTCCCCTCCCCACCCTGCATTCCCACACCTAAAAACAGATGCCTCCCCTCTTCCTTTTGTTTTACCTTTAGTTTGGTTTTTGTTGCATGCAACATGTGCTGCCTTACGGTCATGCATGTCCACGCTAAATACAAATATTCCTTTGCATGCACCATGTGGGGCCAGTTTCCCCGGCTGATCCGGGGGGACTTAACGGTCATGCATGACACACTCTGCATGCATCATGTGGGGCATTTAACAGTCGTGCATGACTTTAAGCTCTTGTCTATCCCCTCTTATCATGCTCTCCCCCCAGCCCCCCCTCCCCTGTTGGTGTGTGTGTGTCAGGGTTTTTTATAGTAATTTTACCCACTGATTATTCTCTATTCTTGAATCAACACTTCAAATATGTATATATCTTACTTCCTTCAATTTTGAATCTCATATTCAGTCATAAATATCCTTCTACATGCATAGTAAACGGTGTATCTACAAAACAACAAATACTTAAATTATTCCTGACTATTTTGGGCTCTATGAGTATGAGTCTATCTTCTCCCCATAATATCTTATTTCACTTTCTTCTCTATCTTTCTTCTTTTTTTCTCTTAACATCCTACATCATCCTATTGACGGTTATGATGCATTATAAACGGGGGTTTCCGGTATAAAAATCAATCTGTAGGGAGTAATTGCTGCCCAGATGATCAGCTCCAGGGAAAGGGAAGTGAGGGGGGAAGAGGGTATTGGGGGGGGGGGGGGGGGGGGAGAGTTAAATCTGGGCTTTTTCGAAGACCTCCACCGAGGCAGATGCTATTGCCTCAGGTGGAAGGCTGTTCCATTCACACACAGCCTTGGGAAAGAAAGAAAACTTCCTGTAATTTGTCTTTCCTGTCGGAAGAAGAAATGCTGAGCACTGTGTGTGACAGTCTTGTCTGGCGTGAGGGTGGATGGAGGACAGGCCTGTGCGGGGTGTTGATGGCCACCTCTCCATGATGGTACTTGAAGAAGGTGGCCAGCCTTGCCGATCGTCGTCTGTCTTTCAGTGGGTCCCAGTGCAGCTCAGACATCATGCTGTCCACGCTCGATGTTTGGCGATGGCGGATCACTACCCATCGACTGCATGACATTGCACTTTCTCTAACTTGCCGATATTCTTGGCAGTGTGTGGGTCCCAGGCGGGTGCAGCATACTCAAGAGTGGGTCGTACCAAGGCCTTGTACTTGTAGACTTTGTACACTGTTTGAAGCGTTTCCTTCACAGCGATGGAAGCCAGGAACCCACTTTTAAATTCTGTCGAAGGAAGCCTAAGGTCTTGTTGGCCTTGGCTTTGTGATGAAGTTGGCTGTCTAAGGAGAAGAAGGAATGTGATGAAGTTGGCTGCCTAAGGAGAAGGTTATCACTATCATCATGATAGTATCATGGGGCTTCAGTTCAGTATCAAATTGATGTTTTAAAGACGGTGACGGTGTAGAGCCTAGAGGCGCCATCAGCGGCCATGGGTGCAGTACCTCCACGTTTGGCCCACAATTTATCGAAGACAGACTACCACACCAGAAGAAGTTATCCCTAAGCCAAGGGCACTTACTATTCTACCTGAATAAAGAGAACGGCCCTAAAGAGAAGAAGAATAGCTGAAACCCCTGCTCACTTCATCAGGTCAGGTCAGGTCAGGTAGTTAGGACATTAGGCCTCGCGGCCTCTTCACTGTCCTGTCATTTTTGTTTGAACTTTTGCACAGCTGAGAGGTTTTTGTATTTTGTTTTCGGCAAATCTGCCTTTTAGTCATGCTCGTATTGTAGTTTTGATATGTTGGTGTATCCACCAAGGAGGTTTTTGAATTGTGTTAGATTCTGTGCTTGTTTAAAATGTGCAGGAAGAGTATTCCAAAACTTTGTTACTCTGTTAGAAAAGAAATCCTAATATTAGTTCGGCTATACTGGGTTAGTATTTTTAAATCACTGTTACGGGATCTTGAGTCAGTTGTTAGCTGGAACAAAAAATTATTAGTATTGTTATCACTGTGAACATTTTTGTATGTATTTATCAGATCCCCACGAATTCTTCTGTATTTCAGAGATGGTAATTTCAACTTTCTTAGTCTGTGTTCGTAATCAAGGTGACTAACGCCTTTAATCAATTTTGTTGCTCGTCTTTGGACCCTTTCTAATGCTGCCGATTGCCTTTTTAAAAATGGACTCCAGACCTGATTTCCATAAGAACACTCTAGATGAGGTCTGACCAAACTTTTATATAGTCTTAAAAATACTATATTATCTAACCCAATAAAACTTCTTCTAATTAGGCCCAGCATTTTGTTGCCTTTACCAATAGCTGTATTAATGTGGTTATCAAATGTCAATCCAGAGTCAAAGATGACTCCAAGATCCTTTTCCTCTTTGCAAGTTTTTAAAATATGTTTGTCGGTACCATGTGAAATTTCATAATTGCAACTTGGATTATTCTTTCCTAAATGCATCACCTTACATTTACTATCATTAAAATACAAATTCCATTTCTCTGTCCAGTTTATTAGTCTGTCAATGTCATGTTGAATTGTTTTATAATTTTTTGAAGTATTGTATATTTTGGTATCGTCAGCAAATTTTTTACATTATATGCTTTCTACTTGATCCGGTAGATCGTTAATGAAAATTGTAAACAGAATGGGGCCTAGGATGCTACCTTGTGGAATGCCACTCAACACTGCTGCTTCAGAAGAATATTTACCATTTATTAGTACCTTTTGTGTTCTGCCCGTAAGAAAATTTCCTATCCATCTTAATATGTTCCCATCTATACCATAAGACTGAAACTTTAATAGCAATCGTTCGTGTGGGACGGAGTCAAAAGCCTTGCAAAAATCTAAATATACATCAAAAGTTTCCTTTTCATCTAAAAATGTAGTAAAATTGTCCATGACGTCTGTCAACTGGGTCATACAAGATCTTCCTGTCCTAAAGCCATGTTGACATTCTGAATACAGGTTAAAATTTGTCATGTGGGCTACAACTGTGTGACAGTGTGTCTCTAATAAATTGTTCTAAAATTTTGCAAATAATACACGTGAGGCTTACAGGCCGGTAATTTCCTGGTTCAGATTTTGTACCCTTTTTGAAGATAGCTGCTACTTCAGCTTTTTTCCAGTCTGCGGGCAGCTCACCTGTTTGTAAGGATTTGTTAAATAAAATAGAGGTGGGGCCAGCTCCTCAGACAGTTCTTTCAAAATCAGTGCTGGCACTCTATCTGGGCCCTGGGCTTTGTTGGGGTCTAATTCCTTCAGTTTCAGTTTTACCTGTTCTTGTGAAACATGAATATCAGAACAATTATGAGCCTGAGAGTGAGACACCTTAGAATTTACACTTGGTAAATTGTCTGTGTTTTCTCTAGTATTGTAGTAAATACACTAGAAAAGTAGTTGTTTAAAATATTAGCTTTACCCTCATCATCACATACAACTTTTACAAGATTACCATCTTTATCTTTAAATGGACTAATCCCTGTGTTCATTTTCAATCTGGAATTACTGTACCTCCAGAACAGTTTAGGGTTTTGTTTACAGTTATCAGCTATTTTTCGTTCATGAGTTTTTCTCTCCCTTTTTAATTGCTTACCACTCTTGTCTCTTTCTTTTATATATTCTCAATATTTTTTACCTTGCTTAGATTTGTTGTTTTCCAAAAATCTTTTGTAAAGACTATATTTCTTTCTAACACTTTTTCTAAGTCCTATTGACATCCAGTATGTTTTTGAATATTTTTTATTTTTCATGTTCCTTTTATTAGTTTTAATTTTGGGAATATGTTCTTCCATTGACCTGTGAATTTTGTCCCGAAAAATCTGCCAGCAATCATCAACCTCCAAAGCCTCAAAATGTGTCCACACTTCGTTTGCGAAGTATTCTATCATTTTAGTAACATTTGCTCTCTTAAAATTAAAATTTTTGTTCTGTGCTTAGGGTGTACTGTCAAATTTGTTTGCATTTATATAGATTAAAAAGTTTAAAACTTGGTGATCACTTTTCCCTAGAGGGCATAAATGTTCAACATCTGAGACGAGCTCAATGTCATTAACAAAAATTAGTAGTAGTAGTAGTAGTAGTAGTAGTAGATAGGGACAACACAAGCTGTTAAGCTTTTTAGATAGTCCCATCTTTATAATCAGTGTTATGTCAAATACTGGTCAAGGTTTCGCGGTCAAAATTTTCCTACGATTTCTCGTCAAAGCATCTAAATAGGATTAAATAAATTGGAGATCTATCGAGACGATTTTTTAATAAGTTAGTATTGGGTGCACATTTTAGTTCGTTAGGTAAATCATTCCAGGAGTTAGCAACTCTATTGCTGAAGCAATTTTTTCAGCAATAGGTCTAAATTAAGTCTAAAATATTTGATTTCTGGCCTTCTCTTGTTCTTGTTGGTATAGTCACCACTTGTTCTAAAAAAGCATCCCTGGTTGCATCCACAAACTCTTCATCCTTCGATGAGGACCATTGTCCCGTCCAGTTTATGTTTGGAAAGTTAAACTCTCCCATTATGCATATTTTTTCATAGAATCATCTTTAAGAAGTTCATACAATTCTTTGATGTTTTCATCAGTGGAGTTTGGACTCTTGTAGATGCAACCAATCAGGCAACTTTCTTTTTCTTTAGATTCAAAATGGCACCATACTGCCTCTTTAAATTTCTTTTTATTTAAATGAGTGCATTCTTGGGCATTCAAAGATTTATCAAAATATAGTACCACCCCTCTAGAGGGGTTGTCGTTATGGAACATATCATAATTATCTATTTTATATTCAGATTGAATAGTCTTTTACATGTTTGGGGACAGTTTCAGTAACAGCAATATGGGGTTTACAATCTTCAATCAGAGTAAGGAGCTCATCTTTTTTATTTAGCAAGCCATCAGCATTGGTATAAAACATTAATTCCTAGCTCATTTTTGTTTGTATTGCCCACACATTTAAAACTGCCTTTTGTTTTATTCTTAAGATTGTTTTTAAGACTATAGTTAAAACTATGTACATTGGGTTTGTCTTTCAATCAGTGTTTGTCTGAGCCCTGAGCAGACTCAGTTTTGTGTTTTTTTCACTATTTTGCCACCTCTGATGACAATGTCTGTTTCCCCTCCTGCCCTTCTATCCTTCAGTTTGTCTCGCAAGGCTTTTTGCTGTCTTCTTTCGTTCGGGGCATAGTCAGAGTTGACATACACTCTGTCTTGGTTTTTTTTCACATCTTTGTTCAGGGTGTGTGCTTGCTTCAATATCTTCTGTTTAGTGTTTTGCATCCTGAGTTAATCTTAACTCTAACTAGGAACGACGGAATTAGGTCAAGCCGCAGCGATTTTTCTCGTTGAAAATCCGAACCGCGATTTTGGCTATGTGCCAAACGGTCACTTCCTTTGCTTGTTTTTATTGGTGGTTATTCTTGGCGCTGACCATCCGAGTTTCTTTCTTTCGGGAAGCAGACACCTACACGGTCATTCGGGAACGATCTTTTTTTACGCTAAGACGGCCGATCGCGAGAGACAAGCGATCCAATATTTGGGTCCAATTCATTCGTTTATCATTTCTGAACGGTAATTATATAATTCTTTAAAACAAATGCGCAGTTACATTTAATTATTTTTCTACAAGTACACCAAATTTGGTGCATCTAGAATAAATCTCAATGCTGCTCAAGGTCTCCACAAGTCGGGAGGTGTTACGTCGAAGACTGTCTGACATGTTTTCTGTCACGCGCATGTTGATGTTGCGATCTTGCGAGTCGCACAAAAAGCTTAGGCCTAATCTGTCTAATGTTTGGGGTTGATGTTGCCCCTTTGAATAAGCTTTATTTTGGTACCAATGTTTTGTTTATTGGTAAAAAAAAGAAAAAGTTATGGCTGTTTTATTCATCCAAACCTTGATACGGTAAGGGCCGGTATCCTTGATCAACTTTTTCTTATATAGCTCATGTAAAAAAAGCTAACATTTTAAAACGTCGTAACTTTCTCAATTTTCGACCGATTTTGATAATTTGGGTATCATTTTAAAGATCTTGTCGGGCTCTTTCCAATGATATAAATTTCATTAGGATTTGACAAAAAGTACATATTTTTTTAAAATTTTATAACCACCCTACTCTAAGTAGTCTAAGTAGCCTGACTTTGCCAGTTTCTGGCCCACTCAGTCACTCACAGATTGACACTGTCTATCGTTTGGTAGGTCAGTCTTCTTTCTTGAAGTATGACCTATAGGCTATAGCCATTGAAGGTGGCAATTAAATATATTTTCAAATTCTGTTCCGAGTTTGGCAATATTCCCCGGTCTGTCTGGGGCGGTCAAATCTGACTCGCTCCATGACAAACTTGAATCATTTGCCTGATTTGGCGCAACCCAACTGAACTTTATTAATAAAGGAATTCCTTACCTCTTTCATTCTCCTTGTCTCTCTTGTCGACTTCATGTTTACTTTGCAAGGTCAACTGCTCAGACGCAGTATTAACGGCAAGCAAACAGCTCGTGTGGATTTTTCTCTCTTCAGCAAAAAT
Source organism: Phymorhynchus buccinoides (assembly GCA_017654935.2). Taxonomy (NCBI): domain Eukaryota; kingdom Metazoa; phylum Mollusca; class Gastropoda; order Neogastropoda; family Raphitomidae; genus Phymorhynchus; species Phymorhynchus buccinoides. The sequence continues at coordinate 63,161,526 of CM065681.1, read as the reverse complement.
TAGTCGTTTGAAATTCGCTCACGACAGCTTCCTTTCATTGGTACAGTAAATTTCATTGGCCAGAAACAGCCAATCAAAGCACACATAGGTAAGGTCACATTGGCCTGTCATGCAGGGGGGTAATTCTCAGATAATTATGTAAAATGTGTGTGTCTGTGTGTGTATTGTTAAAAATTCGGGACTTTCCTGGTGCTGCACTGCCTCCGGGCATTGCCTCCAGGATCGTTCCCACCATCTTTATATCTACTAATGTCCCTTATGTGTCTGTTCCAGACCGGTGGACATTAAGCAGAATGTCATCATGTGTGTGTGTGTGTGTGTGTGTGTGTGTGTTTCCCCCACCACCACCCCCTCTCCCAAACGCCTCTACTTCCATCCACACATCCTCTACTTCCATCCACATATGACTATACCCCCCACGTCCCCGAGTTTCTTCTTCCTCTGTGGTGGTGACCAGTTTCTATTTATAAATTAATAATTGTACACGTACACAAGTGGGGATGTGACCATGGAAGAAGAAAAAAATCAGCACACAGTAATGCCTTGATTTTAGTCAGGGTTTAATAGGGGGGGGGGGGGGGGGGAGGTGAAGCAAACGGATTAAAAATTCAAAGCTCCGAACCGGGAATTGGCGAACTCCCCCTCCCCCTGCCCCGGATGGAAGTTCAGTTTAACGTCGCGTATCGGCTTTCGCCATGTACGACGGGCTGAACAAACCAACCAGGGTATAAACAAACATTTATGTTCCTGAATCACTGTCTTAGCCAAAAGGCCGAGAAGCGATCAGGAAGTTTTCAAAGTAAAACTTTGAAACTTCGTCCCCGGCCCCACCTTTTTTTCACACTTTATTGCCTTTCCTTTTCCCCGCTTTTTCTAACAGGTGGGCGGGCCTCAGTCGATCAGTGTAGGCCTAGGTTTTTTTCCTGGCGAATTCCCCCTCCCCGGCCCCACCTTTTTTTCACACTTTATTGCCTTTCTATTTTTCCGCTTTTTCTAACAGGTGGGCGGGCCTGTAGGCCTAGTTTTTTTTCCCCACTTCTTAATTTTCTGCAGTTTTCCCTTTTTTAACTTTTCCCTTTTCAACGCTGATTTTTGATTATCCTTCATATATTTTACGTTTGCAAGCAATATGTAGGTCAAGACAAACAAATAATGTGTCGATAAAAAAAAGGAATTCTAAAAAACCCCACGAAAAGTGATACAGACTGCGGGTGTTGGGGGTTGGGGTAACAACTGTACATGTTGACATTTATACATCTGTATAATTATGACATAATTAGACACACTAAGCAATTTTCTTGTATTTATCAGTTGTGAAAATATAATTTGTAGCGTTTGTATTGAGTTTGCTTTCTTAGCAATTATTTTAAACAGATTTTTAAAAGTGGTATTGCTGGTGAGGAAACACACACAGATCATTCTGCTTCAAAATAACTCATCATTTCTCTCACGTTGGCCTATTGCTCAAACATATGAATAGTTAGACACATAAAAGACACAAGGCGTTCAGGTAGTGTTTGGTCCTTTAATGAAAGTCAATAACCAGACGTTTTCGATGTAAAAAGAAAGACTGACAGACAGCAAGCAAAAAGTAAGAGTAAGAATAGTATGAATAGTTAACCCCTGCACTGCCAGTCTTTTTTTTAAATTTTTAGAGGGGGTAATTAATATATTTAAAAATTCTAGCAAGATAATCAATGTATTGAAATAGCCACGGCATAGACTGTAGGCCTATCATTTTAGACTAACGTACAAACTATTGGCATTCAACAAGTAGAGAATCAAATTCAATGGACGGATACAGAGGCTTGCAGTGGATAAGTCACATATAAAAGGATATAACAAGATATACAATGTTATCCCGGATAATCCGTCTCATTCCCAAGTCAGTGTAAGGGTGGCAGACTACACGAAGTTCTGCTGAGTGGCAGGCAGCAGAAAGGGCGACACGGTCATCCTCCCTCACCATGGGAGTTGATGGACTTGTATGCAGACAGCCTGAGGACAACGCACGGCGACTTGGATCATCTCTACAGTGTTGGCCTCTGAGTCAACAATTATTAAGACCGTCGATGCCCAGTAGGCACCAGCTGCAAGTTTTCCAAGGCTGGCTTAAGTGGGTCCAGTTCGCCCACTTACCTACTGGGGGAAAATCATCCGCCTGCAGAGACGATTCGACCTGACTGTATGTGTCCGGCTGCCCGTGTGCGACAACTTCAACACCCCGGTATGGAGCAGGTCGACCGGCGGTCCTGAAGACGACCTTTGGAAGAGGGGTTAGCACTAGCCAGCAGCCTTGGACAAGAAACGCGGGAATTGAGATCGACAACCTACGGGCAGTCTCACAATACTTTAACACCTCTGCCCCGCGGCGACGATGCTAATCCCACCCTAAACATCAAGGAGAAGAAGAAAGCCCAGACTTGGATACCCGTCCAGACGACACAGTACGTACCAGACTATATGAACCCCTATGTTGAACCTTAAGGGTTGACAACGCTATTGGGAATCAACCACGACGCCTTGCCACAGCCAGAACCACTGTCTCATCGCCATCGCATCGTCTCCATCCCCGGCAAGACCCTGCTTTCTTCAGGAATATCGTCCATAAGGGTCTACGACCGATTGGACACTAATCTAAACTTCATTCATATATCCGCCATGGGCAGTGAAGGGGTTAATCCGTAAGGTTATAACTACTTTAGGCTATTATGTGTGTGCGCGCACGTGTGTGTGTGTGTGTGTGTGTGTGTGTGTGTGTGTGAGCTGACACGGCAGGCTTTATAAAATGGAACATATATTCATTCAAATACTCGCCAACATGCACACTCACCCAAACCCCTTGCTCAGATAAAGAGAGAGAGAGAGAGTGAGGGAGAGAGAGAGAAAGAGGGGGAGAGAGAGGGACAAGGAGGGGGAGAGAGAGAGAGAGAGAGAGAGAGAGAGAGAGAGAGAGAGAGAGAGAGAGAGAGAGAGAGAGAGAGAGAGATTGCCACCGACAGCAGCCATGGTCTTTCCTCTGGAAGACGCTACCGCATACCCAAATTCAAGACTACCAAAGATCTTGACTCTGGATGGAAATCTGTTTAACGTCCTCCGGTCTGGAACAGAAGTATATGGGGCACTAGTAGATATAAAGATGGTGGGAACGATCCTGGAGACAATGCCCGGAGGCAGTGCAACACCAGGAAAGTCCTGAAATTTTATCAACATAGATAAAGCTGACTTCTAGATCTTGACTCTCTCTCTCTGTCTCTCTCTGTGGTGAGTGTGTGTATGCTAGGTGGGGTGGTGGAGGGATGAGTATTTGTGCGCATGTTTCCATTATTGATAGTTTTAATATTGATTTTTGTTTATAATTGGAAAAAGCATTTTATGCCATGTGTATGGGATGAATTTTAATGCACTGTTTGTATTAATATTTTGTATAAATCTACATATTTTACTGTGTTCTCTTGTCTATGTACTTCCTAATGTGATACATTGTTTAAGTATTTTATATGTATTAACGCATTATAATTCATAATTTGTTCATTTTACTTATACCCAAGTTTTATGCATTTTTCTTGTCTTAGTATGTTTCTCTCTCTCCCCCTGGCTGTGTGTATGTGAGTGCGTGTATGTGCGCTTACACATCCACTTATCTGTAAGATTTTAAACTGTTATTTGGTTATATCGAGCAATTGTATTCTATTTTATGTGTTCTACTTACTTTATCGTAATCTTTTTATGCATAGGTGCATTATTGAATGATCGTGGTATATTTTTACATGTCATATAAAGTTTACGTGTTCAATATTTAAAAATTATGTTCTTGTTTTTGTGTTTATGCCGTGCCACAAATAAATGTCTCACGTTTGAGATAATAAAGTATTCTTGAGTCTTGAGTCTTGAGAGAGAGAGAGAGGCAGGTAGACACACAAATAGCCACAGAGACAGAAAGTCTGAATGAGATAAAGAGAGAGCAGCTGTCATTCTAAATGGCTTGATTCTTGAGAATATTCAAGCAATGTTAGGACAAACTTTTGGTCTTCTACTTTTTTGTTCCCTGTCATGAATAATTATAAATCCTTGAATTTTATTCAAGTAACCTCATGCACATGTGAAAGTGTGTGTGCTCCTGCACACAAGTCGCACTCATTTGTGAATGTGTGTGTGTGTGTGTGTGTGTGTGTGTGTGTGAGAGAGAGAGAGCGGGAGATCGAGAGATAATGCATATATATGTATGTGTGTGTGTGTGTGTGTGTGTGTGTGTGTGTGTGTGTGTGTGTGTGTGTGTGTGTGAGAGGCACAATAATTTGCATAGGCGTTTGCATTATGTATCTAAACTGTTGCTTGATTCACACACATTAACACCTAAGATGTTATACACAAAAGGAACTCACAAAAACCTGACAAAATCTAAGAAATTAATTTATTCATTGTTTATTCTCAGTAATCAGCAAATAAAGAAAAAGTACAATAGCGCTTAAGACACGTTAAATTTATGCGACAAGTCTAGTATAAAAAAAAAATCTATCAAAGCAAAAATAGTAAAAGTTATTTGAAACAGCAAATGTTTCTAAAAATTAAACACTTGGCCATCAAGTCTCTAACTGTTCACATCTTAAAAGCAAATGACAACACTCTCAAGCCAACAAAGTTCATGTTTAAGCAGATCTGCAAGCATATAATACAATAATTTATCACCATAATCCCCAATTTCTAACAGTTTGAAGATAACATAGATAAAAATAAAGCATCATGAAAAAAACACCCCACACCAGGCTAATCATCAAAGCAAAAGTTTCACATTCAATACATCTCGGATCTATATCAACATTAAGACTCATTAGATGATTATGAATGTGTATGAAAGATATTCTAAAAGGGTAAGATGGACTACTTAAGAGCTCGGCGAACCGGGCTGATAGAGTTATCGTTAGTGGCGACAGTACACGTTTCACAGTGGAGGCTATCCAAAAACTCAGACTGGAACTTGAACGGAGAATTTAACTGGCCTATCGACGTGTAAAATGTGTCCTGTTTAAAAGGGACATAACCAGTGTTTCTGTCCTCACTACTCATATAGGGAAAAGAGACCGGATGCTTATCTTCCCCTATACAGTCTTTGTGTGCATCCTTAAAAGAACAAGACTCATTAGATGTTATATTCTCACTGTGTATCCTTTAAAAAAAAAGACATGTAAAGACATACTTGCAGTTACCCTCCACCGATCCTTTATCTGTCTCTCCTCTCCCTTTGAGATAATCAAAATTATCATGATGGAATTTATCTAACGAGAGATTAACTCCAAATGTAAAGTGATAGTGCTATTGCAAAATGAATAACACACGATTTCTGTGAGTCAATTAAAAAAACAAAACCACTTTTTAAAGAATATATATTTTTGATTATGTGAGAGAAAGAGAAGAAAAACGGAGGTGGGTGACTGTCACAAATATGTTTTTAAATGTCTTTAATAAATGTATTCATCACGCCTTTTGGTTGAACTTGTTTGGCACAACAACAACAAATGTAGCTGTCTTTTACTTTCTCTCTACACTTTCTGTCTGGACTAATTACACATTATAATGTTGTTAGTTCACATCAACTGTTCACAACATTCATATACCTACCTCATGCATCCTTAACTGAAATTTAAAAAAAATCAAACCAACAGAATCTTGCAGCAGAATCTTCAACCTGATGAAGTTGGCTGCCTGAGGCGAAGAAGAAGAAGAACACACACATTCTTAAAAATCTTTGTACATTAATTTTTAAAAGAAAACACCACAGAGATTTTCCCTGATCATTACATTTTAGCATTTTGAGCTTCACGCCTTGCTTTGATGAAAACATGCGAATCTTCTTAAAATTACATTTAGACGCATAAAACTAAAGCTTGACACATCACAACACCACAAAAATCAGCACCTTTTTATTAATGATAATAGCAGTTTATGCTTTCATTATCTTAGTCTCTTTAAAATAAACACTCCACGAGCCTGTATTTTTAAAACCTGGTAAACTTTGCCTAATGCCTACAACTTTTCCATATCATCAAATATTCAAGGAATTGTATGTTGTTCTTATATAATCAAACATCCCAAACTGTAAAAAATTGCTGTGTTTTGCTACAAGAAAAGAAAAAAAATACAGAAGAAAAAAGCCAGAATAGCCAAAGTTTAAAAAAAATTCAAATAATATATACATATATAAAGAACATTGTAAAATAACAATCAACATTTTGCTAACTAATCAAACTAAAAAAATAATTGTTGTAAATAAAAGGAAAGAAATTGTTTAAAAAAACACCACCAAAACAAATTAATAAATGTGTGATGGTTCTATTTTCACTTCACTTCACTGAAATTGTTAGTCATTTACAGCTTCATTCTTTGTTACCGGATATAGGGCAGCTCTGCATAATCATGTTGATATAACATGAAGAAACATGTACACATTTTGTTTTTCAAAACATACACTCAGATCAAGAAACATACCCATTCATTACATGAACATATGCTATTTTGGAAAACAGATGTGCAAGGTTATATATATAAATCTAAAAACATGAAAAAAAATTGTACTCTACACTTCATTTGTGCTTATAATTGATAGTTGTGCATAAGGCCGTGTACACACATCTTTCTATTTCCGCACAGAAACCCTGTGAATAAGTAAAAGAAAGAAGGACAAAATAAGCGGACGAGTTTACGCACGGAAATGCGTGTCCTTCTTTCTTTTACTTATTCATGGGGTTTTCGTACGGAAATAAAAAGATGTGTGTACACGGCCTAATTTATTAAAGAATGTATATTTGGGCACTGATCTATAAGATTGATGCATTAAAATAACGAGTCACATCCGCAAGAAATGCACACACAGAGAAACATTCTAATCATTTATTCCTTGTTATGTTTCTAAAAATTGCTTATAAGCCATTTTAAAATTCTTTCAGACAGAAATTATTAGAGGCGTAAGATGCAAATAACCATGTGTGATAAACAAGGCAGACGATTCTTGCTCCATGAAAAGAGAAAAGATGATTTTTTTAGATGGAACTGTTTAAATACATAAACAACAGCTGCAACTGTTGATTTATTTTTTGTACAGATGACAAGATGAAATGGTAATCCCAAACCATTTCCTCAATAACATAATTCAAAGGATGCATACAGGCACACAATCATCTTGCAAAATAAAAAAAATGAACAAGCAAAAAAATAAATGTCTCAGGCCTCTCTCTCCTTTCCTTAAAAAAATAAATAGCACACACGCCTTGGCTTAAGGCTGTGTCAGACCAATTGACATAGGCTAGAACACCAAGGCTACATCAAAATGTTGTTATGCTATGCATAGCTACGTGGGGATTGACTTTAGCCATGACAAGCTCCTAGCATAACATCATCAGTCTCCAAAATCCCCTGAAGACGGAGTGTGGTTGCCCACGTGGCAGAGTAATTAAAAACAGTCACACATGTAATGTTCTCATCACTAGCTGATGCATTTGTACCATAGTGTTCAAGTGCTTCGGCACAAGGGTACGTCAACAACAACAAAAAGCACACAGAAAAGAATCAAAACAAATTGTACATCCAAATAAAAACAAATATCATTTAAACATTGGCTAAAAAAAAGAAGTGAATTTTGATGATGGTTAGAGATGGAAATTCATTCTTATTAATAGGGATATACAGATGCCCCTGTAAATTTATGGACAATTTGTCAGTAGAAACCCCACCCCACCCCCAAAAAAAAAAGAAAAAAGAAAAAAAAAGTTACACATGTGGGGATAAATATTTTCACATCTGTATAAAAACCAACAATAAATGGGGGTGGAGGGGGGTGTAAAAAGCACATTTTCAATTGCTTTTGCTTTTGGTCCAAGAAGCCACACAAAAAAAGAAGGCAACTCAGATGCAGACCTCACCAGATTACGTCTTAACTGGGTGCAAATTATTATGTTAGTATCTCCCAGTGGATCTTACGGTGTCATTACATCAGGCAATACTACATTCCAAATGTATTACCCATTGTGCCTTCCCTTGGTAGAAGAAGTATATCAACTAACTGATTAAAAAAAAAAGTTTATTTCTAATTCCTATAAAAACCTGTATAGATCAAATCAATATTGAAACAATACAAACGTATGATTTTTATTTTACACAACACGAATTTTAAACTATTTAGTGCCATTATCTAGATTCAAATTCATTTGTTGTAGAGGACTGACTGTAAATCCTCAACCATGGGCATGGTATGTTCAGAGTGGAGCGAGTGCGACGGAACGTGATAATAATTTATATGACAGTTTTGATTATTTCATATTAATAAAATACAGGCAAAATAATATTAATGTTTCAGTTACACTCGGTGGTTCATCAATCAATCAGTTCTTCATTATCGTCTTCAAAAGTGAAGAAATCCATGCATAAAACAGATGATTATCTCCTCCTTTAAACATACTGCATGCGCATTACTTACAACATAATATGGTAAAATGAATTATGTAGTGCAGAAATATGATTAGTAGTTGTAGCAGCAGCAATGCTACACTGAGTAAAAACATTCTTTACCATGTCTGTCTGTCGGTCATGCACATGTACAATAATATTCACCAATTTCATGAGGAGCTAATAAATCAAATACAGCGGAGAACTGATGACTCAAAAACGGATAACTCAAAAACACTGGATGACTCAAAATAATTTTTGGGTCCCAGTATAATAATCTATATGTTCAAAAGTCTTTTTAACTCACAATATTGGCTATCTCTAAATAAAATGTCAGTCCTTTCAATTTAGACTGTATCTGTTAACAAAATGGGAAAGAAAGATCGGGGGTGGGGTTGATGGGTGATGTCATGTTAAAAGGAGTAGGAGAGAATTACAATGAGTCCATGGATTCATGAGAAAGCAAAGGAAAGAACTTTTGCATAGATATCTCAGACTTCCAGACCAAGTACATGATTAGATATTTGTGTCAAATACCCACAGGAATTTACCAAAAAATGAACATGCTAGAAGCAAAATTCATGGGCCAAATTCAGTTCAAACTGTTCACGACTTTCAATGCCCATCTTCTAGGCTGTTGATTTGTTTTGTGCTTTAATCATGTTTGCCTAGCCTTAGTTCTTCTATCTTTGAACAGCAGTCTGATTTTGTAAAATTCCATCACAAAAACTCTTTATTTTCAATGCAAAATTTCACGAAAGCTCGCTCATCAACTACAATTTTCTCTTTAAAATTTCCAGGAGATTGTAAAAGTTTATGTTATCAAAACTTCTTCTTCTGTGTTCCCAGGTCATATGGCCATAATGGGTTTTTAAGTACGTATGTGTCCGGTTTTCAGCTTTCGCTTGGTCTCCCCGCTGTATTCAGCCGACACATTCCGATTTTGGAGGAATGTTATCGAAACGATTACAAAGAAAAAGAAAGTTCATGGAGATTCAATGAACGTGAACCTTGGGGAAAAAAGTGAAGGAGATGATCATGAAGCACGAATGGACGGGGGAGTCTAGTTGTCGTCATCATCCCTGTACTCTCGGTCAATCCTCTCCTGATCACTCGTGCCGCCACGTGACATTCTCTGTGGTATCTGAAATCACAAAAGGAACACACAATCATGTTTTGCATGTAGAATACAGTGAGATGGAAAATACACACATGCAGAGACCCTAGCTCTGGCTGGAAGGCTTAGAGAAAGTGTTCAAATACTCTTTGCTTTTAAAAAGCCCCAACAAAAGTAGGAGTAGCATAGGAAAATAAATTAAGAACATTTCGTTAGCAAAGAATCAAACTTTGGCCTACCATGATTCATGTGACAATTAGGCATAGAAACCACAAGTCTCAGGAGGTTCTTTGAACATGCGCATGAACAACTCTTGTGTGTTTTAATACAATAATAAACAAAAATCCATAAAATAGTTGGATCTAGTGCAAAATAGTACATTTGCCATGACCACAATCACTTATTACTGTCACTTCCTCTAATACACCCCTCTCCCTAAACACACATATACCCTACTTAACCACAGGCTTGCCTCAGGGCTCACAGGGACCCCCATATGGGGGTCTATGAAGTACTAAAATTATAAAGGACCCTCTAAAAGAATGAACCCAGTCCCAGGGATGCACTAGAAAAATCTTTTTAGTAATCGCGATGACACTGGGACCCTCTATCCCGCCTTTAGTGAAGGAGTTCCTGGGACCCCTTGTTTTGCGGGACGATTGGGAGCCCTGTTGTCTACCATCATACTCGACCTTCTTGTTCTGAAAATCCTTAAAAAACCCTAAAAAACCTCACAGGACTTCCGCGGCGTTTGGCGTACTAAAATTCTAAAGGACCCTCTAAAAGAATGAACCCAGTCCCAGGGATGCACTAGAAAAATCTTTTTAGTATTCGCGATGACACTGGGACCCTCTATCCCGCCTCTAGTACCCTCTACGCTGTAAGTGAAGGAGTCCCTGGGACCCCTTGTTTTGCGGGACGATTGGATTGTCTACCATAATACTCAACCTTCTCGTTCTGAAAATCCTCCCCCCAAAATAAACCCAACTCACAGGACTTCCGCGGCGTTTGGCGTGGAAGATTTCGCCGACGAGCACCACGGTGCTAGCGATCATGCCGACAATGATGCACAGGAAGCCCATGCCGAAGCGGCGCAGCGTCACCGAGCGGTCGGCATAGTACTTGGGGGTGGAGCCAAACGTGTCGATGTAGGACACACCTTGGTAAATGTACTCGGCCGTGTCGTCCCGGTTACAGCCCTGGTGCAGCCATTTCTTCTTCAGACTGCCAACAATATTTCGAAACAAGTGCTTTAGGGTGTTGATCTTTGAATATAAAGGGGGGGGGGGATGGTAAAATAATTTTGTTATTGCATCTGTATTGCTAAAACTTCGGGACTTTCCTGGTGTTGCACTGCCTCCGGGCATTGCCTCCAGAATCGTTCCCACCATCTTTATATCTACTAATGTCCCATATGTGTCTGTTTCAGACCGGAGGACGTTAAACAGATTTTTCTTCCGATCAAATTTTTACTAGATGTAGAATATCAAGTTTGTCAAATACAGACAGAAATGCAAATAAACAGAAAGAGACACGCACAGGCTATAGGCCCTTGTTCCAATAGACGATTTTCAGAAGAAAAAAACTAGGGGAGAGCACTCCGTGAAAATTAGAGTTGTTTACCTCCATTACTCGGTCAAATACCATAGCAACAATGGCGTCGAAGCTTGAAACCGCAGGATGCGAGTCAGCGATTTGCAAATACATTTTTTTTTAAATTAGGGGTGGCCAGTGGCCACAAACTGATAAAACTTGCAAAATGTGACGCAAAAATATAAATGACATCACATTTAGAATGACGCACTTTCTACATGCTGTGTGTCTCCTCAAACACATGAGGCGACGGCTGGGGATCTACCCGAAGGTAGAGTAACTTCCCCTGTTTGACAGATTGAATTAGGCGAGATCACTCCCACACACCATGAAATTACTCCCCTTAATTATTTCCGAACAATTCCTATTGCAATGTGTGCTCCTGTCCTAATACAATCGGGAATTAAAGCATGAGACAAGAGATGTGGTTGAGAGTGAAATTGTTGTTGCTATAGACATTATAAAGGCACTATCAGCAATTATAGAGAAATCACGTTATAATCTTGAACAGTTACAATTTACCGATAGATGCAAATATGCTTTACATTTGGAGAGAGAAAATGGAGTTTTACGTCCTCTTGGTCTGAATCAGACACATATGGGACATTTGTAAATACAAATATGGTGGGAACAATACTGGAGGCAATGCCCGGAGGCAGTGCAAAACCAGTAAAGTCCCGATTTTTTTATATTAATACAGAGAGAAAATAAAGTTTTACGCCCTCTTATACTTTACATTTGGATAGTTTGTGTCATAGATTTGGACAGGTACAAAGTATCACAAGTTTTTGGGAGGATGAGAAAAATATTGAAAAGAGATTAAATTTTGTTTTCATTTTATCGTTTGTAATAAAGAATACAGCAAAAGTTTACACACAATCCTAGTGAGCATGATGTTAATAAACAGGCACATAGGATTCTTAACGGCCCCATGTGCCCATGCACTTAGCACACGTTAAACCCTTTGGTCAAAGTTTACACACACCCTCCCTTTCCTTCCTCATCAGTCACACAAAAATCGCATGCAAACTTTTTAATAAAAAATTGGGTCTCGCCTGTGGCTGCGACGCGCTCTCCAGGTGGGAGCAACCCAAATTTCACAGAGACGCCTCTGTGACTATAAAGTACCTAAAACCTAATAATAACACCTATTAAAAAAAACCTCTTTTCTCTGCTGAGAACTCTACATGCTCAACATAAAAGTTGCTGTGTTTTACGGACTATATGGCACATCACATTATAAGGCGCACCCCAAATGTTTACACAAACATTTTGCTATTACAGTTTCCTATTATACTACAGTGGAATCCGTTTAATTGGCCATCGGATAATCGGCCAAAGCCGCTTAATCGGTCAATTTCCTCTGGAACGGAATTTTTTTTCTTCTTAAGCATGTGTTATTTTGTTCGTTTTTACGGCCAAAGCTGAAATCTTCAATTTCGCTTTATTGGCCACTTTTTCTCTCAAATTTTTCCTCTTTACCCCTTTTTGAGAGGGAGAACAACAGAGGCAGACAAACTGACAACACGCTTTTGACGCTTACATGGTTGAGTGTGAAGTTGGAAGGTGAGCTGTTGTCAATTGAAAGACCCTGCATGGCGTTAAAATCACTCAAGAAAACAAAATCATTGTCTTTTACTGCTTCTGTCAAGTTGTAGGATTAATAAACACACACACATCACAGAAAAAGAAAGAATTTGAATTTGAACTGCAACATTTAATTTTGACGTCATTGCTTTTGACTTGCATAATTGCGTCATACAGTATCTCGATGTTCGTTTTATCGGCCGATTCGCTTTATCGGCCATATTTTTCATGGTCCCAAAAGTGGCCGATTAAGCGGATTCCACTGCATTAGTCATAGTTTTAAAGGTGCAGGGTTCTCAGTCTGAGGGGAAAAAAGCACTGGCTTAGCTCTTCTAGTACCATGGGCGTTTGCATTCGCCCAGCACGTCACACTACACTCCCACTGAATACAGACATTCACTGCCAAGTACCCTAACATTTGTTTGTTTATTTTCAGAGCTTAAGTCAGTGATTTTCCCGTCAACCGTTTCGCCGCCAGCCAGTTCTAGCCCCAAAATACCATTAAACTCAACTGAGAAGAGAATGTTTTTGTATCTGCAATATTGGGAATTCCTCTGTGACCTGCATAACTTAAGAAAATAGGGTTTTTCGATAACAGGCCCTGATTTGATGCCTTTTAGTGGCATGGGTGTTAAACCATTGTGGTGCATAAATGCGACATTGGCGGTGAAAGGGTTAAAGTAATGCATGTGCACTAAAAAAACCACCACAACAACAGTTACTCCCCTCTTGTCGGTTGAGATGCAACGGGCAACCAAGAATGTCAAAAGGTACATGGAACTAGAAGAGTTAAAAGTCCATAACACACTGTACATGCTTTGCATAAAAATTACATAGGGTAAGACGGGGTAAAAGGCCCATGGGCGGGTAAGAAGCCCATGCCAATTATCTCATGAAATGAAGCAAACTTCAGTCAAATTTTGCCCATGAGACGAGTGTTAATGCTTAGCATTCGTCTCATGGTCAAAATTTGACTGAAATTGGCTTCATTTCACGAGATAATTGGCATGGGCTTCTTACCTGCCCATGGACTTTTTACCCCGTCTTCCCCTACATAACAACAGGTAGCAAAGAGAAAGTGACTGACTCGTAGATGAGGTCCTTCCCCCTCATCCTGAGGATGGCGGGGTTCAGCTTGGAGCAGACGTCGCTGTCTTTCTGGCAGGCGAAGCCCCAGTTGCGCTGGTTCAGCTCCTCGCCCACCGTCACCAGGTCACAGGGGGACTGCTCAGACAGGTACTCCGCCATGGGCCCTGATCCAACAGTCAACATCTTCATGTCCTTGACCTTGACCTTTCACCCCTATTGCGCTATGGAGGGTGTCATAACCCCCAACCTCACAACCCCAACACTGACCTAGTTTTTTTCCCTGCCCCTATAGGTCTTATTCCTTTGCAATTCTCACCCTTTAGAATGAAAGAGTACTAGGCTGGTTCATCCCATGCCGTGTCCTGTCTTTTCACACCCGATACTTGCGGAATTTTATGAAAATGCTGAGTGGCACCCAAACAAATGTGGGGAAAAAATCATACAAAAGCGCAGAATTTCATCAATCAGAACACAGATTTGTTTTTTCCAACATTGGTGCAGATTCCCAACCCTTGCTTCCCAAACTTCGCAGAATTTCATCAATCATAACACAGATTTGTTAATTCCAACATTGGTGCAGATTCCCAACCCTTGCTTCCCAAACTTCACATACCATTGTGTACTATGACATGGCATCTTGATATCTCTTTCACCCCACCCCCCCTCCTTCTATTTCTCTGTACACCTTTCTTAATATCATTGTAGGTCAATGGTCGATAGACACTTTGGTATCTATTATTTGTTGAGGACTGGGAGAGAGAGAGAGAATAAAAGTTCTGCAAAGAACATCTTTTGCAAGAGTGAATGCCCTTGGTGGGTGCGGGAAGATGGTTGAGCACTGACCAAACAAGGGCATAACTCTCGCCAATAACCCTATTTGAGGCCACTGAATTGCTGCCTTTTGAAAGAGTGAATGCCCTTTGGGATACTGACCAACAAGGGCTTAACTCTTGCCGTCAAGGGCGTTAATAACCATAGTTGCAGTGGCCAATATGATTTGTCACACTGTCATTGTGACAAGTTGTGTCATTTTTTCTCTGCAACAACGCTGCCCATTTTTATTATGATCAGCAGGCAGAATTGCATTTATCGTGGCTCCCGCGATCTGCATGCGCATGTAATATTTCGACATGCGTTCTCCCGCGCTTTCGATCGGCGGACATCTCCCGAAAATGATCCTCAATTTAAATCCGTGCTTTTTGTAATGCGCGTACAGTGGAACCTCCCTTATAAGACCTTCAAAAATCATCCCAAATGAGGTCTTATAAGGGAGGTAATTTTAATACTTACAGAGAAGGGCAATGTCTAAGAAAAGTAGGTCTTATGTGGGAGGGAGTCTTATAATGGGAGGTCTTATAAGAGAGGTTCCAATGTACCACCCTTACCCTCCATGATGAAGGCGTACTGGCCCGGGGTGGCCCGCACCCGGTGCACGCCTTCCTGGGTGCTCTTGACGGTGACGGCCTCGTAGTTGGCGTTGATGGTGCCCCAAAGGCGCCGCTGCAGGGGCTGCTTGGACGACTTGAGGTACTGCTCCGTCACCCCTCCTGCCACCACTCCGTATGCCACCTGCACCAAGAAAAAGCCTCGTTGCTCGTACTGAGGGTTGTATGAATCATAAGACTGATGATGTGTGCCAGTCAATAGGGCATTCACCACGAGTGTTCGTTCTCTATACTAGACTACTAATTTGCCCGCACTCGTTCTTCTGCCCGAGTTACGCTGACCTTTCTAATTCAACTCTCGAAATTCAACTCAGTGAATTTCAAGGTCGTCCTCACGTGGCAAATGCCTATTGTGTCTGATTGTGAATACCACTAGGCAGCAACTACTATTCTGTAGGCGTGGGCTAAAACTCGTATTAAATTTTAGTCAAAATGTCCTATGCAAGACATTTCTCACTCTCTTTGCCAGGAAACATTTGCTATTCTCTTGGGACAGTTGGTGTTTGAGAGGGTCCCCAAAGGCCAACCCCCAAGGTTATAACACTAAAAGGCCGTTGCTGTCGCCTCCTAGATTGAGAACCATAGTCATGAACACAGAATAACCAGCTGTAGACTGATTTCCCATAATTATTCTAGATATTAAAAGTCTTACTCTCACTTTCCTAATTACTATGGTGTAAACTTGGAGCTAATGTAAACCAGTGATAAAGGCCACATTTGAGGAAGGGGCCAAGTTAGGTTGGTAATCATAACAGTTAGGATGGTAATCATTTGCAAGGCTCTGGCGTGATGGAGGCTTTGAAGAAGAGAACACAGAAAAAGACAGACAAATCACAGAGCAACAAAGTAAAACCAAGAAAACCTATACACGCACTCACGCGACTCTGCTGTCCCGAAGACCTCGTCAAAGGTGGCAAAGGGCATGGAAGTGATAGAGGTTCTGAAGGCCAGGAAGATAACAGACAGGAAGATAACAGACAGGAAGATAACAGACAGGAAGATAACAGACAGGAAGACAGACAGGAAGACAGACAAAGCATCAAAGACAAACAGATACATGTACTGACATGATTCTACTGGAAGAGCTCGTCAAAGGTGGCAAAGGGCATGGAAGTGATAGAGGTTCTGAAGGCCAGGAAGATAACAGACAGGAAGTTAACAGACAGGAAGACAGACAGGAAGACAGACAAAGCATCAAAGACAAACAGATACATGTACTGACATGATTCTACTGGAAGAGCTCGTCAAAGGTGGTGAAGGGCATGGAGGTGATGGGGCAGAGGGGGGGGGGGCTTTTAGACCCCCCACGTCACGTGTCACATTCCCTCTTATGCTTGGAAGATTTCTTAAGATTTCTTACCAGCTGTAAGAGGGAAAACACGTGAAAACGATGATTTTGACACGT
Organism: Phymorhynchus buccinoides; assembly: GCA_017654935.2. Taxonomy (NCBI): domain Eukaryota; kingdom Metazoa; phylum Mollusca; class Gastropoda; order Neogastropoda; family Raphitomidae; genus Phymorhynchus; species Phymorhynchus buccinoides. Next base: position 63,144,851 of record CM065681.1, on the reverse strand, counting down.
GACGTGGCGGGTCTTTAAGACCAGGAAGATAACAGACAGGAAGACAGACTGGTGAACTGACGTGACTCTGCTGGGACAGCTCATGGAAGGTGGCGAAGGGCAAAGAGATCATGTAGGGCTTAAGACCAGGAAGATAACAGACAGACAGGAAGACAGACAGACAGACAGGAAGACAGAGTGGTGAACTGACGTGACTCTGCTGGGACAGCTCATCGAAGGTGGCGAAGGGCAAAGAGATCATGTAGGGCTTAAGACCAGGAAGATAACAGACAGACAGGAAGACAGACAGACAGACAGACAGGAAGACAGAGTGGTGAACTGACATGACTCTGCTGGAAAAGCTCATCGAAGGTGGCGAAGGGTAAAGAGATCATGTAGGGCTTAAGACCAGGAAGATAACAGACAGACAGGAAGACAGACAGACAGACAGGAAAACAGAGTGGTGAACTGACGTGACTCTGCTGGGACAGCTCATCGAAGGTGGCGAAGGACAAAGATATCATGTAGGGCTTAAGACCAGGAAGATAACAGACAGACAGAGTGGTGAACTGACGTGACTCTGCTGGGACAGCTCATCGAAGGTGGTGAAGGGCAAAGAGATCATGTAGGGCTAAAGGCCAGGAAGATGATAACGGACAGACAGGGAGACAGAGTGGTGAACTGACGTGACTCTGCTGGGACAGCTCATCGAAGGTGGCGAAGGGCAAAGAGATCATGTAGGGCTTAAGGCCAGGAAGATAACAGACAGACAGGAAGACAGACAGACAGACAGACAGACAGGAAGAGAGAGTGGTGAACTGATGTGACTCTGCTGGGACAGCTCATCGAAGGTGGCGAAGGGCAAAGAGATAATGTAGGGCTTAAGACCAGGAAGATAACAGACAGACAGAGTGGTGAACTGATGTGACTCTGCTGGGACAGCTCGTCGAAGGTGGCGAAGGGCAAAGAGATAATGGAGGGTTTAAGACCAGGAAGAGAACAGACCGACAGGGAGATAGACAAACAGACAGACAAATGACTCTGCTGGGAGAGCTTGTCGAAGTTGGCAAAGGGCATGACGGTGATGGAGGGCCTGAAGGCCACCAAAATAACAGACTGACAGACTGACTGGCGCTGATATGCCTCTGCTGGAAGAGCTTGTCGAAGGTGGCGAAGGGCAAAGAGATAATGTAGGGTTTAAGACCAGGAAGATAACAGACAGACAGGAAGACAGAGTGGTGAATTCATGTGACTCTGCTGGGACAGCTCGTCGAAGGTGGTGAAGGGCAAAGAGATCATGTAGGGTTTAAGACCAGGAAGATAACAGACAGACAGGAAGACAGAGTGGTGAACTCACGTGACTCTGCTGGGACAGCTCGTCGAAGGTGGCGAAGGGCATGGAGGTGATGGAGGGCTTGAAGGCCAGGAACACAGCACACAGGGAGGCGGTGTACGCCGCGATCACCAGCAGCACGAACATCCACCAGAACGCCGCCAACACCCGACCCGACATGGACCGCGGGGCCGCCGTGTACCCTGCCCAGGACACAACATGGACAGCCATATAACGCACTCTTAGAAAATGGTGGGTTTGTTCTCTTTTTCATCCTTTCCTGTCCTTTAAAGACCCACCACGCCAATATATATTTTCCCTCTCTTGCTTGGAAGGTTCCTTAAGATTTCTTACCAGCGACAGAGGGAAAACATGTGAAAACGCTGAGCATTTCAGCATTTCGCGGCCTACCTTGCACTCAAACACACCTGTCACAAGCTGCTGTACCTTCTTTAAGGTACATCCTAAGGTACAGGGGAGGGTTTCCGGAAACTCCTTTCACGGCCTACCTTGCCTTCTAACACTCAAACACACTATTTGCCGGGCGCTACATTGGCATTTTATTGCTTATTAAGCCAAACATTGAGTGGGTGGGTGGGGCTGCGTAAACCCTGTAAACCCCCCAGATCCGCCCCAGTTCAATCCATAAGATGTGGTATTCCTAATCTAACAATAAACTCACACTGAAATCTCAAAGAACTGAAGACATAGAGAGAAACCTGCAGGCAAAGGTAAGCCCCTCAAAATTCACTAAATCTTTCAAAAGAAATCCTAAAAACCCTGGCCACGAAAACAATTTCCCTTGAAGAATAACACACCCTGAAAAGTCATAGTGCTGAAGATGAACAGGAATCTATTGATGACTGTGAGACCCTCAAAATTCACCAACCCTAAACAAAATCCGAAAATTCCTGGCTACAACTGCAAATTGCCTTGAAACAGCTCACCATGAAAAGTCAAAGAGCTGACGACAAAGATAAGCCCATCAAAATTCACCAAAAAATCTAAAGAAACCCCACCTGAAAAGTCAAAGCACTGAAGAGGAAGACGAGCCCCTCAAAATTCACCACAATCTAAAGAAAATCCACCCTGAACAATCATGGAGCTGAAGAGGAAGACGAGCCCCTCAAAATTCACCACAATCTAAAGAAAATCCACCCTGAACAATCATGGAGCTGAAGAGGAAGACGAGCACTTCAAAATCAGGCATGGTAATGGAGATAAAGCATATTTCTCTGATCATATTTGGGGGTTTCAGGAGGCATTGTTTCATGGTGGTCTCAATGGGTAAAGAGCAGTGGGCACTTCCTCTTGAGGACAAATATATAAAACTTATAAATAGGGGAAAAGGCATCTCCTCAACCTTAAAACCCCAATCTGACATTTTGTTTTTCTACTTTCACTTTTCTCTGAATTCAGAGAATTCTCCGAAGATTACTGTGCCCGAAAATACCCCAAATCTAAGAAAACAAAAAAACCAACCCTGAAAAGTCAAAGAGCTGAAGACGTAGAGGAAGCTGTTGACGAGGGTGAGCCCCTCGTAGGTGGCAGCCTTGCCGACAAAGGCGTGGTCCTCGTAGGGGCTGAAGCGGCCGATGACGTAGAAGAGGACGCTGACGGCGGCGAACATGAGCAGCAGCACCATCCACGTGCCCACCGTGAAGGGCGTCCACAGCAGGGTGAAGGAGGCTGTGTCCGTCCAGGGGTTGGCGGGCTGGGCAACAACACGTAAGTTAAAAGTGGTACAGTGGAGAACTGATAACGAATGAAAAATGGTGCTTTACGTCCTATCGGTCTGGAACAGACACATATGGGACATTTGTAAATACAAAGATGGTGGGAACGATACTGGAGGCAATGCCCGGAGGCAGTGCAACACCAGTAAAGTCCCGAATGTTAAACCTCATCGGCTATGGTACCGCCACAAGTGAAGTATGCAGATGTGACAACTCATAACAGACCGATAACTCACAAACGGATAACTCAAAAACACTGGACAACTCAAAATGATAATTTTCGGGTCCCAGTATAATAATCTCTACATTGCAAAGTCTTTTTAACTCAAAATATTGGCTATCTCAAAATAAAATTTTGACTTAGGCGATTTTTTTTCTGTCCTAGGGTTATTGGAGCGTCCCTATTAAGATATTCCCTATTAAGAATCCCTCTAATATGTAGCCTAAAAAAGTTTTGACAGATTTCCCCCCCTTCATATCTGTACTACTGAGAATGTACAGTGTACAGGGGAACCTCCCCAGTAAGACACCCTCTAATATATATCAAATCAAATCAAATCAAATCAAATTCACTTTATTATCTCCCAAGGAGAAATTTTGTTCAGGTGCCAGAATAACAAAGACATCGACATTCAGCATGCATGAATCGGAGCAAAAGTTACACATAATACACACTTAAAGATACACATTACATGTGGATACATACACGTCTAAGGATAAGCATGCATAGTTTCTTTTAACACGATGAACACACATTTAAACCTAAAAGGATCATGAGTTTAGGAGGTGGATGAATATATATGTAACCCAAAACGTTTTCACCGATTGTTTCCCTTCACTGACTGTCCACCTCCCTATAAAGACTCCTCCCTATTATGACTTTTTGGGGGGCTGATTGTCAAGGTCTAATGGGAGGTTTTACTGTACAATCGAACCTCCCTTTTAAGACCTTGAAAAATTAACCAAAATAACGTCTTATGTGGTAGGGAGTTGTATAAATGAGGTAAATTTAATGCTTACAAAGAAGGGCAATGTAAAAGAGAAGTACAGTGGAACCTTCTTTATAAGACTCCCTCCCTTTAAGACCTACTTCTCTGAGACATTGCCCTTCTTTGTAAGTATTAAAAGTACCTCCGTTTACACAACTCCCTCCCATTTGACCTCATTTTGGATGATTTTTAAGGTCTTATAAGGGAGGTTCCACTGTAAGTCTTAAGTGGGAGGGAGTCTTATAAGGGGAGGTCCTATAAGGGAGGTTCCACTGTAATAATAAAAATATTGAATATTGTATTTTACAGATTATAAGGTGCATCCTGGATCTGGATCTAGTAGAATACGTCGCAGACGCCACTTTTGATGATCGTCACAACGGAATCCCATTACATGTAGTATTATAAGGCATACAAGCAAATTCTGCCCCAAATTCTTCTTATGTAAAGGTCTGTGTACACGTTAATACTATTCACAAGATATTTCTATTTCCCCATGGCAACACAGTAAGCTGTAAGTCATATAAATGTCTATGTACACGTTAACGCTATTCACAGGCTATTTCTATTTCCCCATGGCAACACAGTGAGCTGTAAGTCATATTGAGGTCTGTGTGCATGTTAACACTATTCACAAGATATTTCTATTTCCCCATGGCAACACAGTGAGCTGTACGTCATATTAAGAGTGGGCTATCACTGTGTTGCCATGGGGAAATAGAACTATCTTGTGAATATGTTAACGTGTACACAGACCATAATAACAGTTTGTTATGATATAATGTGTCGTATTAAAAGGTGCATGGGTGCTAGTCTGTAAAAAAAAAAGCATCGCCTTATAGACCGTTAAATACAGTATTCAATTGCAGAAAAACAAAGACATCAGAGATAATGAGCATTCATAAGAACGAGAGCAAGCCACAGACAAACAAATACATGTACACACAAGCACGTTGGCATTTGCTTTTCCATTCGCACATATATACAGACACACAAACGTACACACATACGTGCACACAAACCACACACTCAAAATTTCTGGATTACTTTTAGTACCAAAAATAGCAGTAGACATACTTGAAATATCACAAGCACGCGCAAGCACACATTATACACGCATACATGCACGCACAAAAACGCACACTGATGCACAAGCTAACACACAAACGTATAAACACACACACACAAATATGCATGCACAATGGCATGCACACATACACATACACACACACATGCGTGTACGCACACACACACATATAATCATGCATGCACACACACACACATGTACGCACGCACACACACATGTACGCACGCACACATACACACACACACACGCACGCACACACACACACACACACACACGCACACGCACACATACACACACACAAACACACACTCTCTCTCTCTCCCTCCATCTACCAAACCTTATAGAGAATTCGAAGTCCAGAAGACATGATAGGCTGCGTGAACTCGACCACCTCGCTTCGCTTGGACACTATGCTCAAGGGAGCAATGGCCAGATGAACTTTCTGAAATCACAATCATCACAAAAATAGAATCCACAAGGAAGAAAAACATGAATGAATGAATGAATGAACCAATTAGGCTTCTTTGGCCCATACACCAAGGGACAGGGGGAGAGGGAAATCGATCAACAAAATAAATGACGTGGGGAAGAGAAAAAAAAAATAAAAAGATAAAATAAGGAACAATAGTTGAGAACTATTATGTTTCTGCTTTAAAACCAAACTACAAAAAAAGACATTGTAAAACACATGAAAAGATATTTCTTCTTTCTCTCTCTTCCATTTACTCCTTCCACATTCTGTCTCTCTCTCTCTCTCTCTCTCTTCTTTTCTCTCTCTGTGTCTCTCTCCCCCCCTCTCTCTCTCTCTATGTCCCTCTCTCAAATGCACACACTTTAAAAGATCTCTCTCTTCTCTTTACTCCTTTCACATTCTCTCTCTCTCTCTCTCTTCTCTCTCTTTTCTCTCTCTCTCTCTCTCTCTCTTCTTTCTCTCTCTCTCTATGTCCCTCTCTCAAATGCACACACTTTAAAAGATCTCTCTCTTCTCTTTACTCCTTCGACATTCTCTCTCTCTCTCTCTCTCTCTCTCTCTCTCTCTCTCTCTCTCTTCTTTTCTCTCTCTCTCTCTCTCTCTCTCTC
>CM065681.1:63101147-63118647 GCA_017654935.2 Phymorhynchus buccinoides | reverse complement strand
GTTAACAATAAAGAAATGGTATTAATATAGCTAATATATACAAATAAAGAAAACCACATATAAGCAACACACACAAATGAGAGAGAGAGGAGAGAGATAGAGAGAGAAGAGAGAGAGAGAGAGAGAGAGAGAGAGAGAGAGAGAGAGAGAGAGAGAGAGAGAGAGAGAGAGAGAGAGAGAGTGAGAGAGAGAGAGAGAGAGAGAGAGAGAGAGAGAGAGAGAGAGAGAGAGAGAGAGAGAGAGAGAGAGAGAGAGAGAGAGAGAGAGAGAGAAGAGAGAGAGAGAGAGAGAGAGAGAGAGAGAGAGAGAGAGAGAGAGAGAGAGAGAGAGAGAGAGAGAGAGAGAGAGAGAGAGAGAGAGAGAGAGAGAGAGAGAGAGAGAGAGAGAGAGAGAGAGAGAGAGAGACTCGTGCATCTTTAATTAACATAAGGTCTTTTGTTAACACAGGGAGGGAGGGGGAAGGGAGGGGGGAGAGATGGAAAAGGGGAGGGAGAACGGGATGAGTATCCACCCCCGTCGTTCACACTGATTGAAAACGGAAGGGTGCAAGCACTAACTTATAAGAGCTTGGATAATCTATGTTACTGCACAGCAAGAGTAGAGAGAGAGAGAGAGAGAGAGAGAGAGAGAGAGAAGAGAGAGAGAGAGGAGAGAGAGAGAGAGAGAGAGAGAGAGAGAGAGAGAGAGAATGAGAGAGAGAGAGAGAGAGAGAGAGAGACAGGCACACAGAGAGAGAGAGCATTTTGTGCATGCATGTCTCTCCAGGCTCTCTGTGTATCAGTATGCACGTGCGTGCGTGCGCCCGTGTGTGCTTCACTGGTTATATGTGGATATAATTTGTACAGATAGAAGACAAAGGACAAGAAAATACAAAGACACCCCATCCGCCTCCAAGACACACGCGCGCACACGCACACACACACACGCACGCGCACGCACACACGCACGCACGCACACACACACACACACACACACACACACACACACCACACACACACACACACACACACACACACACACACACACACACACACACACACACACACTGTGTCTCGCGCAGACACATATATACGTACACAATGTGTCACACACAACACACACACACACACACACACACACACACACACACACACACACACGCACACGCACGCACGCACACACACACACACACATGAGCATTTGCCACGTGAGGATGACCTTGAAATTCACTGATTTGAATTTGGAGAGTTGAATTAGAAAGGTCAGCGTAACTCGGGCAGAACGAGTGTGGGCAAATTAGTAGACTAGTATAGGGAACGAACACTCGTGGCAAATGCCCTATTGGGGGTATGAAAGGGAGTGAACCGAAAGAAAGTGTTTGGTGAAGTTACAGTATCATCGAATTAGAAAGCAATGTGACTTCTCAATGGCATTCAAACAGAGGTTGTTTCTTTTACGGTCCCGATTCTTGAGGCCAAAGTCCTCTTTACTTCATCTAGATTGTTTAAAAAAAAAAGAAGCATTCATGCAAAGAAGTACAAAAGGTCAACCCTCGTAACCACTCTGACCAAAGTCCACAGCCCCCTCCCCCCATCCCCTCGACATGCATAATGTACTTTAAAGACACACTGACGCACCACGATTAAGTCCCTTGGGGTTTTTTCCTGGGTAGCTGTGACCCACATATAAATGCCCCCAACTTCAAATTGAGGCTGCTCTTTAAAATGTTTCGGTTTCAATTTTGGGGCATTTGTATGGGAGTCAGACCTGGTCAAAACAAGATTTCTTTCCAGCTATAAGAGGGAAAACACGTGAAACCCGCGATTCTGACACATGATCTGGTGGGTCTTTAAGTATTTTTGTTGTTGCTCCACACATAGCCTACTGATAATGAAAACAAAAAGACAGTTTGAATCTGCTTCATACACACTCAGTAATACTGTACTTTTAATGATAACCCCCCCAAAAAAAAGTTCAATCGGCTCCACGTAAATATACATCTCTTAGCTTTCAGTCTTGAAAATTAATGCAAATACAGTGAATCCTCCCTGTTAACCCTTTCACCGCCAATGTCGCATGTATGCACCACAGTGATTTAACACCCATGTTACTAAAAGGCATCAAATCAGGGCCTGTTATCCAAAGACCCTATTTTCTTAATTTTGGGAGGCAAGGATAGGCCTAATGTTGCACATGTCACAGAGGAACTCCCAATATTGCATATCATTGTTCTTCTCTACCCAGTTAAGTTCAATGGCAAGTTTTGGTTGAAAAATGGCTGGCGGCGAAAGGGTTAAGACCTTGGGGGGGGGGGGGGGGAGGGGGGGACGGGGGGGGGGGGGGGGGGGGGGAGGGGGGGGGGGACAGCCAAAAAGGGTACAAATAGGGAGAGGTCTTAATAATGTCCCGTATATGCCCCACATGGCCAAAAGGCCAAAGAGGGCGTAAAGCATTACTTCCTTAATGTCCCGTATGGCTTTGTCTAGAGGACGTAAAACTTTAACTTCGCGGATAGGGAGGGTGAGTCTTAACAGGGAAGGTCTTAAAATTAATAGGGAGGTTCTCACTGGTCTCTGTACACGTTAACATCGTTCACAAAATATCTCTATTCCCCCAAGGCAACACAGTGTTATGTCACTCATAATGACTTACAACTCACTGTGTTGCCAAGGGGGGAAAGTGATATTTTGTGAATATGTTAACGTGTACAGAGACCTTAAAGACCCTGCACGTCACGTGTCAAAATCACGGTTTTCACGTGTTTTCCCTCTTATAGCTAGTAAGGAACATTAAGAAATCTTCCAAGCATACGAGGGAATGTGGCACGTGACGTGGGGGGTCTTTAAAGCGACGAATCCCAACAAGATTAGACTAGCTCAGCCCAGACAATGTTTTGTGTTTTAATCAATGACAGAATTCATGGTACACTTAGTTGAAACGTACATCATATCATTAGTGCAGTCATATATATATTATATATGTTTATATACGTTGAATGGAATGAGCATACAGAAAAAAACCCACCCAGACATTATAACTACGAAATAGAAAGCAACAAATGATTAGCTCAGCCCAGACATGGTTCGTGTTTGAAGGCACTAAGCTCCAGTTTCCATGATAGGCATACCCCCATGGCCTACCATGATATGCCTAGTTACACTGTAAAGGGCCAGCCACACGTCAGCTAAAATTGCACGACTGTACGGTACGATTCGATCACGTGACCTCGAAGCGCGAATCACATTTGTTCTTGGAGACCACGTGATCGAATCGTATCGTACAGTCGTGCGATTTTTGCTGACGTGTGGCTGGCCCTTTAGAGTCAGTCCTTTTCCAAACGACCAATACAGACCAGTCATGCATGCACTGGCGGTTCTAGTCATAATTCACCATCGACGGGTGGCTTCCTAGAAGCGCAACTTTTACGCAAGTTTGTGAACCGATCTTACGAGCCTACAAAACTTCAGTATGCCTAGTAGGGTCATGTTCTTGGACCATTCTTTGCATTCATTCATTTAATTCGTACTATTAAGTGATTGATAAAATTCATTAAGCCGTACTCATTAGCAGTTGGAATAACTAAGACACGAAAAGGGGGGGAATGGTTCATTGTATTATGGGTGTTTCCCCCCCCGAATCCCTTGTGTGTGTGTGTGTGTGTGTGTGTGTGTGTGTGTGCGTGTGCGTGTGCGTGTGCGTGCGTGCGTGCGTGCGTGCGTGCGTGCGTGCGTGCGTGCGCGCGCGCGCGCGCGCGCGTGTGTGTGTGTGTGTATGTGTGTGTGTTAATGGACAAGTTCAATAATGTAACCAAACCGAGGGGACTAAGGGGTTTGAGTCATGAAAAAGGAATGTGTGTGTCTGTGGGGGAAGGCGAAGAATGGTGAGTGTGAGTAGGGCCTATGTGTGCGCGTGCGTGCATGCATAGAGGGGGTGAACGGGGGATAGAAAGCTTTAAATAGGAGGGTGAGATTGAGAGAGAGAGAGAGAGAGAGAGAGAGAGAGAGAGAGAGAGATTCTAGTCGCATCGATTCACACAATAATATTGATTTTGTTAATCGATAAATTAGTCACTACCTAGTACCGCTGAACAGCATTCGGCTTATCTTCCCGTCCATTGCATTCAACAACAACACAGGGATTATTAGCTAGCCTGATCAATGTTGAGTCTTTGTTTTTAGTCTGTAGCACATAATTTACCACTTGAGTCTAAACGGAGGTCGTTCGCCAAGTCGGCGAATAGGGATAGGGTTAGAATTGATCGACCAGAAAAGGGATAGGGTTAGAAATGGAGTAAGGGGTATGGTTAGAACTGATCGACCAGAAAAGGGATAGGGTTAGAAATGGGATAAGGGATAGGGTTAGAACTGTAAACAACCGAAATAAATGATTTTAACAAATTTCATCACCAAAATAATTGACGGAAACTTTCTGGATGTGAGAACAAAAGCACAAGTTAAGTGTTCATCCGACTGTTGTGGTTAGGGTTAGGGCTCACGGTCTGGATAGGATTAGGATTAGGACGACATCTCAAAAAGAAAAGAGAAACGAAGAGCAAACTTCGATTGTGCGAAAAATATTGAAACTTACACCTTCGTCAGGCACAATGAAATAAAAAGATGGCTTCTGCTGGTCTGTCTGATCTCTGGCGAACGACCTCTGTTTAGACGCATGTCATTTACCATCGTTTATTAATGTTAGTGGTGTAAAAGTTCGCATCCTTTCATCAGTCAAGAGGTTATTCGTGTATTAGGAGCTAGTATAGTGACTGCACAGTGCACACACACACACACACACACACACACACACACACACACGCGCGCGCGCGCATGACCCTTTCACTTCTTTCACTGAGTGTACCTACAACGGATGTAACTTGAATGTGATCTGTTATCTACAAGTTTAGACAGAGCAAGAGAAAGAAGGGGAAGGCGGACAGACAGTCAAGTCAATGAGAGAGAGAGAGAGAGAGAGAGAGAGAGAGAGAGAGAGAGAGAGAGAGAGAGAGAGAGAGAGAGAGGGAGGGAGGGAGGGAGGAGGGAGGGAGGGAGGGAGAGAGAGAGAGAGAGAGAGAGAGAGAGAGAGAGAGAGAGAGAGAGAGAGAGAGAGAGAGAGGCCTAAAATAATTGTGACAAACAAAACATTTTAAAGAAACACACCGTGCAATGTTTACATTTCAGAAAGACATTGATTTCTGACTATAAGAGCTTTGTTTATGTATATGAACGAAAATCCGTTTAACGTCCTCCGGTCTGAAACAGACACATATGGGACATTAGTAGATACGGTGGGAACGATCCTGGAGGCAATGCCAGGAGGCAGTGCAACTCCAGGAAAGTCCCGAATTTTTAACGATACATCTATGTATAATTAAACATATAGATAATTTTGTAATTATTACCTGAATGTTTTCGCAAGCCAAAAAAGCATTCCAAGTTCAAACAAGGATGGATGTCAATAATATTTTTGCTGTATGAAGTTCTTTCTTAATTCGGTATATTTTGGACAAACAAAAAGAAAGTGCATCTCATTTCCTGTTACATTGTTACAAAAGGGACAAGATTCAGCTATGTGTGGATTATATTGTAATAATCTATCTTTAATTAGAGCCATGCCAATTTTAAACTTAGCCACTTTGGCAGAGAGAGAGAGAGAGAGAGAGAGAGAGAGAGAGAGAGAGAGAGAGAGAGAGAGAGAGAGAGAGAGAGAGAGAGAGAGAGAGAGAGGGAGGGAGAGGGAGAGAGAGAGAGCGAGAGAGAGAGAGAGAGAGAGAGAGAGAGAAGAGAGAGAGAGAGAGAGAGAGAGAGAGAGAGAGAGAGAGAGAGGGAGAGAGAGAGAGAGAGAGAAGAGAGAGAGAGAGAGAGAGAGAGAAAGAGAGAGAGAGAGAGAGAGAGAGAGAGAGAGAGAGAGAGAGAGAGAGAGAGAGAGAGAGAGAGGAGAGAGAGAGAGAGAGAGAGAGAAGAGAGAGCAGAGAGAAGAGAGAGAGAGAGAGAGAGAGAGAGAGAGAGAGAGAGAGAGAGAGAGAGAGAGAGAGAGAGAGAGAGAGAGAGAGAGAGAGAGAGAGAGAGAGTTCACGGGTCATACATCATGCTTGCGTGCCAGCTGTTCGAGCTGTCAATGGTTGCTCATAAGGATTATTTATAAACTTCAATCTTTACTACCCCCTCCTCTGGCGCACACACTCACGACTTCGTGTCTCAAATGTAATAGGCTAACACTGTACTGTAGGCTACTAAGCATGTCTAGTCAAAACTAAACTTTAGTTTCGCCAGTCAAAATTACAGTAGAGAGCAGCATGTCTACATATATTCCTAATGATTAGGCCTAAGCAGACAAAACACACACAACTAGCGAAAAACAACACAAATCACTTGTTAATCTTAATGGTTTAATAAAAATGTGATAATACATTTAAACAAAATACGTTTGTCATGAGATGACACTATGACACGATCAACGAACCCAGCGACACAGATTAACCTTGACCTTACCTGCGCTCGAGTCGGGACCGGTAGCGAAAAGCACAGAAAAAATATCGCCCCAAACGCTACAAGTTGACTTTGAAACACTTTTTCCATTGTATTTTTTGGACACAAAAACAACCACAAAAGAACTGCAACTTAAACTTGTTCGTGGGAAAATCGTTTACTGGAGAAAGTATCCCACGAACCTTGGGCAAGCCGGAACTATCTAGCTAATAAAGAGAAGCGTGAAGTGCGGAAACGAGGTGGTTCTTCCTTCTTTTTCTTTTTTCTACACCGAGCAGACGACACTTAAACACGTGACATGGGACATGGTACACAGGTGTTCGTGTCGCGCACATCAACACGTTCGGTTGAGAGCGGGGTGTATGTTGAAAGAGATAGACTACACATGTGTTTTCTCTGTGTCGTTTTGTTGTGTGAATTGACTTGCTAGTTGGTTAAGACCTATTAAGTCTGTTAATTGATACTGAGTATATTTAACCTTGGTCTTGTGTGTATGTGTGTGTGCGCGCACGCGCGCGCGTGTATATGTTTGTGTACGTGCGTGTGTGTGTGTACGCGCGCGCGCGCGCGCGTGTGTGTGTATGTGTACCCAAATAAGGCTCTACAACATAAACCAGTACTAGGGCCAATAATAAGAATTAAAAATTCGTATAATGGTTTCTGATACCCCGAACTGAAAATGATACAAGACGTTCAATGCTGCACATGGTCATCTCCAAATTTGGAGAGTGACGTCATTCACGTGACACTGTCGGGTTTTAGCGAAAGTTTAGAATTTGTATCCGGCCTTTCAATCTGAAATTAAACTGACTCTAACCCTATCCCTAACCCTAACCCTAAGCCAAACCCTCAAACACACAAAAAATAAAACTTTACTAAAAAATTGAGTGTTCCATGTTTGGAGATTGATCATGTGCAGTCTTGAACACCTAGTGAAAATGATGCGCAATATCATCGGTTTAACAACCGATCATTAAGCAAACCAAAAAATCCACCCAAAACACCAAGGAAAAAAGGAAGTTACAGCGTGATTTTCTTTTTGTAGTTTTGTCTGTTTGTTTGTGGTAGCGCGTTCGCCTTGTGTCAAGTAAACCCGAGTTCGAACCTGGGTACAGGAGATTTTCCCTCTCACTTTGCACTAGGCCTTACGGTCTTTCGGATGAGACGATAAACCGAGGTCCCGTGTGCCCATGCACTTAGCACACATTAAACCCAGTGGCAAGGACAAAGTTGTTATTTGATCAAAAATTACACCCCCCCCCCCCCCCCCCATTTCCTTCCTCATCAGTCACACAAAAATCACATGCAAATCGGGTTTTTTTTTAATTGGGCGGCGCGCCTCTGGCTGCGACGCGCTCTCCAGGTGGGAGCAACCCGAATTTCACAGAGACGCCTCTGCGACTATAAAGTACCCAATCTAATCTTCTAAAATTTGTATTCTTCAGATATTGGTCATCCAGCACCTCCAGAACAGAAAGTAGGCAACTGACATCGTTCGTGCTTGTTTCTTTCTTTTCTCTTTCTTTCTTTGTCTATCTCGTGAATGACAATATAGACTGATCATTTCAAATTTTGTGTAGTGGTGTAGCCTGCTGCTGCTGAAACCAATGTGTCCTGTCGAGTTAAAATTCGTATCACCTTGACATTTTGACAATGAATATGTCAGTTTTCTTGTCTTGGGTATATTTTTCAAGCCCACATAATTCACATTTACCCACAGTTACAGTCCAAAAATGATCAGTCGGTAAGATACGAATCGCTGACAAGTACTGATCGATTGTACTGAAACCCTGAACATGAACATCTTGCAATTCGAAAAGAAAACATATCAAGGGAAGCAATCCGCATAAACGACACAAATTGTTCTGCACTAGTTATGCTTCTTCTTTTTCTTCTTCCTCTCTCTCTCTCTCTCTCTCTCTCTCTCTCTCTCTCTCTCTCTCTCTCTCTCTCTCTCTCTCTCTCTCTCTCTCTCTCTCTCTCTCTCTCTCTCTCTCTCTCTCTCTCTCTCTCTCTCTCTCTCTCCTCCCCCCCTTCTCTGAAAGCGTGAAATATTGTCGATAGAGCGACTGTTTTTATGGTGAAATAGTGTCGCGTAGCGATCGTATTTGCTGTGAAATAGTGTATTTGCTATGATATACAGCGACTGTTTTTATGGTGAAATAGTGTCGCGACAGTATTTCACCATAAATCGTGTCGCTAGCGATCGTATTTATGGTGAAATGCTGTCGCAGCGACCGTATTTCACGGCGACAATATTCTATACGACAACGGAATGCTCTCTATTTAAACGTTTTGATGGCTTAAACATCAATATTCTATAGTCGCAACAGTCTTTGTATAGTGAGTAACGGTCGTTACACAGAGCATAACGGTTGTTACAAGACGGAATAGGGGAAGACGGGGTAAAAAGCGCATGGGCGGGTAAGAAGCCCACCCCAATTATCTCATGAAATGAAGCAAATTTCAGTCTCATTTTGCCCATGAGACGAGCGTTAATGTCTAGCATTCTTCTCATGGGCATATTTGACTGAAATTGTCTTTATTTCATGAGATAATTGGGGTGGGCTTCTTACCCGCCCATGCGCTTTTTACCCCGTCTTCCCCTACTCTCTATTATAACGATTCAAGGGCTTACACTTCCATATTATATAGTTGCAACAGTCTTCGCACACTGAGTAACGGTCGTTACACAGAGAGTAACGGTTGTTAATAGACGGAATACTCTCTAATTAAACGTTTCGATGGTTTACACATCCATATTCTATAGTTGCAACAGTCTTTGCACACTGAGTAACGGTGGTTACACAGAGCGTAACGGTTGTTACAATACGGAATACTCTTTTTTAAACGTTTCGATGGCTTACACATCAATATTCTATAGTCGCAACAGTCTTTGCACAGTGAGTAACGTTTCTTACACAGAGCGTAACGGTTGTTACAAGACGGAATACTCTCTATTTAAACGTTTCGATGGCTTACACATCCATATTCTATAGTTGCAACAGTCCTTGCACAGTGAGTAACGGTCGCTACACAGAGTGTAACGGTTGTTACAAGACGGAATACTCGTTATTATCACGATTCAAGGGCTTACACTTCCATATTCTATGCTTGCAACAGTCTTTGTACACTGTGCAACGGTCGTTACACAGAGCGTAACGGTTGTTACAAGACGGAATATTCTCTATTTAAACGTTTCGATGGCTTACACATCTATATTTTATAGTTGCAACAGTCTTTGCCCAGTGAGTATCGGTCGCTACACAGAGCGTAGCGGTTGTTGCAAGACGGAATACTCTAATAAAACGTTTGTATGGCTTACACATCCATATTCTATAGTTGCAACAGTCCTAGCACACTGAGAAACGGTCGTTACACAGAGCGAAACGGTTGTTACAAGACGGAATACTATCTTTTATCACGATTCAAGGGCTTACACTTCCATATTCTATAGTTGCAACAGTCTTTGCACAGTGAGTAACGGTCGTTACACAGAGCGTAACGGTTGTTAATAGACGGAATACTCTCTATTTAAACGTTTCGATGGCTTACACATCCATATTATATAGTTGCAACAGTCTTTGCACACTGAGTAACGGTCGTTACACTGACCGTAACGGTGGTTACAAGACAGAATACTCTCTATTTAAACGTTTCGATGGCTTAAACATCCATATTCTATAGTTCCAACAGTCTTTCCACAGTGAGTAACGGTCGTTACACAGAGCGTAAAGGTTGTTGCAAGACAGAATGCTCTGTTTAAACCTTTCGATGGCTTACACATTCATATTTTATAGTTGCAACAGTCTTTGCACATTGAGTAACGGTCGTTACACAGATCGTAACAGTTGTTACAAGACGGAGGGCTCTCTATTTAAATGTTTCGATGGCTTACACATCCATATTCTATTGTTGCAATAGTCTTTGCAAACTGAGTAACGGTCGTTACACAGAGCGTAACGGTTGTTACAAGTCAGAATACTCTCTATTTAAACGTTTCGATGGCTTAAACATCCATATTCTATAGGTGCAACAGTCTTTGCACATTGAGTAAAGGTCGTTACATAGAGCGTAACGGTTGCTACAAGTCGGAATACTCTCTATTTAAACGTTCCGATGGCTTGCTCGTCCATATTCTACAGTTGCAACAGTCTTTGCACACTGAGTAACGGTCGTTACACAGAGTGTAACGGTTGTTACAAGACGGAATACTCTCTATTTAAACGTTTCGATGGCTTACACATCCATATTCTATAGGTGCAACAGTCTTTGCACATTGAGTAAAGGTCGTTACACAGAGCGTAACGGTTGTTACAAGAAGGAATGCTCTCTATTTAAACGTTTCGGTGGCTTACACATCCATATTCTATTGTTGCAACAGTCTTTGCACACTGAATAACGGTCGTTACACAGAACGTAACGGTTGTTACAAGTCAGAATACTCTCTATTTAAACGTTTCGATGGCTTAAACATCCATATTCTATAGTTGCAACAGTCTTTGCACACTGAGTAACGGTCGTTACACAGAGTGTAACGGTTGTTACAAGACAGAATGCTCTCTATTTAAACGTATCGATGGCTTACACATCGATATTCTATTATTACAACAGTCTTTGCACACTGAGTAACGGTCGCAACACAGAGAGCAACGGTTGCTACAAGTCGGAATACTCTCTATTTAAACGTTCCGATGGCTTGCTCGTCCATATTCTACAGTTGGAACAGTCTTCGCACAATGAGTAACGGTCGTTACACAGAGTGTAACGGTTGTTACAAGACGGAATACTCTCTATTTAAACGTTTGGATGGCTTACACATCCATATTCTATAGTTGCAACAGTCTTTGCACAGTGAGTAACGGTCGTTACATAGAGTGTAACAGTTGTTACAAGACGGAATACTCTATTTAAAAGAGTCGATGGCTTACACATCCATATTCTATAGTTGCACCAGTCTTTGCACAGTGTGTAACGGTTGTTACACAGAGTGTAACGGTTGTTACAAGACGGAATACTCTCTATTTAAACGTTTCGATGGCTTACACATCCATATTCTATAGTTGCAACAGTCCTTACACAATGAGTAACGGTCGTTACACAGAGCGTAACGATTGTTACAAGACGGAATACTCTCTATTTAAACGTTTCGATGGCTTTCACATCCATATTCTATTGTTGCAACCGTCTTTGCACACTGAGTAACGGTCGTTACACAGACCGTAACGGTTGTTACAAGACGGAATGCTCTCTATTTAAACGTTTCGATGGCTTACACATCCATATTCTATTGTTGCAACAGTGTGCACACTGAGTAACGGTCGTTACACAGAGCGTAACAGTTGTTACAATACGGAATACTCTCTCTATTTAAACGTTTCGATGGCTTGCACGTCCATATTCTATAGTTGCAACAGTCTTCGCACAGTGACTAACGTTCGTTACACAGAATGTAACGGTTGTTACAAGACGGAATCCTCTCTATTATAACGTTTCAAGGGCTTACACTTCCATATTCTATAGTTCCAACAGTCTTTGCACAGTGAGTAACGGTCGTTACACAGAGTGTAACGGTTGTTACAAGACGGAATACTCTCTATATAAAAGAGTCGATGGCTTACTCATCCATATTCTATAGTTGCAACAGTCTTCGCACTCTGAGTAACGGTAACTACACAGAGCGTAACGGTTGCTACAAGACGGAATACTCTCTATTTAACGTTTCGATGGCTTACTCATCCATATTCTATAGTTGCAACGGTCCTTGCACAGTGAGTAACGGTCGTTACACAGAGCGTAACGGTTGTTACAAGAAGGAATACTCTCTATTTAAACGTTTCGATGGCTTACGCATCCATATTCTATTGTTGCAACCGTCTTTGCACACTGAGTAACGGTCGCTACACAGATCGTAACGGTTGTTACAAGACGGAATAGTGCTCTCTATTTAAACGTTTCGATGGCTTACACATCCATATTCTGTTGTTGCAACAGTCTGTGTACACTCAGTAACGGTCGTTACACAGAGCGTTACGGTTGTTACAATACGGAATACTCTCTACTTAAACGTTTCGATGGCTTCCACGTCCATATTCTATTGTTGCAACAGTCTTCGCACAGTGACTAACGTTCGTTACACAGAATGTAACGGTTGTTACAAGACGGAATACTCTCCATTATAACGTTTCAAGGGCTTACACTTCCATATTCTATAGTTGCAACAGTCTTTGCACAGTGAGTAACGTTCGTTACACAGAGCGTAACGGTTGTTACAAGACGGAATCCTCTCTATTATAACGTTTCAAGGGCTTACACTTCCATATTCTATAGTTCCAACTGTCTTTGCACAGTGAATAATGTGTGTGTGTGTGTGTGTGTGTGTGTGTGTGTGTGTGTGTGTGTGTGTGTGTGTGTGTGTGTGTGTGTCGTGTGTGTGTGTGTGTGTGTGTGTGTGTGTGTGTGTGTGTGTGTGTGTGTACGACACGTGGAGTTGTACGTCCTCCAACCTGAAAACTCAGGGCATGTTGGACATTTTTATCACATGTAGGTATTTCAAAAGAGAGGGGAAAAGTGCATGTATGTAGGGGGCCTATGTGTAAAGCTACAATAATTTCTTCATAAGCATGAAGAAATGGGCCGCGCTGCACTATCAGCGACCCGCTCTCCAAGCGAGCACCGTCTGAATTTCATAGGGAGCGATCCACTATGAATGAAAACAAGGGTAATACAACACAATTCACAATGTACACAATACAATAGAATACACACGCCCCTTAGCCTTTTGTTGATCTTATTGAAAGTAAACCCTCTATTTGGGCAATGAATTGAGTTTATGGATCAACCTATTATTGTCAACAAATCGCTGTGATACGACCCATGAGTGGCCCTGCTTGCTAATCCTGCTGATTCCAAGCGACTTCAACCCACGTAAGCCTACAATTTAGAGGTGGTGAGAAAAACCGTTTTGAACCGAAAAACCGGTGCTAAAATTTCGCGGTTGAAAAAAAAAAACCGGTTCGCGTTGCTGTGAACCGGTTTTTTTAACTGCAAACTGAAAGTAAATTTTTCTTAGAATAACGAATAACGCAATCTTTTCGAAGAACAACACTTATTCTCAGCGCAGATTGGGTGTTTGTAAGAGTAGCTGTTTCTAGTTTGTGGTGGTGTATGGCTTTGACTTTGACCGAGTGTTGAGTTGAGTGTGCATAAGTTTCTTTATTGTGTGTGTGTGTGTATGTCTGCGCGTGTGCGTGCGTGCGTGTGTGTGTGAATATTCTGACAAATAAATATGTGTTTGCATAGGTGAAACTAGTGATGCGAGTACTGGTTAAAAAAAACCGGTTCGGTAAAACCGGTTCGAAGAGGGAAAACCGGTTTAAAACCGGTTCGGATTTTTTAACCGGTTCTCAACTCTAGCCTACATGTGCCGCGGCTCAATCGTGCCCAACGAATCCGGGACATTTCACCAATGGACACTTCGCCGACGGCCATTTAGCCAGCATTTGCAGGGGGGACGTTTAGCCAACATTAAACAAAATATTAAGAAGGTATATTAGAATATGAGACATTACATTGTGATCATTACATTAACTTGATTTTTTTTTAATGTTGGTTAAATGTCCCCCCTGCAAATGTTGGCTAAATGTCCATTGGTTAGGTGTCCATTGGCGAAATATCCGTTAGCTAAGTGTCCGTTAGCTAAATGGCCGTTGGCTAAATAGCAGGATACCGTGCCGAACTATGACCCTAAGGCAGAAGAGGAGGCAACCGCTAGTCTGAAAGCCTGGGCTGTAATGTGTTCATAAGACTTCGTGGAGATGCCTTGCCTAGAGGACATCCCCACTGTCTCGACCATGGCGGCTACAGGACAACAGGTGTCATAGGAAGACCAACTGATCCCCAAAGATGTAGCATGATCAAGAGTTAGCGCAAAAGCAGGCTTCTTTCAGTGACGCAGTCTTTCACAACAGAAAGGCAAGACGGGGTAAAAAGCCCAAGGGCGGGTAAGAAGCCCATGCCAATTATCTCATGAAATAAAGCAAATTTCAGTCAAATTTGCCCATGAGACGAATGAGAGACTTAGTGCGATTTTTTCTCACACCAGAGGGCATGACGCTCCTGTGGGGCTAATCCTCTCTATATTATTAGTTGGGGATAAAGAAAGAGAGAGAGACAGTGAGTGGTCCTACCATCACTCTCTCTCTCACTACGCCCAAGTAAGAAAATCGCGTGATAAGCCCCTAGTGCATTGACTGCCCTCTGGCGTGAAAACTATTGCCATAGGTTGACCATTAGCATTCGTCTCATGGGCAAACATGAGACGAATGCTACTTCCATGAGACGAATCATGGGCAAATTTGACAGAAATTTGCTTTATTTCATGAGATAATTGGCATGGGCTTCTTACCCGCCCATGGGCTTTTTACCCCGTCTTCGCCTCGACGATTTTCCATGCTGTTGAGGATTAATTCTCATACAGCGTTCACTCTCACTGTACTATTGTCATGAACTTGAGACTGGTATTAGGCATCAGGTATTAGGTACTTCATAGTTACAGAGGCGTCTCTGTGAAATGCGGGTTGCTCCCACCTGGAGAGCGCGTCGCAGCCAGAGGCGCGCCACCCCTTTTTTTTGCATGCAATTTTTGTGTGACTGATCAGGAGGGAAAGAAGGGATGGGTGGGTAAATGTTTACCTAATGACAACTTTTTCGTTGCCACTGGGATTAACGTGTGCTGAGTGCATGGGCACACTGGACCTCGGTTTATCGTCTCATCCAATAGACTCCACGTACCGTAAGGCCTAGTGCAAAGTGAGAGGAAAAATCCCCTGTACCCAGGTTCGCACTCGGGTTTACTTGACACAAGGCGAACGCGTTACCTCTGTGCCACTCTCTACAACCAGTGTTGAATTGTTAAGGACCTGCCGCGAACTTCTCTACGTATTAGATCTGAGGCTGAGACCAGTCAATTTTCCAACCACATTTGGTGTTATTCTTTGCTGGGGTAACGGTAGGGGCCTAAACGGTCACACCTATAATTATGTGCACAGGTGAGACTTGAGGGAAGAAAATGTGCTTAACGTCCTCCGAACTGGTACGCATGGGGCATTTTTGGCTCACGTCGTTGTTTTAAAACAAAGTGAGTCTATTGTATCGTACATGTTCGGTTTGTGTGTGTGTGTGTGTGTGTTGTGTGTTGCGTCCGTGGCCCCGACCTTTAACCTTGACTCAAACCGTAACGTTGTCATGTTCTCTAAATATATAAGGCGTTAGAGGGTTAAAGTTAGCAGGATACTTGATTTTGACGTGAGCCTTCAAGTCACGACGATCAAAGCAGTCAGATACATTGATAAAGAACAAAATAAAGATAATCATTTGTTGCAGAGATTACTGTTGTGCAACCTTTAACCTTGACTCAGTCACACTCTTCAAACTAAAGAAGACTCACTCTCCACTGAAACTTTAACGTTGTCGTTTTCTCAAAAAAAACATAAGATGTTAGAGGGTTAAAGTTAGCAGGATACTTGATTTTGACGTGAGCCTTCAAGTCATGACGATCAAAGCAGTCAGATACATCGATAAGGAACAAAAAAAAGAAAATCATTTGTTGCAGAGATTAATTTACTGTTGTGTTGTACCGAGTAGATACTGGAAAGAAGACTCTCCATTAGATATACAAAAACGCTCTTTAAAAAGAAACACAAGACTTCAGGTGTGTACAAATAGGTACATTTTAACGTCGTTAACTTATAATTATATTTTCTGTAACAAATGGATGTACCGAGTGTGTGCGTTGACGGCCCGGTTGTTTCGTTTTATTTGCGCCTTTGAGTTTGACGTTTGAGTTTGTCAACGGTTGTTCGTGTTCATTCGCACATCATCTCTGCGCATGCAATACTTAGCCTATCGCACTTCCGGCAACAAGGCCTAGGCCTAGAGAATAAGAGATCACGCCTTACCTCATAATCAAGACGACGTACCTAACATTTAGCCCACATTCATTTCAGTCTTGAAAAAAAAATATACGGAAAATCCAGTGCTCGTCGATTTCACTGCCTTCGACGTACGAATCCTTTGTTAGGCCTAGACGATTGATCACCATGAGCAAAGACTGTACAGGGGAAGATAAACATGGATGAGCTTGCGGGCTGTGACCTTGACCTTTGCTTTGTGGCAGAGGGGGGGGGGGTGGGGGGGGGGGGAATTAACCCCCCCCCCCCTAAAATATTAGGACGAAAATAAAAAATTAGGACTAATATAAAATATCTTACAGAAATGTAAATGATGTGGAAAAAGTTTTCATCGCATGAACAATCAGTTAAAAACAGTAACAGATCAGGAGTATGGCCTTACGAATTGCGCAATTTCAATTATTAATTTTCTAAGAGTAAAAGACTTAGACCTACAGGCAAAGACTGTAGTGTAGGCCTACTACAGGTGTCCGTATACCCCCCTTACCCCGGCGGGGGGGGGATGGGGGGCTTGGTAACTATGTTTTTCTGAAAGCTTTGTCAATATGTTTTTAAATTTTACTTGTTTGCCAAAAGTAAAATTAGGGCTCCACTATGTTACATGCGCACATATATAAACATACATATAATTAAATTTTAAAGAAAGGGGTAGGTGTAATTTAATGCATATAAATAATTGTAATTTACACAGTAAAATAAAAATTAAATCTGTTTTCAGATGCACAAGTGTCTACAAAACAGTATTCTCTCTATACAGACATGGGAATTGTCATGGGAATTCCCATGCCTGCTATAGTAATAAAAATCAGACTTGAGTCTTGAAGGCTTTGCCTCTTGTTATTTATACAGATAGCAGGTCGATTCTGGAGGTACTGATCAGGCGAGGCAGTGTCCTGCTTTTTGTGTGTTTAATAATATTTTTAAAACATCTTATTCGACTGTTTTGTGAATGCCAGTCTGAGAATATACACAAATGGGCTAAGATTAAATTTCAAAAAAAACCAGGTTTTTTTTGTTATATACATAATGCATGCACCGTAACGCACATAAAAACCGATGCAGACG
>CM065681.1:63074873-63100647 GCA_017654935.2 Phymorhynchus buccinoides | reverse complement strand
ACGACGTTAAAATGTACCTATTTGTACACACCTGAAGTCTTGTGTTTTCTTTTAAAAGAAGCTGTTTTTGTATATCTAAATGGAGAGTCTTCTTTCAGATCTACTCGGACAACACAACAGTAATCTCTGCACAAAATGATTTCTTTCTTTGTTCTTACGATGTATCTGACTGCTTTGACGTCATGACTGAGGCTCACGTCAAATCAAGTATCTGCTAACTTTAGCCCTCTAACATCTTAGTTTTTTTGAGAAAACGACAACGTTAAAGTTTCAGTGGAGAGTGCGAGTCTTCTTTAGTTTGAAGAGTGTGACCGAGTCAAGGTTAAAGGTTGCACAACAGTAATCTCTGCAACAAATGATTATCTTATTTTGTTCTTTATCAATGTATCTGACAGCTTTGATCGTCGTGACTTGAAGGCTCACGTCAAATTCAAATATCCTGCTAACTTTAACCCTCTAACGCCTTATATATTTAGAGAAAATGACAACGTTAAGGTTTGAGTAAAGGTTAAAGGTCGGGGCCACGGACGCAACACACACAAACACACACACACACACACAACCGAACATGTACGATACAATCGACTCACTTTGTTTTAAAACAACGACGAGAGCCAAAAATGCCCCATGCGTACCAGTTCGGAGGAACGTTAAGCACATTTTCTTCCCTCAAGTCTCAACCTGTGGCACATAATTATAGGTGTGGGACCGTGTTAGGCCCCTACCGTTACCCCAGCAAAGAATAACACCAAATGTGGTTGGAAAATTGACTGGTCTCAGCCTCAGATCTCAATACGTAGAGAAGTTCGCGGCAGGTCCTTTAACAATTCAACAATGGTTGTATATAGAGGGGCACAGAGGTAATGCGTTCGCCTTGTGTCGAGTAAACCCGAGGTCGAACCTGGCGTACAGTGGATTTTTCCTTTCACTTTACACAAGGCCTTACGGTCTGGACGTGGAGTCATTCGGATGAGACGATAAACAGAGGTCCAGTGTGCCCATGCACTCAGCACACGTTAATCCCAGTGGCAAAGAAAAGGTTGTCATTAGGTAAACCATTTACGCCGCCCATCCCTCTCTTTCCTTCCTTATCAGTCACAAAAATTGCATGCAAAAAAAAAGGTGTGGTCGCGCCTCTGGCTGCGACGCGCTCTCCAGGTGGGAGCAACCTGGATTTTCACAGAGACGCCTCTGTAACTATGAGGTACCAAATACCTGATTGCCTAATCTCAGTCTCAAGTTTCATGACAATAAAGGACAGTGAATGGCCGTAGAACCCTGTATCTTAGAATTCATGCATCCTCAACAGCATGGAAAAAATCGTCCGAGTAGGGGGAAACGGGGTTTTTAAAGCCTATGGGCGGGTAAGAAGCCCATGCCAAATTATCTCATGAAATAAATGCAAATTTCAGTCAATGTTGCCCATGATTCGTCTCATGGAAGTAGCATTCGTCTCATGTTTTGCCCATGAGACGAATGCTAATGGTCAATCCTTGATGGCAATAGTTTTCAACGCCCAGAGGCGATTCTAATTGCACTAGGGGCTTATCACCTGACGCTATATTCTTAATTGGGCGTAGTGGGAGAGAGAGTGATGGTAGAACCACTCACCGTTGTCTCTCTCTCTTTCCTTATCCCCACCTAATAATATAGAGAGAGGATTAGCCCCACGTGAGCGTCATGCCCTCTGGCGTGAGAACAAATCGCACCTTAAGTCTCTCACCTTCGTCTCCATGGGCAATATTGATTGAAATTTGCTTTATTTCATGAGATAATTGGCATGGGGCTTCTTAAACGCCCATGGGCTTTTTACCCCGTCTTGCCTTGCTCTGTTGTTGAAAGATCTGCGGTCCTAGCTGAAAGAAGCCTGCTTTTGCGCTAACTCTTGATCATGCTACATCTTTGGGGATCAGTTGGTCTTCCTATGACACCTGTTGTCCTGTAGCCGCCATGGTCGAGACAGTGGGGATGTCCTCTAGGCAAGGCATCTCCACGAAGTCTTATGAACACATTACAGCCCAGGCTTTCAGACTAGCGGTTGCCTCCTCTTCTGCCTTAGGGTCATAGTTCGGCACGGTATCCTGCTATTTAGCCAACGGCCATTTAGCTAACGGACACTTAGCCAACAGACATTTCGCCAATGGACACCTAACCAATGGACATTTAGCCAACATTTGCAGGGGGGACATTTAACCAACATTAAAAAAAATATATTAAGTTAATGTAATGATCACAATGTAATGATATATCTCATATTCTAAATATACCTTCTTAATATAATTTGTTTAATGTTGGCTAAACGTCCCCCCTGCAAATGCTGGCTAAATGGCCGTCGGCGAAGTGTCCATTGGTGAAATGTCCCGGATTCGTTGGGCACGATTGAGCCGCGGCACAATGTAGGCTATTTTTTTTTTTTTTTTTTTTTTTTTTTTTTTTTTTTTTTTTTTTTCTTTTTTTGTTTTTTTTTTTTTTTTTTTTTGAGTGAGAACCGGTTAAAAAATCCGAACCGGTTTTAAACCGGTTTTCCCCTTTCGAACCGGTTTTACCAAACCGGGTCTTTTAACCAGTACTCGCATCACTAGTTTCACCTATGGCAAACACATATTATATTTGGTCAGAATATTCACACAGCAACGCACGCACGCGCATGACACACACACACCACAGAAAAAGATGACTTATGCACACTCAACTCAACACTCGGTCAAAGTCAAAGCCATACACCACCACAAACTAGAAACAGCTACTCTTGGTTTACAAACACCCAATCTGCGCTGAGAATGAGTGTTGTTCTTCGAAAAGATTGCGTTTGCGTTATTCTAAGAAAAATTTACTTTCAGTTTGCAGTTAAAAAAACTGGTTCACAGCAACGCGAACCGGTTTTTTTAACCGCGAACGCTTAGCACCGGTTTTCGGTTCAAACCGGTTTTTCTCACCACCTCTAAATTGTAGGCTTACGTGGGTTGAAGTCGCTTGGAATCAGCAGGATTAGCAAGCAGGGCCACTCATGGGTCGTATCACAGCGATTTGTTGACAATAATAGGTTGATCCATAAACTCAATTCATTGCCCAAATAGAGGGTTTACTTTCAATAAGATCAACAAAAGGCTAAGGGGCGTGTGTATTCTATTGTATTGTGTACATTGTGAATTGTGTTGTATTACCCTTGTTTTCATTCATAGTGGATCGCTCCCTATGAAATTCAGACGGTGCTCGCTTGGAGAGCGGGTCGCTGATAGTGCAGCGCGGCCCATTTCTTCATGCTTATGAAGAAATTATTGTAGCTTTACACATAGGCCCCCTACATACATGCACTTTTCCCCTCTCTTTTGAAATACCTACATGTGATAAAAATGTCCAACATGCCCTGAGTTTTCAGGTTGGAGGACGTACAACCTCCACGTGTCGTACACACACACACACACACACACACACACACACCACACCACACACACACACACACACACACACACAACACACACACACACACACACACACACACACATACACACACACACACACATTATTCACTGTGCAAAGACAGTTGGAACCTATAGAATATGGAAGTGTAAGCCCTTGAAACGTTATAATAGAGAGGGGATTCCGTCTTGTAAACAAACCGGGGGGGGGGGGGGGGGGGAAACGTTTACTCAATGTGGGGGGATCTGTTGCAACTTATGGGAATATGGAAAAGTGTAGGCCTTGAAATGAAACGTTATAATGGAGGAGTATTCCGTCCGTAAAGGGGGGTTACATTTTACATTCTGTGGGGGGGGAAACGTTTTTAGTCAATTTGTGTGGGGACTGTTGCAACAATAGAATATGGACGTGCAAGCCATACAAACGTTTAAATAACATTCCGTTACGCTCTGTGTAACGAACGTTACTCACTGTGCAAAGACTGTTGCAACTATAGAATATGGATGTGTAAGCCATCCAAACGTTTAAAAGGAGAGTATTCCGTCTTGTAACAACCGTTACGATCTGTGTAACGACCGTTACTTTTTTTTCAAGTGTGCAAAGACTGTTGCAACAATAGAATATGGATGTGTAAGCCATCGAAACGTTTAAATAGAGAGTATTCCGTCTTGTAACAACCGTTACGCTCTGTGTAACGACCGTTACTCAGTGTGCAATGACTGTTGCAACTATAGAATATGGATGTGTAAGCCATCGAAACGTTTAAATAGAGAGCACTATTCCGTCTTGTAACAACCGTTACGCTCTGTGTAACGACCGTTACTCAGTGTGCAAAGACTGTTGCAAATATAGAATATGGATGCGTAAGCCATCGAAACGTTTAAATAGAGAGTATTCCTACTTGTAACAACCGTTACGCTCTGTGTAACGACCGTTACTCACTGTGCAAAGACTGTTGCAACTATAGAATATGGATGTGTAAGCCATCGAAAGAGTTTAAATAGAGAGTATTCCGTCTTGTAACAACCGTTACGCTCTGTGTATCGACCGTTACTCACTGTGCGAAGACTGTTGCAACTATAGAATATGGATGAGTAAGCCATCGACTCTTTTATATAGAGAGTATTCCGTCTTGTAACAAACGTTACGCTCTGTGTAACGACCGTTACTCACTGTGCAAAGACTGTTGGAACTATAGAATATGGAAGTGTAAGCCATCGAAACGTTTAAATAGAGAGGATTCCGTTTTGTAACAACCGTTACGCTCTGTGTAACGACCGTTACTCAGTGTGCAAAGACTGTTGCAACAATAGAATATGGATGTGTAAGCCATCGAAACGTTTAAATAGAGAGAGTATTCCGTATTGTAACAACTGTTACGCTCTGTGTAACGACCGTTACTCAGTGTGGAAACACTGTTGCAACAATAACGAATATGGATGTGTATAGCCATCGAAACGCATTAAAATAGAGAGCATTCCGTCTTGTAACAATGACGTTACGGTAATGTCAAGTTCTGTGTATACGACCGTTACTCAGTGTACAAAGACTGTTCGCAACTATAGAATATGGATGTGAAAGCCATCGAAACGGGGATAAATAAAGAGGTATTCCCATCTTGTAACAAAACGTTACGCTCTGTGTAACGACCGTTACTTACCTCATTTTTTGTTTTGGACTGCTGCATAACATTTGGCTAATATGGATGTGTATTCCCTCGAAACGTTTAAATAGAGAGTATTCCGTCTTGTAACAACCGTTACACTCTGTGTAACAACCGTTACTCACTGTGCAAAGACTGGTGCAAACTATAGAATATGGATGTGTAAGCCATCGACTCTTTTAAATAGAGTATTCCGTCTTGCTAACAACCGTTACGCTCTGTGTAACGACCGTTACTCAGTGTGCAAAGACTGTTGCAACTATAAAATATGGATGTGTAAGCCATCAAAACGTTTAAATAGAGAGTATTCCGTCTTGTAACAACCGTTACACTCTGTGTAACGACCGTTACTCATTGTGCGAAGACTGTTCCAACTGTAGAATATGGATCGAGTCAAGCCATCGGAACGTTTAAATAGAGAGTATTCCGACTTGTAGCAACCGTTGCTCTCTGTGTTGCGACCGTTACTCAGTGTGCAAAGACTGTTTCAACAATAGAATATCGATGTGTAAGCCATCGAAACGTTTATAACAGAGAGTATTCCTTCTTGTAACAACCTTTACGCTCTGTGTAACGACCTTTACTCTCTGTGCAAAGACTGTTGCAGCTATAGAATATGGATGTTTAAGCCATCGAAACGTTTAAATAGAGATTATTCCAACTTGTAACAACCGTTACGATCTGTGTAACAACCGTTACTCAGTGTGCAAAAACTGTTGCAACTATAGAATATGGATGTGTAAGCCATCAAAACGTTTAAATAGAGAGTATTCCTTCTTGTAACAACCGTTACGCTCTGTGTAACGACCGTTACTCATTGTGCAAAGACTGTTGTAACAATAAAATATGGATGTGTAAGCCATCGAAACGTTTAAATAGAGAGTATTCGTTCTTGTAACAACCGTTACACTCTGTGTAACGACCGTTACTCATTGTGCGAAGACTGTTCCAACTGTAGAATATGGACGAGCAAGCCATCGGAACGTTTAAATAGAGAGTATTCCCTCTTGTAACGACCTTTACGCTCTGTGTAACGACCTTTACTCAATGTGCAAAGACTGTTGCACCTATAGAATATGGATGTGTAAGCCATCGAAACGTTTAAATAGAGAGTATTCCCTCTTGTAACAACCGTTACGCTCTGTGTAACGACCGTTACTCAGTTTGCAAAGACTATTGCAACAATAGAATATGGATGTGTAAGCCATCGAAACATTTAAATAGAGAGCCCTCCCTCTTGTAACAACTGTTACGATCTGTGTAACGACCGTTACTCAGTGTGCAAAGACTGTTGCAACTATAGAATATGGATGTGTAAGCCCTCGAAACGTTTAAATAGAGAGTATTCCCTCTTGTAACAACCGTTACGCTCTGTGTAACGACCGTTACTCACTGTGCAAAGACTGTTGCAACTATAGAATATGGATGTTTAAGCCATCGAAACGTTTAAATAGAGAGTATTCTGTCTTGTAAACCCACCGTTACGGTCAGTGTAACGACCGTTACTCAGTGGGCAAAGACTGCCGCAACTATAGAATATGGATGTGTAAGCCATCGAAACGTTTAAATAGAGAGTATTCCGTCTATTAACAACCGTTGCGCTCTGTGTAACGACCGTTACTCACTGTGCAAAGACTGTTGCAACTATATAATATGGAAGTGTAAGCCCTTGAATCGTGATAAAAGATAGTATTCCGTCTTGTAACAACCGTTTCGCTCTGTGTAACGACCGTTACTCAGTGTGCAAGGACTGTTGCAACTATAGAATATGGATGTGTAAGCCCTCCAAACGTTTTAATATAGAGTATTCCCTCTTGTAACAACCGCTACGCTCTGTGTAACGACCGATACTCAGTGTGCAAAGACTGTTGCAACTATAGAATATGGATGTGTAAGCCATCGAAACGTTTAAATAGAGAGTATTCCGTCTTGTAACAACCGTTACGCTCTGTGTAACGACCGTTGCACAGTGTACAAAGACTGTTGCAAGCATAGAATATGGAAGTGTAAGCCCTTGAAACGTTATAATACAGAGTACATTCTGTCTTGCAACAACCGTTACACTCTTTGCAACGACCGTTACTCACTGTGCAAGGACTGTTGCAACTATAGAATATCGATGTGTAAGCCATCGAAACGTTTAAATAGAGAGTATTCCCTCTTGTAACAACCGTTACGCTCTGTGTAACAACCGTTACTCAGTGTGCAAAGACTGTTGCA
Source organism: Phymorhynchus buccinoides (assembly GCA_017654935.2). NCBI lineage: Eukaryota > Metazoa > Mollusca > Gastropoda > Neogastropoda > Raphitomidae > Phymorhynchus > Phymorhynchus buccinoides. The sequence goes on along the minus strand of CM065681.1, from coordinate 63,093,344 downwards.
ACTATAGAATATGGATGTGTAAGCAATCGAAACGTTTAAATAGAGAGTATTCCGTATTGTAACAACCGTAACGCTCTGTGTAAAGACCGTTACTCAGTATGCAATGACTGTTACAAATATAGCATATGGATGTGTAAACATTTTTTTGTCCCCCCCCGAAACGTTTAAATAGAGAGGATTCCGTCTTGTAACAACCTTTACGCTCTGTGTAACGACCTTTACTTAGTGTTGCGAAGACTGTTGCCAACCATATAATATGGAAGTAGTAAGCCCTTGAATCGTTATAATAGAGAGTAGGGGGAAGACGGGGTAAAAAGCGCATGGGCGGGTAAGAAGGCCACCACCCCAATTATCTCAAGAAATAAAGAAAATTTCAGTCAAATTTGACCCCATGAGACGAATGCTAGACATAAAACACTCGTCTCACGGGCAAAAATGAGACTGAAATTTGCTTCATTTCATGAGATAATTGGGGTGGGCTTCTTACCCGCCATTGCGCTTTTTACCCCGTCTTCCCATATATCCGTCTTGTAACAACCGTTATGCTCTGTGTAACGACCGTTACTCACTATACAAAGACTGTTGCGACTATAGAATATTGATGTTTAAGCCATCGAAAACGTTTAAATAGAGAGCATTCCGTTGTCGTATAGAATATTGTCGCCGTGAAATACGGTCGCTGCGACAGCATTTCACCATAAATACGATCGCTAGCGACACGATTTATGGTGAAAAAATACTGTTGCGACACTATTTCACCATAAAAACAGTCGCTGTATATCATAGCAAATACACTATTTCACAGCAAATACGATCGCTACGCGACACTATTTCACCATAAAAACAGTCGCTCTATCGACAATATTTCACGCTTTCAGAGAAGGGGGGGGAGGACGAGAGAGAGAGAGAGGATGAGAGAGAGAGAGAGAGAGAGAGAGAGAGATGAGAGAGAGAGAGAGAGAGAGAGGAGAGAGAGAGAGAGAGAGAGAGTGAGAAGAGAGAGAGAGATTGGAGAGAGAGAGAGCGAGAGAGAGAGAGAGAGAGAGAGAGAGGAAGAAGAAAAAGAAGAAGCATAACTAGTGCAGAACAATTTGTGTCGTTTATGCGGATTGCTTCCCTTGATATGTTTTCTTTTCGAATTGCAAGATGTTCATGATCAAACAAGGGTTTCAGTACAATCGATCAGTACTTGTCAGCGATTCGTATCTTACCGACTGATCATTTTTGGACTGTAACTGTGGGTAAATGTGAATTATGTGGGCTTGAAAAATATACCCAAGACAAGAAAACTGACATATTCATTGTCAAAATGTCAAGGTGATACGAATTTTAACTCGACAGGACACATTGGTTTCAGCAGCAGCAGGCTACACCACTACACAAAATTTGAAATGATCAGTCTATATTGTCATTCACGAGATAGACAAAGAAAGAAAGAGAAAAGAAAGAAACAAGCACGAACGATGTCAGTTGCCTACTTTCTGTTCTGGAGGTGCTGGATGACCAATATCTGAAGAATACAAATTTTAGAAGATTAGGTATTAGGTACTTTATAGTCGCAGAGGCGTCTCTGTGAAATTCGGGTTGCTCCCACCTGGAGAGAGAGCGTCGCAGCCAGAGGCGCGCCGCCCAATTAAAAAAAAACCCGATTTGCATGTGATTTTTGTGTGACTGATGAGGAAGGAAAAATGGGGGGGGGGGGGGGGTAAATTTTGACCAAATAACAACTTTGTCCTTGCCACTGGGTTTAATGTGTGCTAAGTGCATGGGCACACGGGACCTCGGTTTATCGTCTCATCCGAAAGACAGTAAGGCCTAGTGCAAAGTGAGAGGGAAAATCTCCTGTACCCAGGTTCGAACTCGGGTTTACTTGACACAAGGCGAACGCGCTACCACAAACAAACAGACAAAACTACAAAAAGAAAATCACGCTGTAACTTCCTTTTTTCCTTGGTGTTTTGGGTGGATTTTTTGGTTTGCTTAATGATCGGTTGTTAAACCGATGATATTGCGCATCATTTTCACTAGGTGTTCAAGACTGCACATGATCAATCTCCAAACATGGAACACTCAATTGTTTAGTAAAGTTTTATTTTTTGTGTGTTTGAGGGTTTGGCTTAGGGTTAGGGTTAGGGATAGGGTTAGAGTCAGTTTAATTTCAGATTGAAAGGCCGGATACAAATTCTAAACTTTCGCTAAAAACCGACAGTGTCACGTGAATGACGTCACTCTCCATATTTGGAGATGACCATGTGCAGCATTGAACGTCTTGTATCATTTTCAGTTCGGGGTATCAGAAACCATTATACGAATTTTTAATTCTTATTATTGGCCCTAGTACTGGTTTATGTTGTAGAGCCTTATTTGGGTACACATACACACACACGCGCGCGCGCGCGCGCGTACACACACACACGCACGTACACAAACATATACACGCGCGCGCGTGCGCGCACACACACACACACAACAAACAAGGTTAAAATACTCAGTACTCAGTATCAATTAACAGACTTAATAGGTCTTAACCAACTAGCAAGTCAATTCACACAACAAAACGACACAGAGAAAACACATGTGTAGTCTATCTCTTTCAACATACACCCCGCTCTCAACCGAACGTGTTGATGTGCGCGACACGAACACCTGTGTACCATGTCCCATGTCACGTGTTTAAGTGTCGTCTGCTCGGTGTAGAAAAAAGAAAAAGAAGGAAGAACCACCTCGTTTCCGCACTTCACGCTTCTCTTTATTAGCTAGATAGTTCCGGCTTGCCCAAGGTTCGTGGGATACTTTCTCCAGTAAACGATTTTCCCACGAACAAGTTTAAGTTGCAGTTCTTTTGTGGTTGTTTTTGTGTCCAAAAAATACAATGGAAAAAGTGTTTCAAAGTCAACTTGTAGCGTTTGGGGCGATATTTTTTCTGTGCTTTTCGCTACCGGTCCCGACTCGAGCGCAGGTAAGGTCAAGGTTAATCTGTGTCGCTGGGTTCGTTGATCGTGTCATAGTGTCATCTCATGACAAACGTATTTTGTTTAAATGTATTATCACATTTTTATTAAACCATTAAGATTAACAAGTGATTTGTGTTGTTTTTCGCTAGTTGTGTGTGTTTTGTCTGCTTAGGCCTAATCATTAGGAATATATGTAGACATGCTGCTCTCTACTGTAATTTTGACTGGCGAAACTAAAGTTTAGTTTTGACTAGACATGCTTAGTAGCCTACAGTACAGTGTTAGCCTATTACATTTGAGACACGAAGTCGTGAGTGTGTGCGCCAGAGGAGGGGGTAGTAAAGATTGAAGTTTATAAATAATCCTTATGAGCAACCATTGACAGCTCGAACAGCTGGCACGCAAGCATGATGTATGACCCGTGAACTCTCGATCTCTTCTCTCTCTCTCTCTCTCTCTCTCTCTTCTCTCTCTCTTCTCTCTCTCTCTCTCTCTCTCGCTCTCTCTCTCTGTCTCTCTCTCTCTCTCTCTGTTCTCTCTCTCTCTCTCTCTCTCTCTCTCTCTCTCTCTCTCTCTCTCTCTCTCTCTCTCTCTCTCTCTCTCTCTCTCTCTCTCTCTCTCTCTCTCTCTCTCTCCTCTCTCTCTCTCTCTCTCTATCTCTCTCTCTCCCTCTCTCTCTCTCTCTCGCTCTCTCTCTCTCATCCCTCCCTCCCTCCTCTCTCTCTCTCTCTCTCTCTCTCTCCTCTCTCTCTCTCTCGCTCTCTCTCTCTCTCTCTCTGCCAAAGTGGCTAAGTTTAAAATTGGCATGGCTCTAATTAAAGATAGATTATTACAATATAATCCACACATAGCTGAATCTTGTCCCTTTTGTAACAATGTAACAGGAAATGAGATGCACTTTCTTTTTGTTTGTCCAAAATATACCGAATTAAGAAAGAACTTCATACAGCAAAAATATTATTGACATCCATCCTTGTTTGAACTTGGAATGCTTTTTTGGCTTGCGAAAACATTCAGGTAATAATTACAAAATTATCTATTATGTTTAATTATACATCTGAATGTTATCGTTAAAAATTCGGGACTTTCCTGGAGTTGCACTGCCTCCTGGCATTGCCTCCAGGATCGTTCCCACCACCGTAGTATACTAATGTCCCATATGTGTCTGTTTCAGACCGGAGGACGTTAAACGGATTTTCGTTCATATACATAAACAAAGCTCTTATAGTCAGAAATCAATGTCTTTCTGAAATGTAAACATTGCACGGTGTGTTTCTTTAAAATGTTTTGTTTGTCACAATTATTTTATGGCCTCTCTCTCTCTCTCTCTCTCTCTCTCTCTCTCTCTCTCTCTCTCTCTCTCTCTCTCTCATCTCTCACCCTCCCTCCCTCCCTCCCTCCCTCCCTCTCTCTCTCTCTCTCTCTCTCTCTCTCTCTCTCTCTCTCTCTCTCTCTCCTCTCTCTCTCTCTCTATCTATCATTGACTTGACTGTCTGTCCGCCTTCCCCTTACTTTCTCTTCTGGGGGGGGTTCCTCTTGCTCTGTCTAAACTTGTAGATAACAGATCACATTCAAGTTACATCCGTTGTAGGTACACTCAGTGAAAGAAGTGAAAGGGTCATGCGCGCGCGCGCGCGTGTGGTATGTGTGTGTGTGTGTGTGTGTGTGTGTGTGTGTGCACTGTGCAGTCACTATACTAGCTCCTAATACACGAATAACCTCTTGACTGATGAAAGGATGCGAACTTTTACACCACTAACATTAATAAACGATGGTAAATGACATGCGTCTAAACAGAGGTCGTTCGCCAGAGATCAGACAGACCAGCAGAAGCCATCTTTTTATTTCATTGTGCCTGACGAAGGTGTAAGTTTCAATATTTTCGCACAATCGAAGTTTGCTCTTCGTTTCTCTTTTGTTTTTGAGATGTAGTCCTAATCCTATCCCTATCCCGACCGTGAGCCCTAACCCTAACCACAACAGTCGGATGAACACTTAACTTGTGCTTTTGTTCTCACATCCAGAAAGTTTCCGTCAATTATTTTGGTGATGAAATTTGTTAAAATCATTTATTTCGGTTGTTTACAGTTCTAACCCTATCCCTTACCCCATTTCTAACCCTATCCCTTTTCTGGTCGATCAGTTCTAACCATACCCCTTACTCCATTTCTAACCCTATCCCTTTTCTGGTCGATCAATTCTAACCCTATCCCTATTCGCCGACTTGGCGAACGACCTCCGTTTAGACTCAAGTGGTAAATTATGTGCTACAGACTAAAAACAAAGACTCAACATTGATCAGGCTAGCTAATAATCCCTGTGTTGTTGTTGAATGCAATGGACGGGAAGATAAGCCGAATGCTGTTCAGCGGTACTAGGTAGTGACTAATTTATCGATTAACAAAATCAATATTATTGTGTGAATCGATGCGACTAGAATCTCTCTCTCTCTCTCCTCTCTCCTCTCTCTCTCTCAATCTCTCACCCTCCTATTTAAAGCTTTCTATCCCCCGTTCACCCCCTCTATGCATGCACGCACGCGCACACATAGGCCCTACTCACACTCACCATTCTTCGCCTTCCCCCACAGACACACACATTCCTTTTTCATGACTCAAACCCCTTAGTCCCCTCGGTTTGGTTACATTATTGAACTTGTCCATTAACACACACACATACACACCCACACACAACACGCGCGCGCGCGCGCGCACGCACGCACGCACGCACGCACGCACGCACGCACGCACGCACACGCACACACGCACACGCACACACACACACACACACAAAGGGATTCGGGGGGTGGGAAACACCCATAATACAATGAACCATTCCCCCCCTTTTCGTGTCTTAGTTATTCCAACTGCTAATGAGTACGGCTTAATGAATTTTATCAATCACTTAATAGTACGAATTAAATGAATGAATGCAAAGAGAGAATGGTCCAAGAAACATGACCCTACTAGGCATACTGAAGTTTGTGTAGGCTCGTAAGATCGGTTCACAAACTTGCGTAAAAGTTGCGCTTCTAGGAAGCCACCCGTCGATGGTGAATTATGACTAGAACCGCCAGTGCATGCATGACTGGTCTGTATTGGTCGTTTGGAAAAGTACTAACTCTAAAGGGCCAGCCACATGTCAGCTGAAATCGTGCGTCTGTACGATACGATTCGATCACGTTGACCTCGAAGCGCGAATCACATCTTGTTCTAAGAGACTACGTCGATCGAATCGTATCGTACAATCGTTGCGATTTATGCTGACGTGTGGCAGGCCCTTTAGAGTCATGTCCTTTTCCAAACGACCAATACAGACCAGTCATGCATGCACTGGCGGTTCTAGTCATAATTCACCATCGACGGGTGGCTTCCTAGAAGCGCAACTTTTACGCAAGTTTGTGAACCGATCTTACGAGCCTACAAAACTTCAGTATGCCTAGTAGGGTCATGTTCTTGGACCATTCTTTGCATTCATTCATTTAATTCGTACTATTAAGTGATTGATAAAATTCATTAAGCCGTACTCATTAGCAGTTGGAATAACTAAGACACGAAAAGGGGGGGAATGGTTCATTGTATTATGGGTGTTTCCCCCCCCGGAATCCCTTGTGTGTTGTGTGTGTGTGCGTCAGTGCGTGTGCGTTGTGCGTGCGTGGCGTGCGTGTCGTGCGTGCGTATTGTGTGCATGTGTGTGTGCGTGTGCGCACGGCGCTGCGTGTGTGTCGTGTATGTGTGTGTGTTAATGGACAAGTTCAATAATGTAACCAAACCGAGGGGACTAAGGGGTTTGAGTCATGAAAAAGGAATGTGTGTGTCTGTGGGGGAAGGCGAAGAATGGTGAGTGTGAGTAGGGCCTATGTGTGCGCGTGCGTGCATGCATAGAGGGGGTGAACGGGGGATAGAAAGCTTTAAATAGGAGGGTGAGATTGACGAGAGAGAGAGAGAGAGAGAGGAGAGACCACAAGAGATTCTAGTCGCATCGATTCACACAATTAATATTGATTTTGTTAATCGATAAAAATAGTCACTACCTAGTACCGCTGAACAGCATTCGGCTTATCTTCCCGTCCATTGCATTCAACAACAAAACACAGGGATTAACTACGCTAGCCTGTATCAATGTTGAGTCTTTGTTTTTTAGTCCTGTAGCACATAATTTACCACTTGAGTCTAAACGGAGGTCGTTTGCCAAGTCGGCGAATAGGGATAGGGTTAGAACTGATTGACCAGAAAAGGGATAGGGTTAGAAATGGAGTAAGGGGTATGGTTAGAACTGATCGACCAGAAAAGGGATAGGGTTAGAAACGGGTTAAGGGATAGGGTTAGAACTGTAAACAACCGAAATAAATGATTTTAAAAAATTTCATCACCAAAATAATTGAACGGAAACTTTCTGGATGTGAGAACAAAAACACAAGTTAGGCCTAGGTGTTCATCCGACTGTTGTGGTTAGGATTAGAACTTACGGTCGGGATAGGGCTAGCATTAGAACGACATCTCAAGAACAAGAGCAAAACGAAAAGCAAACTTCGATTGTGCGAAAAATATTGAAACTTACACCTTCGTCAGGCACAATGAAATAAAAAGATGGCTTCTGCTGGTCTGTCTGATCTCTGGCGAACGACCTCTGTTTAGACGCATGTACATTTACCATCCGTTTATTTAATGTTAGTGGTGTCAAAGTTCGCATTCCTTTCATCAGTCAAGAGGTTATTTCGTGTATTAGGAGGATAGTATAGTGACTGCACATTGCAACACACACACACACACACACCACACACCACACATCACACACGCGCGCGCGCGCATGACCCTTTCACTTCTTTCACTGAGTGTACCTACAACGGATGTAACTTGAATGTGATCTGTTATCTACAAGTTTAGACAGAGCAAGAGAAAGAAGGGGAAGGCGGACAGACAGTCAAGTCAATGACGCTTGGAGAGAGGAGAGAAGAGAAGATGAGAGAGGAGAGAGAGATGTGAGAGGAGAGGAAGAGAGAGAGAGAGAGAGAGAGAAGGGAGGAGCGGATGGGAGGGAGGGACGGGGGAGATGAGAGAGAGAGAGAGAGTAGCTGAGACGAGAGAGACGAGAGAGAGAGAGAAGAGAGAGGAGAGAAAGCGAGAGGCCTAAAATAATTGTGACAAACAAAACATTTTAAAGAAACACACCGTGCAATGTTTACATTTCAGAAAGACATTGATTTCTGATTACAAGAACTCTTTGTTTATGAGTATGAATGAAAAATTTGTTTAACGTCCTTCGGTCTGAAACATGGACACATATGGGACATTAGTAGATAGATACGGTCGGGAACGATCCTGACGGCAATGGCCAGGAGGCAGTGCAACTCTAGTAAAGTCCCGAATTTTTTTAACGATACATCTATGTATAATCTAAATATATTAGATATCATTTTGTAATTATTACCTGAATGTTTTCGCAAGCCAAAAAAGCATTCCAAGTTCAAACAAGGATGGATGTCAATAATATTTTTGCTGTATGAAGTTCTTTCTTAATTCGGTATATTTTGGACAAACAAAAAGAAAGTGCATCTCATTTCCTGTTACATTGTTACAAAAGGGACAAGATTCAGCTATGTGTGGATTATATTGTAATAATCTATCTTTAATTAGAGCCATGCCAATTTTAAACTTAGCCACTGTGGACAGAGAGAGAGATAGAGAGATGAGAGAGAGGGAGAGAGAGAGAGGGACGAGAGGGAGGGAGAGGAGAGATGGGAGGGAGGGATGAGAGAGAGAGAGCGAGAGAGAGCGAGAGAGAGGAGAGAGGGAGGAGAGAGAGAGAGAGAGAGAGAGAGAGAGAGAGAGAAGAGAGAAAGACGAGAGAGAGCGAGAGAGACGAGAGAGAAAAGAGAGAGAGAGAGAGAGAGAGAGGAGAGAGAGAGAGAGAGAGAGGAGAGAGAGAGAGAGAGAGAGATAAAGAGAGAGAGAGAGAGACAGAGAGAAGAGAGCGAACCCTTGAGAGAGAGAGAGAGAGAGAGAGAGAGAGAGAGAGAGAGAGAGAGAGGAGGAGAGAGATGAGAGAGAGAGAGAGTTCACGGGTCATACATCATGCTTGCGTGCCAGCTGTTCGAGCTGTCAATGGTTGCTCATAAGGATTATTTATAAACTTCAATCTTTACTACCCCCTCCTCTGGCGCACACACTCACGACTTCGTGTCTCAAATGTAATAGGCTAACACTGTACTGTAGGCTACTAAGCATGTCTAGTCAAAACTAAACTTTAGTTTCGCCAGTCAAAATTACAGTAGAGAGCAGCATGTCTACATATATTCCTAATGATTAGGCCTAAGCAGACAAAACACACACAACTAGCGAAAAACAACACAAATCACTTGTTAATCTTAATGGTTTAATAAAAATGTGATAATACATTTAAACAAAATACGTTTGTCATGAGATGACACTATGACACGATCAACGAACCCAGCGACACAGATTAACCTTGACCTTACCTGCGCTCGAGTCGGGACCGGTAGCGAAAAGCACAGAAAAAATATCGCCCCAAACGCTACAAGTTGACTTTGAAACACTTTTTCCATTGTATTTTTTGGACACAAAAACAACCACAAAAGAACTGCAACTTAAACTTGTTCGTGGGAAAATCGTTTACTGGAGAAAGTATCCCACGAACCTTGGGCAAGCCGGAACTATCTAGCTAATAAAGAGAAGCGTGAAGTGCGGAAACGAGGTGGTTCTTCCTTCTTTTTCTTTTTTCTACACCGAGCAGACGACACTTAAACACGTGACATGGGACATGGTACACAGGTGTTCGTGTCGCGCACATCAACACGTTCGGTTGAGAGCGGGGTGTATGTTGAAAGAGATAGACTACACATGTGTTTTCTCTGTGTCGTTTTGTTGTGTGAATTGACTTGCTAGTTGGTTAAGACCTATTAAGTCTGTTAATTGATACTGAGTATATTTAACCTTGGTCTTGTGTGTATGTGTGCAATGTGCGCGCACGCGCGCGCGTGTATATGTTTGTGTACGTGCGTGTGTGGTGTGTACGGCGCGCGCGCGCGCGCGTTCTGTGTGTACGTGTACCCAAATAAGGCTCTACAACATAAACCAGTACTAGGGCCAATAATAAGAATTAAAAATTCGTATAATGGTTTCTGATACCCCGAACTGAAAATGATACAAGACGTTCAATGCTGCACATGGTCATCTCCAAATTTGGAGAGTGACGTCATTCACGTGACACTGTCGGTTTTCAGCGAAAGTTTAGAATTTGTATCTTTTAACCTTTCAATCTGAAATTAAACTGACCATAACCCTATCCCTAACCCAAACCTGAAACCGTCAAATACACAAAAAATAAAACTTTACTAAACAATTGAGTGTTCCATGTTTGGAGATTGATCATGTGCAGTCTTGAACACCTAGTGAAAATGATGCGCAATATCATCGGTTTAACAACCGATCATTAAGCAAACCAAAAAATCCACCCAAAACACCAAGGAAAAAAGGAAGTTACAGCGTGATTTTCTTTTTGTAGTTTTGTCTGTTTGTTTGTGGTAGCGCGTTCGCCTTGTGTCAAGTAAACCCGAGTTCGAACCTGGGTACAGGAGATTTTCCCTCTCACTTTGCACTAGGCCTTAACGGTCTTTCGGATGAGACGATAAACCGAGGTCCCGTGTGCCCATGCACTTAGCACACATTAAACCCAGTGGCAACGACAAAGTTGTTATTTGATCAAAATTTACCCCCCCCCCCCCCCCCAGCCTTCCTTCCTCATCAATCACACAAAAAAAATCACATGCACATTTTTTTTTAATTGGGTGGCGCGCCTCTGGCTGCGACACGCGCTCTCCAGGTGGGAGCAACCCGAATTTCACAGAGACGCCTCTGTGACTATAAAGTACCAATCTAATCTTCTAAAATTTGTATTCTTCAGATATTGGTCATCCAGCACCTCCAGAACAGAAAGTAGGCAAACTGACATCGTTCGTGCTTGTTTCTTTCTTTTCTCTTTCTTTCTTTGTCTATCTCGTGAATGACAATATAGACTGATCATTTCAAATTTTGTGTAGTGGTGTAGCCTGCTGCTGCTGAAACCAATGTGTCCTGTCGAGTTAAAATTCGTATCACCTTGACATTTTGACAATGAATATGTCAGTTTTCTTGTCTTGGGTATATTTTTCAAGCCCACATAATTCACATTTACCCACAGTTACAGTCCAAAAATGATCAGTCGGTAAGATACGAATCGCTGACAAGTACTGATCGATTGTACTGAAACCCTTGTTTGATCATGAACATCTTGCAATTCGAAAAGAAAACATATCAAGGGAAGCAATCCGCATAAACGACACAAATTGTTCTGCACTAGTTATTTTGCTTCTTCTTTTTCTTTTCTTCTCTCCTCTCTCTCTCTCTCTCTCTCTCCTCTCTCTCTCTCTCTCTCTCTCTCTCTCTCTCTCTCTCTCTCTCTCTCTCTCTCTCTCTCTCTCTCTCTCTCTCTCTCTCTCTCTCTCTCTCTCTCTCTCTCTCTCTCCTCCCCCCTTCTCTGAAAGCGTGAAATATTGTCGATAGAGCGACTGTTTTTATGGTGAAATAGTGTCGCGTAGCGATCGTATTTTGCTGTGAAATAGTGTATTTGCTATGATATACAGCGACTGTTTTTATGGTGAAATAGTGTCGCGACAGTATTTCACCATAAATCGTGTCGCTAGCGATATGATCTATGGTGAAATGCTGTCGCAGCGACCGTATTTCACGGCGACAATATTCTATACGACAACGGAATGCTCTCTATTTAAACGTTTTGATGGCTTAAAACATCAATATTTCTATAGTCGCAACAGTCTTTGTAATAGTGAGTAACGGTCGTTACACAGAGCATAACGGTTGTTACAAGACGGAATAGGGGAAGACGGGGTAAAAAGCGCATGGGCGGGTAAGAAGCCCACCCCAATTATCTCATGAAATGAAGCAAATTTCAGTTTCATTTTGCCCATGAGACGAGCGTTTAATGTCTAGCATTCTTCTCATGGGCATATTTGACTGAAATTGTCTTTATTTCATGAGATAATTGGGGGTGGGGGGTTGTGGGCTTCTTACCCGCCCATGCGCTTTTTACCCCGTCTTCCCCTACTCTCTATTATAACGATTCAAGGGCTTACACTTCCATATTATATAGTTGCAACAGTCTTCGCACACTGAGTAACGGTCGTTACACAGAGCGTAACGGTTGTTAATAAGAGCGGAATACTCTCTAATTTAAACGTTTCGATGGCTTACACATCCATATTCTATAGTTGCAACAGTCTTTGCACACTGAGTAACGGTCGTTACACAGAGCGTAACGGTTGTTACAATACGGAATACTCTTTTTTAAACGTTTCGATGGCTTACACATCAATATTCTATAGTTGCAACAGTCTTTGCACACTGAGTAACGGTCGTTACACAGAGCGTAACGGTTGTTACAAGACGGAATACTCTCTATTTAAACGTTTCGATGGCTTACACATCCATATTCTATAGTTGCAACAGTCCTTGCACACTGAGTAACGGTCGTTACACAGAATGTAACGGTTGTTACAAGACGGAATACTCTCTATTATAACGTTTCAAGGGCTTACACTTCCATATTCTATGCTTGCAACAGTCTTTGCACAGTGAGCAACGGTCGTTACACAGAGCGTAACGGTTGTTACAAGACGGAATATTCTCTATTTAAACGTTTCGATGGCTTACACATCTATATTTTATAGTTGCAACAGTCTTTGCCCAGTGAGTATCGGTCGCTACACAGAGCGTAGCGGTTGTTGCAAGACGGAATACTCTAATAAAACGTTTGTATGGCTTACACATCCATATTCTATAGTTGCAACAGTCCTAGCACACTGAGAAACGGTCGTTACACAGAGCGTAACGGTTGTTACAAGACGGAATACTCTCTATTATCACGTTTCAAGGGCTTACACTTCCATATTCTATAGTTATGCCAACAGTCTTTGCACAGTGAGTAACGGTTCGTTACACAGAGCGTAACGGTTGTTACAAGACGGAATACTCTCTATTTAAACGTTTCGATGGCTTACACATCCATATTATATAGTTGCGGCAGTCTTTGCCCACTGAGTAACGGTCGTTACACTGACCGTAACGGTGGTTACAAGACAGAATACTCTCTATTTAAACGTTTCGATGGCTTACACATCCATATTCTATAGTTGCAACAGTCTTTCCACAGTGAGTAACGGTCGTTACACAGAGCGTAAAGGTTGTTGCAAGACGGAATGCTCTGTTTAAACGTTTCGATGGCTTACACATCCATATTCTATAGTTGCAACAGTCTTTGCACACTGAGTAACGGTCGTTACACAGATCGTAACGGTTGTTACAAGACGGAATACTCTCTATTTAAATGTTTCGATGGCTTACACATCCATATTCTATTGTTGCAACAGTCTTTGCACACTGAGTAACGGTCGTTACACAGAGCGTAACGGTTGTTACAAGAGGGAATACTCTCTATTTAAACGTTTCGATGGCTTACACATCCATATTCTATAGGTGCAACAGTCTTTGCACATTGAGTAAAGGTCGTTACATAGAGCGTAACGGTTGTTACAAGTCGGAATACTCTCTATTTAAACGTTTCGATGGCTTACACATCCATATTCTACAGTTGGAACAGTCTTCGCACAATGAGTAACGGTCGTTACACAGAGTGTAACGGTTGTTACAAGACGGAATACTCTCTATTTAAACGTTTCGATGGGCTTACACATCCATATTCTATAGTTGCAACAGTCTTTGCACACTGAGTAACGGTCGTTACACAGAGCGTAACGGTTGTTACAAGAAGGAATACTCTCTATTTAAACGTTTCGATGGCTTACACATCCATATTCTATTGTTGCAACAGTCTTTGCACACTGAGTAACGGTCGTTACACAGAACGTAACGGTTGTTACAAGTCAGAATAATCTCTATTTAAACGTTTCGATGGCTTAAACATCCATATTCTATAGCTGCAACAGTCTTTGCACAGAGAGTAACGGTCGTTACACAGAGTGTAACGGTTGTTACAAGACAGAATGCTCTCTATTTAAACGTATCGATGGCTTACACATCCATATTCTATAGTTATTTTCAACAGTCTTTGCACACTGAGTAACGGTCGCTACACAGAGCGTAACGGTTGTTACAAGTCGGAATACTCTCTATTTAAACGTTCCGATGGCTTGCTCGTCCATATTCTACAGTTGGAACAGTCTTCGCACAATGAGTAACGGTCGTTACACAGAGTGTAACGGTTGTTACAAGACGGAATACTCTCTATTTAAACGTTTGGATGGCTTACACATCCATATTCTATAGTTGCAACAGTCTTTGCACAGTGAGTAACGGTCGTTACACAGAGTGTAACGGTTGTTACAAGACGGAATACTCTATATTTAAACGTTTCGATGGCTTACACATCCATATTCTATAGTTGCAACAGTCTTTGCACAGTGAGTAACGGTTGTTACACAGAGTGTAACGGTTGTTACAAGACGGAATACTCTCTATTTAAACGTTTCGATGGATTACACATCCATATTCTATAGTTGCAACAGTCCTTACACAGTGAGTAACGGTCGTTACACAGAGCGTAACGGTTGTTACAAGACGGAATACTCTCTATTTAAACGTTTCGATGGCTTACACATCCATATTCTATAGTTGCAACAGTCTTTGCACACTGAGTAACGGTCGTTACACAGACCGTAACGGTTGTTACAAGACGGAATGCTCTCTATTTAAACGTTTCGATGGCCTACACATCCATATTCTATTGTTGCAACAGTGTGCACACTGAGTAACGGTCGTTACACAGAGCGTAACAGTTGTTACAATACGGAATACTCTCTCTATTTAAACGTTTCGATGGCTTGCACGTCCATATTCTATAGTTGCAACAGTCTTCGCACAGTGACTAACGTTCGTTACACAGAATGTAACGGTTGTTACAAGACGGAATCCTCTCTATTATAACGTTTCAAGGGTTACACTTCCATATTCTATAGTTCCAACTGTCTTTGCACAGTGAATAATGGTCGTTACACAGAGTGTAACGGTTGTTACAAGACGGAATACTCTCTATATAAAAGAGTCGATGGCTTACTCATCCATATTCTATAGTTGCAACAGTCTTCGCACTCTGAGTAACGGTAACTACACAGAGCGTAACGGTTGCTACAAGACGGAATACTCTCTATTTAAACGTTTCGATGGCTTACACATCCATATTCTATAGTTGCAACGGTCCTTGCACAGTGAGTAACGGTCGTTACACAGAGCGTAACGGTTGTTACAAGTAGGAATACTCTCTATTTAAACGTTTCGATGGCTTACGCATCCATATTCTATTGTTGCAACCGTCTTTGCACACTGAGTAACGGTCGCTACACAGATCGTAACGGTTGTTACAAGACGGAATAGTGCTCTCTATTTAAACGTTTCGATGGCTTACACATCCATATTCTATTGTTGCAACAGTCTGTGTACACTCAGTAACGGTCGTTACACAGAGCGTAACGGTTGTTACAATACGGAATACTCTCTACTTAAACGTTTCGATGGCTTACACGTCCATATTCTATTGTTGCAACAGTCTTTGCACACTGAGTAACGGTCGTTACACAGAGCGTAACGGTTGTTACAAGACGGAATACTCTCTATTATAACGTTTCAAGGGCTTACACTTCCATATTCTATAGTTGCAACAGTCTTTGCACAGTGAGTAACGGTCGTTACACAGAGCGTAACGGTTGTTACAAGACGGAATACTCTCTATTATAACGTTTCAAGGGCTTACACTTCCATATTCTATAGTTCCAACTGTCTTTGCACAGTGAATAATGTGTGTGTGTGTGTGTGTGTATGTGTGTGTGTGTGTGTGTGTGTGTGTGTGTGTGTGTGTGTGTGTGTGTGTGTGTGTGTGTGTGTGTGTGTGTGTGTGTGTGTGGTGTGTGTGTGTGTACGACACGTGGAGTTGTACGTCCTCCAACCTGAAAACTCAGGGCATGTTGGACATTTTTATCACATGTAGGTATTTCAAAAGAGAGGGGAAAAGTGCATGTATGTAGGGGGCCTATGTGTAAAGCTACAATAATTTCTTCATAAGCATGAAGAAATGGGCCGCGCTGCACTATCAGCGACCCGCTCTCCAAGCGAGCACCGTCTGAATTTCATAGGGAGCGATCCACTATGAATGAAAACAAGGGTAATACAACACAATTCACAATGTACACAATACAATAGAATACACACGCCCCTTAGCCTTTTGTTGATCTTATTGAAAGTAAACCCTCTATTTGGGCAATGAATTGAGTTTATGGATCAACCTATTATTGTCAACAAATCGCTGTGATACGACCCATGAGTGGCCCTGCTTGCTAATCCTGCTGATTCCAAGCGACTTCAACCCACGTAAGCCTACAATTTAGAGGTGGTGAGAAAAACCGTTTTGAACCGAAAAACCGGTGCTAAGCGTTCGCGGTTTAAAAAAACCGGTTCGAGTTGCTGTGAACCGGTTTTTTTAAACTGCAAACTGAAAGTAAATTTTTCTTAGAATAACGCAAACGCAATCTTTTCGAAGAACAACACTTATTCTCAGCGCAGATTGGGTGTTTGTAAGAGTAACTGTTTCTAGTTTGTGGTGGTGTATGGCTTTGACTTTGACCGAGTGTTGAGTTGAGTGTGCATAAGTTTCTTTATTGTGTGTGTGTGTGTATGTCTGCGCGTGCGTGCGTGTGTGTGAATATTCTGACAAATAAATATGTGTTTGCATAGGTGAAACTAGTGATGCGAGTACTGGTTAAAAGAACGGTTTGGTAAAACCGGTTCGAAGAGGGAAAATCGGTTTAAAACCGGTTCGGATTTTTTAACCGGTTCTCAACTCTAGCCTACATGTGCCGCGGCTCAATCGTGCCCAACGAATCCGGGACATTTCACCAATGGACACTTCGCCGACGGCCATTTAGCCAGCATTTGCAGGGGGGACGTTTAGCCAACATTAAACAAAATATTAAGAAGGTATATTAGAATATGAGACATTACATTGTGATCATTACATTAACTTGATTTTTTTTTAATGTTGGTTAAATGTCCCCCCTGCAAATGTTGGCTAAATGTCCATTGGTTAGGTGTCCATTGGCGAAATATCCGTTAGCTAAGTGTCCGTTAGCTAAATGGCCGTTGGCTAAATAGCAGGATACCGTGCCGAACTATGACCCTAAGGCAGAAGAGGAGGCAACCGCTAGTCTGAAAGCCTGGGCTGTAATGTGTTCATAAGACTTCGTGGAGATGCCTTGCCTAGAGGACATCCCCACTGTCTCGACCATGGCGGCTACAGGACAACAGGTGTCATAGGAAGACCAACTGATCCCCAAAGATGTAGCATGATCAAGAGTTAGCGCAAAAGCAGGCTTCTTTCAGTGACGCAGTCTTTCACAACAGAAAGGCAACGGGGTAAAAAGCCCAAGGGCGGGTAAAAAGCCCAAGGGCGGGTAAGAAGCCCATGCCAATTATCTCATGAAATAAAGCAAATTTCAGTCAAATTTGCCCATGAGACGAATGAGAGACTTAGTGCGATTGTTCTCACACCAGAGGGCATGACGCTCGTGTGGGGCTAATCCTCTCTATATTATTAGTTGGGGATAAAGAAAGAGAGAGAGACAGTGAGTGGTCCTACCATCACTCTCTCTCTCACTACGCCCAAGTAAGAAAATCGCGTGATAAGCCCCTAGTGCATTGACTGCCCTCTGGCGTGAAAACTATTGCCATAGGTTGACCATTAGCATTCGTCTCATGGGCAAACATGAGACGAATGCTACTTCCATGAGACGAATCATGGGCAAATTTGACAGAAATTTGCTTTATTTCATGAGATAATTGGCATGGGCTTCTTACCCGCCCATGGGCTTTTTACCCCGTCTTCGCCTCGACGATTTTCCATGCTGTTGAGGATTAATTCTCATACAGCGTTCACTCTCACTGTACTATTGTCATGAACTTGAGACTGGTATTAGGCATCAGGTATTAGGTACTTCATAGTTACAGAGGCGTCTCTGTGAAATGCGGGTTGCTCCCACCTGGAGAGCGCGTCGCAGCCAGAGGCGCGCCACCCCTTTTTTTTTGCATGCAATTTTTGTGTGACTGATCAGGAAGGAAAGAAGGGATGGGTGGGTAAATGTTTACCTAATGACAACTTTTTCGTTGCCACTGGGATTAACGTGTGCTGAGTGCATGGGCACACTGGACCTCGGTTTATCGTCTCATCCAATAGACTCCACGTACCGTAAGGCCTAGTGCAAAGTGAGAGGAAAAATCCCCTGTACCCAGGTTCGCACTCGGGTTTACTTGACACAAGGCGAACGCGTTACCTCTGTGCCACTCTCTACAACCAGTGTTGAATTGTTAAGGACCTGCCGCGAACTTCTCTACGTATTAGATCTGAGGCTGAGACCAGTCAATTTTCCAACCACATTTGG
>CM065681.1:63062373-63069873 GCA_017654935.2 Phymorhynchus buccinoides | reverse complement strand
GGAATGGACGATACCCGAAAGGCCCCTTAGCCATAGGCACTTGATGTTGTTTCAGTTGGGTACCTAGTCTTATTGATCACAGGATAGGGTACGTCAAGGGAATGGACGATACCCGAAAGGCCCCTTAGCCATAGGCACTTGATGTTGTAAGTTGGGTACTAGTCTACTATCACACACACACACACACACACACACACACACACACACACACACACTCCTTCAGAATTAGGTGTGTATGTGTTAACACCCCACCCACCCCTAAACAAGTCAAATGTTTTGAGAACGCAAGAGACCATTTCAATATTATAGTCTAGTCGTACCTCCTTTTCTTTGTCTTTGTGGGAAATGCATCATTTCTTTGAGGAAAACAAACCAAAAACGTTCTGCTTTGAACTGAATAATTATGCCTTTGTATACCTGCGGTCTCACTAGCCGACCAGTGACTATATGTGGGTTGTTTTCGCAACCCACGCTGAAGGAATCGCGTCCTTATATTAAACCACGGCCTAAACGATCAGAATGTGTGTTAATTGAAACATTGAAATAGAGGAACTGACCTTGTTGGTGGTGGTAGAGAGATCCTTAGTTAAGAGAAGAAATTGTTGTGACCAGTTTTGTCAGACTGAAGTTGAAGTGAAGTTGACAGTAGGTTGCAGTGTAGTGGTAGTCAGATGAACACAGCTCACTATGTTGAAATAAGGTGATTACTCTTTAATTTTTCTTCATTGTTGATTGAAATGTAGACCTAACAGGACGGAAGAGAAAAGGAGGGAATGGAATGCCACATTCTTGAATGTAGGCTTCCAGTCTTGGGCATTTCATATACTATTAGTGTTTTCTTTCCACAAAGACAAACAAAAATTTAACTCACTTGAATATTTCTACCACGTCTCGTGATCGAGTCTGATCGAGTCAGATGGCTTGTGACCTGTTCTGTGCGGGAAACAAAATTTGATCTACGTCACGACCTGATCGAGTCATATGAGGCAGTCGCATAGTCTGTCGCCCGCTTTAGAGAAAGTTAAAGGGGATCAGGGATGCCTCATGTGACTCGATCAGGTCGTGACGTTTCACCTCATTTGCATACGATGCTGCTCGATCAGTCTGACTCAGTCGGGCCCAGTCAGGTGACAGGGCCGAATAGGGCGGGTTCTAAATTTCACTGATCGAGTCTGATCGAGTCAGATGGCTTGTGACCTGTTCTGTGCGGGAAACAAAATTTGATCTACGTCACGACCTGATCGAGTCATATGAGGCAGTCGCATAGTCTGTCGCCCGCTTTAGAGAAAGTTAAAGGGGATCAGGGATGTTTGTTAACCCGGCGACAGACTATGTGACTGCCTCATGTGACTCGATCAGGTCGTGACGTTTCACCTCATTTGCATACCATGCTGCTCGATCAGTCTGACTCAGTCGGGCCCAGTCAGGTGACAGGGCCGAATAGGGCGGGTTCTAAATTCCACTGATCGAGTCTGATCGAGTCAGATGGCTTGTGACCTCTTCTGTGCGGGAAGCAACATTTGGTCTACGTCACGACCTGATCGAGTCGTATGAGGCAGTAGCATAGTCTGTCTCCAGCTTTACGGGTGAAACAGCACACTGACTCAAAATATCGTTTATGAATATATGTCAAAAACTCGTTTTATCCGGTTTAGGACTGGCAACACCGATAGGACCTTTTCGCTGCGTCGATTGTCCTAGCCTCGACCCACGAACTCGCATAGTAGCATGCATGACTAAAGAAGAACGAAACATATCGCAGAGCGACGACCCACCTCTGGCAATAGTCTCTCTCTAAACGGGAAGGTAGAAAAGATCCCTGTTCTCAACGAATTCAGAGTCGTCTGTATAGTCCATTTCGTTTTGTGGAGGAGGTAAAAAAAACGAGATTTCGCGGCAAAAAAAATAAAAATCTAAAAGTTTCATACATTTCTTTATGTGATGAGAAAAGTGTTCATGGTGTGGATTGCAGCAAACAGCAACATTGGAGTATTCTGCGATTCTGAAGACTGACATACACTCTTGCAGGACAGGTAAATGATTTTTAAGTTCTTTGATGTTCAAATTGTGGTCACTACACGAAAAAAGACAGTAGTAGAAAAAAGTAGCAGAAAGAGAGTGATGAATTTCATCAGTCAGAACCTAAATAAGCTGTACATTCTCTCTCGTGTGTGTGTGTGTGTGTGTGTGTGTGTGTGTGTGTGTGTGTGTGTGTTCCCATAGGTGTGTGTGTGTATATATGTGTGTGTGTGTGTGTGTGTGTGTGTGTGTGTGTGTGTGTGTGTGTGTGTGTGTGTTTCACAACTTCGTTCTTTCTTTAATAACAGTTTTGATAGTTCCTTCAAAACCTTAATATTACAAGACCATAGTTATCTCCAAAATTTCATTTGTCTCTCTCTGTGTGTGTGGTCTCTCTCTCTCTCTCTCTCTCTCTCTCTCTCTCTCTCTCTCTCTCTCTCTCTCTCTCTCTCTCTCTCTCTCTCTCTCTCTCTCTCTCTCTCTCTCTCTTTCCATACCCCCCCCCCCCATCCTTGTCACCGGTCTTGAAGTGAAGGACAAGAAAGTTTTAGAGAATACAATCATAATTGCATCACTCCTCCTCCTTATTCCAGTACTTTGTTCTTGAAGTCATTGCTGACATTCTTAAGCCTAACATAGGGGGTCAATGCAAACTGAGAATAATATCTGTATTATGACAATTTTGCACACTTTGGTCTTAAAAAAAAGAGTATTATGATTGTAACTTTCAACGAGGAGGCATTGCACCGGCGCCTTGTACTGCAGCCTTGAGGATTAACGTGGTGTTTAGGAATCATCTTCGTCCCAACGCCGATTGTGACGAAGTCCTCATTGACGAGAGAGGGAGGAAGTCTCTTAGGCAGTTTTCTGTATCAGAGTGACGGTAACTTCTCATGTATTGAGGCCTTAGTTGAATAACACACACGCACGCAAGCACGGACGTACTCACGCACGCACACGCACGCACGCGCACACGCACGCGCACGCACACACACACACACACACACACACACACACACACACACGCACGCACGCACGCATGCACGCACACACACACGCGCACACACATACACGCGCGCACGCTCATCGTTACACATTCCACTTTAACCCCCTTGGGAAACAAGGGTTTCCTTGAGTACAGCAACAAGTCCAGAAGGAGGCGTACAGTTAACCAAAACACCATCATAGAAACGTCTGTCAACTATTGATTTTTTCCCTCTCTCCGTTGATTTGGGCAAAGCGCATATAGGCTAACTTAAAGGTATGCGCTTTATAAATCTTCTGAATAAAGAAATAAATGTAGCTGCCACCTTAGGGAATGCCAGCTGAACGTTTGTCTTGCCTGGGAGGTACCTACTTAATTATCCGAGATGACAATAATGGGCATCATTACGGTATTGAAGCTAATTAAGGTGGGCAGGGCGATGAGGTGGTTTCTGATAGTAGCTGTTGACACGGTTGGTGTGGGTGTGGGATGCTTTCTTTCTTTCCCTTCATTTTTGCCAAAAGGTTTGAATATATGATGATGACGGCGATTGTGACATTCATGTGACGACGATGATGATGATGATGATGATAATGATGATGATGATGATGATGATGATGATGATGATGATGATAACACTGCTGCTGGCGCTGAACGTTTGAAAAGAGTTCAGGTGATCACAATCAATCAAATCAATCAAATCAATCAAATGTGTTTATTGTCTTCAATGAAGAAAATCTTTTTTCAGCGTGCACTTAAATCTAAAACTGGAGGGACATTATATAATAAACTAAGACATAGAATACATGCATAAAAGCACATGTTATTCACATAAACCAATTAAGTTTGTCACACACACACACACCCCGCCACCACCCCCACCCCCACACCCCCAATAAGTAAACATTAATAATAAAGAACACCATAATGATAACATCACAGCAAACGGTAAAATATAATAAAGTAATACTATTCAGTACACACACAAGCACTCACACACGCACGCGAGCACACACGCACACGCACACACACACACACACACACATGCGTGCGCACGCGCACACACACACAAGATACAGAAATAAATGTGTTCATAAAATGTGAAAAAGGCATATAAATAAAGAAAATAATCCAATGTATTGAAAACCAAATGAAACGGATGGCACAAACAGAAATCTCTGAACAGACAGACAGGCAGGCAGGCAGGCAGACAGACAGACAGACAGACACACACACACACACACACACACACACACACACACACACACACACACACACACACACACACACACACACACACTCACACACACACACACACACACACACACACACACACACACACACACACACACACACCACCATGGATAAAAAAAAACCCAGAGCAAACAAATGACATTGTTTGTAAAGGGAAAACAATATCACAATTTGCATAAAAATAATAGGACTGAAATTAAACAAGCATAAAAATATTTTTTGAGAACAACCCAAGGTGAATATGGATGTACAAAACAAGTACTGTATGTAGAATAAAATAATTTCACAGACTAAACCGTCCCCCTACACACACACCCTCTCCACCTCCACCCCACACCTCCACCCCACCCACACACACATGATAAAGCATCGGAGGAGCTCACGGGTGCTTCCATAAGATTTTCACCTTATATTCTGGTCAACGAACCTTCTGTTTAGATAGATAGAATGAATGCATTCACCCAGTAATATTAAATCACACAGAACTAGGTCTAGGCATTCCAGAAGCAAAGAAAACAACACATATTAACCCTTTCACAGCCAATGTTGCACCACAATGGTTTAACACCCATATCACTAAAAAGCATGAAATCAGGGCCTGTTAACTGAAGACCCTATTTTCGTAATTGTGGGAGGTAAGGATAGGCCTGATAATGTCACAGAGAAATTCGCAATTGCAGATGTTATTTTGTTCTCTACACAGGTAAATTTAATGGTATTTTTTTGATGAAGAATGGCTGGCGGTGAAAGGGTTAAACACTATGGGCTCCCCAAACGAATAGTAAATAATACGAATCGAAAAGGGAAGCTCTTATGTGTCATGCTAGCGAAATTGGAAGCAGTGGCATCATCATAATATATGATCTTGGAATTACTTGTACGTACAGTGTGTGTCCATACTTTATAAATTATTCTACACCCACGTGGTAAGCTTAACCCTTTCACCGCCAGCCATATTTCAACCAAAAATGTCCATTACATTTCCTAGGTAGAGAACAAAATCCATCTGCAGTATTGTGGATTCTTCTGTGACATAATAAAATAAGGTCTATCCTTACTTCCCAAAACTAAGACAATAGGGTCTTTGGATAATATACCCCAATGTGATGCCTTTTAGTGACATAGGTGGTGCTAAAATGCGACTTTGGCGGTGAAAGGGTTAATACAGAAAAACACAATTTTATCCACGCAAGCGAGGTCGATAGACAAACGTTGCTGACTGCCCGACCCCGCAGAACGTCCAGTCAGTGTACCACGATCAATAAGCATATAATAATCATGTAATCAACTGACCGCTTGTCCATCCAACCATGCCAGCTGCATCAGTTTTAGCGGGGGAAGAGGGTATGTTATTGTTGTTGTTGCCTGTCTGTCGTTTCCGACAATGACTGCCAGATAGCAGAGGGTACTAGTCTGGCGAGCGGGGCTAGAATTAGTTTTATAGTGGAGATGCCTTGCCCAGGGTACATCCCCACTCTCTCGGCCAAACTGGCATTGTAACGTGACTTAAGGATGAAGTGTAACTGTCTTCGTATTTCCTTGTACCACTCCCACTTATGTAAAAGACCATTTAAAGTATCAAGTTTTGTTAAGACTTTTTTTTTAAAATAAAGAAAGGAAGAGTAGAGGGTGTGAGAGGTGGTAGAGGTGTCTACAGAGGCTTACCACTTTCGTGTTTTCTTTAGTAGTTAGGCAAACACACCCTAACTGTAAGGACGTTGAACGTACTTGTAGACTGTGTAGTCCCTAACACTACTTACTACCCGTTCCTCTGTCGTGGTTGTTGCAGCTGTGAGGCTACCTCACTAGAATAGGCACACGTTTAAGTCTTGTTTATGCCATGCATGAAGCTAAGAATTAGTTGTCTAGTTGATTCACACGAAGGCTTTCACAAGGCTTTAATGCCATGTACGCATAATCACATCATCCGGATAATCACATCAAGTGTGTCTTTTGCAAAACACCATCATCAGTTCAGCAGCGAGCAACTGTATTATTAGTCCTACCCAAAAGCTTCACTGTCTTGTATGACAATCGTAATAAATATATAATATTGTTGAAACAAATAGGTATATTGGAATCGAATAATTGAGTGAAGAACATGGCGGCTATCAAGTTCTTCATTTTGTGTGAAGTTAGACGAGAAGTCAGTCATTAAAAAAAACACCATTTTGCAGCGTGAATCGTTCGACCTATACGATGACAACCACAACGATGACGATGAGACGAGAATTGATGACGATGATGATGATGATGTTTTTTTCTTGTGTGTACGTGTAGGCATTATTCATTGTTTGCAGTGTTTAGCTCAATGTTAACGTACAGCGCTCTGAGCTCCCTGTAAAGGCAGAAAAACTCCAGAATTATTATTATTATTATTATTATGATGATGATGATGATGATGATAACAGATTGAATACAGGCAAGCTATAAATCATTTTTAATCTCAATAGCTAGAGAAAAGCGAACCCAGTCGAATCAATTGCTCTATCATCTTTGAATAGAGGGCTTTTTCGATGGCTTTTGCCGCATTCGTGGGCATTGGTTGTATATTTTGGATTTTTTTAAAACGCCAACTGTACTCATAGCCGAGAGATTTTGGATGTATCCATGGCAAGGAATCTCCGTTATAAAAGGAAATCCTGCCCAGATTTACAGAATATCATTCGCACACTATATAATATATATAAAAGCACCAAACATTGAATAAATAGATTCATAAACAATAAATTAATAACACTTGAACACACACACACACACACACACGCACGCACACGCACGCACGCACGCACACGCACGCACACACACACACACACACACACACACACACACACACACACACACACACACACACACACACACACACACACACACACACACACTGACACACACACACACACACACACACACACACACACACACACAGAGGTCAGCCCAATGAATGGATATCGTTTTTCGCCGACCTTGACACCTGACTACTAAGACAAGTTCCTTTTTTTGGCTAGTTCCAAGATAAGCTAGCCAGCAAAGTACCTGCAAATTAAATGTCAGACTGAACGGGGAACAAAACTGTCAGATTTGTGCGCTTCAGTCCCGCCCCGCACGGTAATGGTTGACTGGTTATTAAAGAGGCACCCTGACGGATGAGTTTTTGCAAGAAACCCGTCGAGATCACCAGGAAAATACCCTTTACAGAGATCGCAACATTCACTTTGCTCTGGTTTCCCTGAAATCAAACCGTC
>CM065681.1:63029873-63057373 GCA_017654935.2 Phymorhynchus buccinoides | reverse complement strand
TTTTAATCCTTTTTTGAAACGTCTAAATAGGCCTACTTGGAAATAATTTAAAAAAATCCCGTTGCTTGGGACATTATCCTACAGTTTCATACCAAATTTGTTAGGAAATGTCTGTATTCGTGATACCGATTTGAATTTTATAAAGCAGGCCAAATTATGAGAGTGGCCCTTGAATTATTTTGAGTAGTGTTGTTGTTTTTCTTTCTAATCTGACCATTCTGTTTTAAACACGTCTTTGCCCGAGTTGTCCATGGCTGGTATACACAATCAATTCACGCCAGGTGCACAGCGTGTATGCGTTTTGTGGTCAGTCTATCATTTACAGAAGTGACAGACTGTGCCAGTAGACAGCCTATTTCCCCCCCTGAACAATAATAGTATTGTTATTGCATTTCTTTACTAATAGCTCGGTTAATGTTCTCGTGTTTTTGCGAAGTTGGTCACTATATTTGTCAAAATATGTCTAATTCTTCAGGCAAAATGTTTTTTGGTTTTTTTAATAATTGAAAGGGTATTAGTTTGGAGCACAAGTCTTAACATGTTTCTGTTTAATTCTGGAATATATCGGTGCTGTCATTGGATAAAAGGATACTCCTGTGTTTAAAAATAAATAAAATTCATGGAATCTACATTTCCATTCATTTGCATGAAACCGTTGTAGTCAAATGGCATTAAATAAAATTATCACTTGGCGGAGGTTTTCGCTGAGTCATTCCTATTTGTGTTGTTAATCAAGGTCATCAATCATTTTGGTTAATTAAAGTTAACCGACACAGAGATAAATATTATAAATCAGCCGATAACGATAATTTATTCAATTAAAGGCCATGGTCTCATTTAAAAGGGAAGGAACAAAAACAGAAATGATACTGTGCATTGGTTTTAAAAAATCACAATATTTCTTTTTACAGCAAATCACACCCACTCTTAAATATCTTATACAAATAAAGTGTAAGGTTTATAACGGTCCCTTTTTTTAATTAAGTGAATAAAACAACGACAAACCAAAGTATAATGATGAAAATCCGTTTAACGTCCTCCGGTCTCGAACAGGCACATAATTATGGGACATTAGTAGATGTAAAGATGGTGGGAACGATCCTGGAGGCGATGCCCGCAGGCAGTGCAACACCAGTAAAGTCCCGAATTTTTAACAACGCATTCACCAAAGTATAAAAGCCATAAGCTCGTTGATAATCTACGAGAAGAAAATGTGTTAAACGTCATCCGAAATGGTGCACGTATGCTTACATACGGGTAGTTTATAAATGTACAGAGAATGCGTCGATCCTGGAGATACTGCAATACCAATAAGGGCCCGTTTTTAGTTGTTGTTGGGGGTTTTCTTCTTAGATGTCAGACTACTAATACCATCTTTTTGTAGCAATGTGTGGGCGAAGTGAAAGGATACTTGAACATGATATAGCCCCATGGTATTCTACCATTTTTGTCCCAGCCCCAGAAGGGTTAAATTGTAATGTCCATACCTATCTTGACGATACAGAAGGCAAACATTGCCTCTTGGCCATTTTCTTGTTCCAGTTAGGTTGTCTTACTCTCTTTTAGGTATGCATTTAACCTCTTCTACTTAGCTTCAATGAGTTGATAGTCTCGACGTGTTTTGGTCAGTGTTTGCAAGGGTGCTGACCTGCTGGGTTGGTGTTGGTTAACGCATTCCTGTACTAAAGGTATGAGTGAAGGTTGAGTTGTGTTGTAGTGGTATTTATGTGGGGGTCCGGGTGGGTGGGTAGGGATCAAGCGGGAGTGTCATGTGGTGATGGTGATGGTAATGTATGCGTGCGTGTGTGTGTGTGTGTGTGAGAGAGAGAGAGAGGGAGAGAGAGAGAAAGCGAGAGAGAGAGAGAGCGAGCGAAAGAGAGAGAGATAAATTAGAATAATGAAAATGATCCTTTATTTTGAGAGAGAGAGAGAGAGAGAGAGAGAGAGAGAGAGAGAGAGAGAGAGAGAGAGGAGAGAGAGAGGAGAGAGAGAGAGAGAGAAGAGAGAGAAAGAGGAGAGCAAGATAGATTAGGATAATGATAATGATCCTTCATTTTGAGAGAGAGAGAGAGAGAGAGAGAGAGAGAGAGAGAGAGAGAATGAGAGAGAGAGAGAGAGAGAGAGAGAGAGAGATGTCGTGGTATGGCTTGTATGTGTGTGTGTGTGTGCGCGCGCGCGTGGTGCAGTGGTATGTGTGCGCGCGCGAGGTGCAGTGCTGTGTGTGTGTGTGTGTGTGTGTGTGTGTGTGTGTGTGTGTGTGTGTGTGTGTGTGTGTGTGTGTGTGTGTGTGTGTCAAGTCAAGTCAAGTCAAGTCAAAATCATCTTTATTGAGGGTTAAAGAATAAGCTAACAAAAGCTTTTTTCCATCCTGCCCTCAGAGAGAGAGAGAGAGAGAGAGAGAGAGAGAGAGAGAGAGAGAGAGAGAGATTATCTGTGTGTGTGTTTGTGTGTGTATTTGTATGTGTGTGTGTGTGTCTCAACTGGGTAACAATATTCCCCTCTCTTGACTGTCAAAAACGTAGGTGTCACTCTGGAGAATACTCTTACCATGCAGTTTCCTGACTCAGACCTGTCAGTCATGCTACTATCAAACCCGTCGTATTGGCTATATTCGTAAATATCTCTCAGATTAAGCAACTGCAAAGTTTGTTACTTCTCTCATCCTATCTCGTCTTGACTACTGCAATGCTCTTCTTTCTGGCCTATTAGTCTCTTCTCTATCTTGTCTGCAGCGTATTCAAAACACAGCTGCTCGTCTTGTTCTTAGGAAGAAAAAGTTCGATCATGTTAGCCCTCTTCTCCGTTCTTTGCACTGGCTTCCTGTCGCAGACATAATTAAATATAAACTAAACACCTTTTGCTATGAGTCTATCCATAAAGCTGCTCCATTTATATAAAAAAAACCCATCACGTTTCTGTGACAGCAAACTTTCGATTTATTGTAAAAACCTTCGACGAGCTAAAACAGTTGGCCAATTGATTATTTCAGATTACTGTTCAATTAATTGTTTCAGATCAAGGCGCTTCAGGCGAGAAGACGATGACGTCAGATCCTGAAAAGAGAGATAACCCGTGCCAAGCGACCCGAGTCTGAGAGAGAGAGAGAGAGAGAGACCGAGAGGAGAGAGAGAGAGAGAGGATGAGGATGAGGAGAGAGAGAGAGAGAGAGAGAGAGAGAGAGAGAGAGAGAGAGAGAGAGAGAGAGAGAGAGAGAGAGAGAGAGAGAGAGAGAGAGAGAGGCGAGAGAGAGAGAGAGAGAGAGAAGAGGGAGGATGGGGAGCAGTTTCTTTGACAACATCAACACCATTATAGATGCCAGGGACGGGCAAGCAGAAAACGCCACAGACTTAATGTGAGTTGGAGCACGTTACCTGTAGGGGAAGACGGGGTAAAAAGCGCATGGGCGGGTAAGAAGCCCACCCCAATTATCTCATGAAATGAAGCAAATTTCAGTCTCATTTTGCCCATGAGACGAGCGTTAATGTCTAGCATTCGTCTCATGGGC
The DNA here is from genome assembly GCA_017654935.2 of Phymorhynchus buccinoides. Lineage (NCBI taxonomy): Eukaryota > Metazoa > Mollusca > Gastropoda > Neogastropoda > Raphitomidae > Phymorhynchus > Phymorhynchus buccinoides. The sequence continues at coordinate 63,053,868 of CM065681.1, read as the reverse complement.
AAATTTGACTGAAATTTTCTTTATTTCATGAGATAATTGGGGTAGGCTTCTTACCCGCCCATGCGCTTTTTACCCCGTCTTCCCCTATTATTTTCCTTTTTCTTTGTTTGTCTCTTTGTTGGTTGGTTGCTTGTTGGTCAATGTATAGTATTCGAGCGAGAGAGAGAGAGAGAAAGAGAGGGAGAGAGACAGGGGGAGGAATAGAATGGGAGAGAGACTGAAGACTGAAGATGGTTTAATCACTCAAAGGCCATAGCCCATCATGATTGGGCGTGCGAACATAAACACATACATATGATATACACATGTGGACGAGGAAATAACGAGCTTAACAATAAGTCACAAATCAACATTTCATACAAAATAAGCTTTTCACGAAGTAGCAGCTTCTCTTATCTTGAAGGATTTATAACAATAATATACAGAAATTACGCACATCTTCATCTTTGGTGGATGACATTAGTAAACATGATTTAAAAAGTGAAGGACGTCTATAATATCTAGGTCTTATAAAACTTTCACGAATATTGCCTAGTAGTAGTACTGGGCAACACAGAATAGAATGAGAGAGAGAGAGAGAGAGAGAGAGAGAGAGAGAGAGAGAGAGAGAGAGAGAGAGAGAGAGAGAGAGAGAGAGAGAGAGAGAGAGAGAGAGAGAGAGAGAGAGAGATTGTTTCGTGCATACGTACGTGAGCAATGTGTCATTGGCCGTTGAACACATGTTTGTATGTATTATTGTTACGATATTATGTTTGAAGACTGCGTGCACAAAGGATGATGGCAGTAATGGATAGTTATTCATTCCAGAGCGATATAACCCACCTCTGAATGCATTTATCTATAGGTCTATGCATATTTATGTGTCTGATACTGCTCCCTTATCAGACCTTCAAAAATCATCCAAAATGAGGTCTTATGGCTCCCCCCCCCCCACCTGCGTGCGCATCCCTTATTTGTGTGTAAGCAAAGTGAAAATGTTATCTAAATGTGTAAAGAAAACATCCAGATGTTATAAATACAGTTTAGATAAGTTTCGAATTGGAACAGCCAAATACGCAGCATCGATTTGGCATTTTTCAAACAAAGTTACTGACTAAGATGGCGGTCTCCCATAATATGGCGCTCCTTGTGGCCGGATATGACGACACGTGGGTACAAGCCATAAAGGAGGGGTCTTATAAGGCAGGTAATTTTAATACTTACTAAGAAGGGCAATGTCTCAGAGAAGTAGGTCTTATGTGGGAGGGAGTCTTATAATGGGAGGTCTTATAAGGGAGGTTCCACTGCATATTGAGTACACGCGCGCATGTACCAGTACTCGCATCAGCTTTACAAGCTCCACTCTATACTATTCGCATTGACAATTGTCCCTGAGAAGCAACAGTCTACTATTCTTTGGGAAAGGAATTGGGTTAGGATCAGCCTAGCATTATTTTCATAAAATTGAAAGAAGCAGACTTTGAGATTGAGGGTTGTAAACATGAGGGAGAGGGGGGGGGGGGGGGGGGGGGGTCTAAAAATTACGGCTTCGCCGAAAGTTTACTGACTTATGTATTACTTATGTTGCAGATGTGAGCCCAAGATCAATCACTACCGCTTCTATCAATTCACTTTGATTCCGTCCGTAAGTACGAGACCTGTTTTTTCGTTTTGTTTTTGTGTTCTTTCTTCTTTTGGGTCTGAATACCCTCTCTCTCTCTCTCTCTCTCTCTCTCTCTCTCTCTCTCTCTCTCTCTCTCTCTCTCTCTCTCTCTCTCCTCTCTCTCTCTCTCTCTCTCTCTCTCTCTCTCTCTCTCTCTCTCCTCTCTCTCTCTCTCTCTCTCTCTCTCTCTCTCTCTCTCTCTCTCTCTCTCTCTCTCTCTCTCTCTCTCTCTCTCTCTCTCTCTCTCTCTCTCTCTCTCTCTCTCTCTCTCTCTCTCTCTCTCTCTCTCTCTCTCTCTCTCTCTCTCTCTCTCTCTCTCTCTCTCTCTCTCTCTCTCTCTCTCTCTCTCTCTCTCTCTCTCTCTCTCTCTCTCTCTCTCTCTCTCTCTCTCTCTCTCTCTCTCTCTCTCTCTCTCTCTCTCTCTCTCTCTCTCTCTCTCTCTCTCTCTCTCTCTCTCTCTCTCTCTCTCTCTCTCTCTCTCTCTCTCTCTCTCTCTCTCTCTCTCTCTCTCTCTCTCTCTCTCTCTCTCTCTCTCTCTCTCTCTCTCTCTCTCTCTCTCTCTCTCTCTCTCACTCCGAAGACATCTTAAGAATTATATTTTGACATTTGATTTTTAAAATGCTTGGACACTAATCTAACAAATACCCATGGATACAAATGTTGGATTGTTTGTCATCTCTCTACCTCTGTCTGTCTCTCTCTGTCTGTCTGTCTCTCTCTCTCTCTCTCTCTCTCTCTCTCTCTCTCTCTCTCTCTCTCTCTCTCTCTCTCTCTCTCTCTCTCTCTCTCTCTCTCTCTCTCTCTCTCGTTTTCACTTTTTACATTTTATTGGTTGTTGTTTATTTTTACTTTCATTGCATGTTTTGTTATTGTTGTTTATTCGATATTTTCATTTGCCACAGGGCTGGGTGTAAAAAAAGTATGTATACTTATCTCATTGCCCTGTATACATAAAAATTCTCTCTCTCTCTCTCTCTCTCTCTCTCTCTCTCTCCTCTCTCTCTCTCTCTCTCTCTCTCTCTCTCTCTCTCTCTCTCTCTCTCTCTCTCTCTCTCTCTCTCTCTCTCTCTCTCTCTCTCTCTCTCTCTCTCTCTCTCTCTCTCTCTCTCTCTCTCTCTGTGTGTAGGCCTACGTTTGATTGTGTGTGTGTCTATGCGTGTTTGCCGTTGTCTGTGTTTCCCTCACAGTTTATCTGATGATTTTCTAAGTTTCTTCGTTTGTTTGTTTGTTTGTTTGTCTGTTTATCATTCTCTGTAAGTAGCGTTTGGGCGTTTGTTCATCTTTTTTTAGTCCCCGAGCCAAAGGTTCGGGGAGCTATTGTTTTTGTCTGATCCGTCCGGCGTGCCTCCGTGCATCCGTCCGTCCGTCCGTTTTTCTCAAAAACTATTCAGTCTATCATCATCAAATTTGGTATACTAGTTTGCCAAGATGCAAGCTATCCACTGATGTATTTAGTTTTACATTAAGGTCAAGGTCGCGCCAGTTACGGGGTTCAAACCCCAAAACACATAATCGCTAATATCTCGCGAAGTTTTGCATGTATTTCAATGCATTTTTTTTCACAACATTTCTTGATGAATGGTCTATAACACAGTTGTCATGAATTTTTCTGTGCGCTCGTGTGCGCATGATCGCGCGCGCTCAAATCACGGGTCCGAACCCCAAGGCTATATATAAAAAAAAACTATTCAGTTACGTGCTGTTCTGATGCGTTCTTATGTAGTTACGTGCTGTTTTGATGCGTTTTTATGTATGTGTACAACCGACACATTCCGATTTCGGAGTAGCTCGGCGATGCTGCGAGGGGACTTTGCAGCCGCTCGGAGTTGCACTTGTTAAAAATTGTTTACTTCTCAATTTTAACAGTGTTGAAAGAACCCATATAAAAAAGAGCAAGGCCGTGTACACACATAAGCGGATATTCCATGCGGAAGCCCGTGCGCAATCCATAAATAAGTGAAACAAAAAAAAGGGAAAAGATTTGCGCACGTGTTCGAATTTCCCCTAAATGCGTAAACTTTTATCCTTCTTTCTTCCACTTATTTAGGGTTTTCCATACGGAACTTACGCGTCTAATGTGAACCCAGCCTAATTGTATACCATATAGCAATTTGGTTCATATTAAAATTGGATGACAGAAAATAACATCTGAAGCAAAAACACTACAACGGACACGGTTATAAAAACCACATAGAAGAATGACTGTGAAAACGTCAGGTGTGTTTGTTGTGAAGATGGTCGTGCGGAGGGTGTAACATATGTGTGTGATGACGTTACAGATACTGATTACGTTGTCATTTGCTGTCAGGTGTGTTTGTTGTGAAGAATGTCCTGCGCAGGGTGTGTCATCCGTGTGTGATGACGTTACAGATACTGATTACGTTGTCCTTTGCTGTCAGGTGTGTTTGTTGTGAAGAATGTCCTGTGTGTCATCTGTGTGTGTGATGACGTTACAGATACTGATTACGTTGTCCTTTGCTGTCAGGTGTGTTTGTTGTGAAGAATGTCCTGTGTGTCATCTGTGTGTGATGACGTTACAGATACTGATTACGTTGTCATTTGCTGTCAGGTGTGTTTGTTGTGAAGAATGTCCTGTGTGTCATCTGTGTGTGTGATGACGTTACAGATACTGATTACGTTGTCCTTTGCTGTCAGGTGTGTTTGTTGTGAAGAATGTCCTGTGTGTCATCTGTGTGTGATGACGTTACAGATACTGATTACGTTGTCCTTTGCTGTCAGGTGTGTTTGTTGTGAAGAATGTCCTGTGTGTCATCTGTGTGTGTGATGACGTTACAGATACTGATTACGTTGTCCTTTGCTGTCAGGTGTGTTTGTTGTGAAGAATGTCCTGTGTGTCATCTGTGTGTGTGATGACGTTACAGATACTGATTACGTTGTCCTTTGCTGTCAGGTGTGTTTGTTGTGAAGAATGTCCTGTGTGTCATCTGTGTGTGATGACGTTACAGATACTGATTACGTTGTCCTTTGCTGTCAGGTGTGTTTGTTGTGAAGAATGTCCTGTGTGTCATCTGTGTGTGTGATGACGTTACAGATACTGATTACGTTGTCCTTTGCTGTCAGGTGTGTTTGTTGTGAAGAATGTCCTGTGTGTCATCTGTGTGTGTGATGACGTTACAGATACTGATTACGTTGTCCTTTGCTGTCAGGTGTGTTTGTTGTGAAGAATGTCCTGTGTGTCATCTGTGTGTGTGATGACGTTACAGATACTGATTACGTTGTCCTTTGCTGTCAGGTGTGTTTGTTGTGAAGAATGTCCTGTGTGTCATCTGTGTGTGTGATGACGTTACAGATACTGATTACGTTGTCCTTTGCTGTCAGGTGTGTTTGTTGTGAAGAATGTCCTGTGTGTCATCTGTGTGTGATGACGTTACAGATACTGATTACGTTGTCCTTTGCTGTCAGGTGTGTTTGTTGTGAAGAATGTCCTGCGCAGGGTGTGTCATCCGTGTGTGATGACGTTACAGATACTGATTACGTTGTCCTTTGCTGTCAGGTGTGTTTGTTGTGAAGAATGTCCTGCGCAGGGTGTGTCATCCGTGTGTGATGACGTTACAGATACTGATTACGTTGTCCTTTGCTCTCACCAAGAACAGACGTAACATCTTGCTCAATCTGTGGCATGGCCGACCAGGGCTTATATTGTGAGTTGACATTTTGGGGATGGGGGATAGGGCTGGTGTGTGTGTGTGTGTGTGTGTGTGTGTGTGTGTGTGTGTGCGTGCGTGTGCGTGTGCGTGCGTGCGTGCGTGCGCGCGTGCGTGTGTGCGTGCGCGCGCGCGCGCGCGCGCGCGCGTGTGTGTGTGTGTGTGTGTGTGTGTGTGTGTGTGTGTGTGTGAAGTCAAGTGAAGTCAAAATCATCTTTTTTGAGGGTTAAAGAATAAGCTGACAAAGCTTTTTTCATCCTGTGTGTGTGTGTGTGTATTTGTGTGTGTGTGTGTGTGTGTGTGTGTGTGTGTGTGTGTGTGTGTGTGTGTGTGTGTGTGTGTGTGTGTGTGTTGTGTGTGTGTGTGTACATGTACGTGCATGAGTGTGCATTTGCGTGTATGTATATTATGCGTGAGCGTGCGTACGTGCATTCCTTTCGTGCATGAGTGACATGTGTGGTGCCTTGCGTGTAGCTGCGTGCGGATGAGTGTAGGCTACTCACTACAGTGGAACCTCCCTTATACGCCCTTCAAAAATCATCAAAAATCAGGTCTTATAAAGGAGGGGTCTCACAAGGGAGGGGTCTTATAAAGGAGGTAGTTGTTGTTCATGTTGATTTGGAAAATAAAACATTTAAACCAGGTACTTTTAATACTTACAAAGAAGGCCAATGTCTCAGAGAAGTAGGTCTTATATGGGAGGGAGTCTTATAATGGGAGGTTCCACTGTATTACATGTTTGAAGGCCTATTTATGTGTGCGTGTGTTGGCCCTGTTGGGCGCAGGTGTGCATAATGCTTGCGCACGCGTGATTATGTGTCAGGTCAGGTAGTTAGGACATTAGGCCTCGCGGCCTCTTCACTGTCCTGTCATTTTTGTTTGAACTTTTGCACAGCTGAGAGATTTTTATATTTTGTTTTTGGCAAATCTGCCTTTTAGTCATGCTCATATTGTAGTTTTGAAATGTTGGTGTATTTATCAAGGAGGTTTTTGAATTATGTTAGATTCTGTGCTCGTTTATGTGCAGGAAGACTATTCCACAACTTTGTTACTCTGTTAGAAAAGAATTTGTTTCTAATATTAGTTCGTCTATACTGGGTTAGTATTTTTAAATCACTGTTACGGGTTCTTGAGTCAGTTGTTAGCTGGAACAAAGATTTATTAGTATTGTTATCACTGTGACATTTTCTTTATGTGTTTATCAGATCCCCACGAATTCTTCTATATTTCAGAGATGGTAATTTCAACTTCCTTAGTCTGTGTTTGTAATCAAGGTGACTAACGCCTTTAATTAATTTTGTTGCTCGTCCATGGTGTCTTAAGCTGGCGACAGACTATGTGACTACCTCATGTGACTCGATCAGGTCGTGACGTTTCACCTCATTTGGATACCTTCATTCTCGATCAGTCTGACTCAGTCGGGCCCAGTCAGGTGACAGGGCCGAATAGGGCGGGTTCTAAATTTTCACTGATCGAGTCTGATCAAGTCAGATGGCTTGTGACCTCTTCTGTGCAGGAAACAAAATTTGGTCTACGTCACGACCTGATCGAGTCATATGAGGCAGTCGCATAGTCTGTCTCCAGCTTTAGAGAAAATTGTAATGCCTTATTTTAGCAGCGTCATACTTGTTTGGCCTTTGAGGACTCTCCTCAATGCCAGCTCGTACACGTGGAGTTGTGGCCATCCTCCGAAGTCGAAATGTGGCTGCCCACGTGGCGGGGGTAATAAAAAAAAACGGCCACACACGTAATACTCTCATCCCTAGCTGTTGTATTTGTACCATAGTGTTCAAGTGCTTCGGCTGTTGGGATGATCCCTGGAGTCGTTAAGCCGGGGTACGCCAACAAACAAACGCGTGGTCAAGAGAAAGGGGACGTCCTCTGACTGAGACGTCTCCACTGTAAACGAACTTTAGCCCGTCTGTCCAGAACAACAGTTCTCAGTTACCCCTTCCCTGCTTTCTGCAGGCCGTTGTTGCGCACCGCTGATTGGAACACACTTTCGATAGGACCCACTTGTGTCTGCTGTGCGCCATTGCAAATAGGGCATTTGCCGCGTGCCAGCGACCTTGAATTTCACTCAGTTAAATTTAGAAAGTTGAATTAGAAAGGTCAGCGTTACTCGGGCAGAACGAGTGCGGGCAAATTAGCAGACCTGTTTACCTCATACACAAGTCTTGGGTCGTCTGGATAGCTGAAATGAGTAGTTTTGGTGCAAAATGTGTAGTTTTGGTGCAAAATGTGTAGTTTTATTAATTAAACCATCACAAATGAAAATGAGTAGTAATCAAGAATTAAAGAGCATTATTTTCATTTTTTTAAGAGTATTGTAGAGATCCAAATTGAGTAGAATACTACTATAAAAGAGTAGGCATAGAGTAAACAGGTCTGAATTAGTAGTCTAGTATAGAGAACGAACACTCGCGGCAAATGCCCTAGCTGCTATTTCATGTACATCATGGTGGGGTGTATTCTTCGCTCTAGCCCCATGGACACTCTCACCCGGTCCACCCGGATCTCCTACGCCTGTGGGTACGGGGCCACGGCTTACCTGGTCTACCAGATCGTGCTGGAACAGAAGTACGCCATCGACTACACCGACGGCAACCGTGCCGTTAAATGTAAGATTAATCAGTACAGTTCGGTAGTTTAAATGTAAGAGAATTGTGTTGAGTGGTTTAGTTTCTTCAGTTAAGAACTTAAGTTTCCTAAGTTAATATATGGTTCAAAACTGCATTCACAATCGCACGCTGTAGTACAAGCATTCCACACTCACACTAATTCATGAGAGAAAACCCCCAGACATTTCAGCACCCTCATCAAACATTAAATTGATTCTAAAAAATAAAAACGTCCAAAATTAGAAATAAGAAAAGAAATTGCAAAATGGAAATAGGTCAACCAATACCTGAATAAAAACATTTTGAATTTTTTTTTCCTTCCCAATTTAGGCTAAATTTGGTGAGTCAACTGCTTTAGTTTCCGTGTGATCAAATACAGTTGTTCGTTTAATCAAATGCTAACGATTTCATAATGGCATACGAAGATAACAGCCCATAGTCAAGTTTAACGTTTCCTTTACTCAATGTCCTTAGCCGAACATCGTGGTGTTTGTTTGATGCCTTGTTGATCACAGCTTTCGTGGCCATCGGGTCCATGTTCATCTACGGCATGGTGTTCTTCCCGCTGTTCACCAGCCTAGCCATTGGCTCCGTGTACAGCTATGCCGTAGGGTCCCTGTACGCCTGGATGCTCACTGCCGTGGAGATCTACAAAGTGTTCGAGTGTGACGCCACTTCTGCGGTAAGGTGTTCGTTCGTTCTTTAACCCTTTCACCGCCAAAGTCGCATTTTAGCACCACAGTGATTTAACACCTATGTCACTGAAAGGCATCAAATTGGGGTTTATTATCCAAAGACCCTATTGTCTTAGTTCTGGGAAGTAAGCATAGACCTTATTTTATATATGTCACAGAAGAATCCCCAATACTGCAGACGGATTTTGTTCTCTACCCAGGTAAAGTTGATTGCATTTTTGGCTGAAATACGGCTGGCGGTGAAAGGGTTAATGTAACGTCTATCCACCTTACAGTGATCTTAGACCCCCCCCTAAAAAAAGCATGTATCTGTATGGTTAAATGTGTATGATGGGTAAGGGGTCACAGTACACTAATTCCACCGTCATTCTAGCTCCTTTCAGTTTTCCACAGAGAGCTATTTGTTTCAAGTTATTTCTTTTAACAGAGGCAAATATTCTTATAATTGATTTTGGTTAGGGATAGGAAAATACCTTACAAGTGGTATACCGCCATAAAACAATGTAAGCCTAATGGATAAAACACTTTAAATTGGTTTATGCTGGTGACGAGTGTTAGCAAAAGGCATGAACTGAAAGGAGCTGAGAAAAGCTACTGTGGGGTGTGTGGGTCTGAGCACATGTATGATCATAGGCCCTATGTTAGTGAAATGTCAGTGAATTATATTTAAACATTTTAAAGAAACAGAACAATATTAAACTCCCAAAAAAGAAAAGTAAAATAAATAACAAGCACACCAAAGCAAAGGTTCAATTGGGCTCCTAATAAGTCCCCGAACAACTTCTAGAATCTTTGATTCATCGCACAAAATGCCTTTATAGGCTGTCATTGATGGTTCTGTGTCCAACAACCAAGCAGGTAAATAGTTTTCAAATGCGGTAAGGTGTGTGTGTGTGTGTGTGTGTGTGTGTGTGCGCGCGTGCGCGCGCGCTCATGTGTGTGTATGTGTGCGCGCGCGCGCGTGCGTGTGTGCGCGCGCGTGCAACGTGCGTGTGTTGTGTTTTTTTCATTAAAATGCTAGTGACCTTCAGAAAAATGCCTCTATTATTATTTTCGCTTGGATTGAAAAGAAATCATAGTTTCCCACTTTTATCCTCCATCCTCCAGGAATAATGATTTGAAACTACTAACCCAATACAGCAGAACTAACATTAGAAAGAATTTCTTTAGTAACAGAGTCACTAAATACTGGCATTCTCTTCCAGGACATATCAAATTGGCACCTAACCTTAATCAGTTCAAAAACCTCATCGATAAAGTCCCCAAGATTCAACAATTCAAAATGCGTAGGCTATATGATTACCACATCTAAAAGCATCATAGTCATGCCAATCATGAAAAATAATACAAATAATCAGACAGGGCACGTTAAGAGGCCGTGAGGCCTAGTTGTCCTCTTTCTCTGACCTGACCTGACCGTTTGCAGGAGGTGAGAATTATCTTGCTGTTCCGTGGCATCCCCAGCCTGCTGTGCCTGGCGTATCTGTGCGTGTCCCTGCCCGCCAGGATGGTGGTGGCCTTCAGGAAGGGACACTACTTCAACTGGAGGGAGGACACCGAGGTCACCAACTCTCTGCACGACATCCGGGCATCTTACGCCGGACATTACGTCACTAAGCTCTTCAGGAAACCCCGGATCAAGCTGTGAGTTCAGACCGGGGTGTGTGTGATAGGGGTTTTTTTAGCGGGTGAAATTTGGGAGTGTGTGTGTGTGTGTTCGTGTGTGTGTGTGTGTGCATGTTTGTGTGTCTGTACGTGTGAATGTGGTGTGTGCGCGCGCGGGTGTGTGCGCGCGCGGGTGTGCGCGCAGGTGTGCGAGAGAGAGAGAGAGAGAGAGAGAGAGAGAGAGAGAGAGAGAGAGAGAGAGAGAGAGAGAGAGAGAGAGAGAGAGAGAATGTGTGTGTGCGTTTGTGTTATTGCGCATGCACATGTGCGTTTCAGTACGCGTTTGCTCTAAGTTATAGTCACCTGTAAACTGAAGCAAATGTAAACATTGGCCTAGGTTCTGAAAATTGCCAATGTAAACTTCTTACATACCTGTGCATATAATTATTTCAAGCTTTAAGCTCAGCAAAACAAACACAAAATGCCTTGAGCCTGATGTAAACTTTTTGTTGCATTTTCAGACCACCGGAAACTACCAAAGGAGTTATTATTGGCACGCTGCAGTCCTTGGTACACCGCTTTGTCTATCAGAGGAAGAGAGGTAATAATACGTCTGTCTTACGGGAAAATGTAACAAATATTTGTGCTCATGCGCACATACAACACACAAACGCGCGCGCCACATACAGGCACATACACAGACACACACACACATACACATGTACACACACACACACACACACACACACACACACACACACACACACACACACACACACACGAACATGATTTCACTCCACATGCAAATTAAGGCACACACGCGTGCGCACACACAGATAATCATACAGAGAGAGAGAGAGAGAGAGAGAGAGAGAGAGAGAGAGAGAGAGAGAGAGAGAGAGAGTTCAGACTGCATATTCTTTTATTTATTTAAGAAGAGAGAGAGAGAGAGAGAGAGAGAGAGAGAGAGAGAGAGAGAGAGAGAGAGAGAGAGAGAGAGAGAGAGAGGGTTTACACTTCAAATCCTTTATTTAGGAAGAGAGGGAGATAGAGCGAGAGAGAGAGAGAGAGAGGGAGAGAGAGAGAGTTCAGACTTCAGATACTTTATGTACATACCGTATTGTTAAATTGAAAAGAAAAGAAATGACAAGAAAATGATCACAAGCCGTATAACGATGATGGCGATGATGATGATGATGTTGATGACGACGGTGATGGTGATGATGATGATGATGATTTCAGGGTTCCGTTACCCGGCCCGTATGATCTCCATTCTCTTCACCGCCATTCTTGTTATCTACACGGTAAGCATCATGACAAGTGTCAAGAAAAGCTCCCTCCTGTGCCTCTTCTATTCATTTCAGACGGTTTCAGGTTAGGGGTAGGGTTATTAATAGGGTCTGAGATAGGTTTAGGGTCAGCTTAGTCATCAACTTTTTGTGCGTGTATTTGACACTAATCTGACCCTAAACGTATAGCTAACCCTATCCCAAACCCTATTCCTAACCCTAACCCTAACATGAAACCGTCTAATCCACGCAAAAGTATAGTATGCTATGAGATGGACACTTAACTGGCCCTAAACCTATCCCTAACCCTATCCCAAACCCTATTCCTAACCCTAACTGAAACCGTCTGAAATGAATGGAAGGGGCTTTTCTTAACATTTGCCAGCATCATTACGGTCATAATATCAATGTACACCCCCCACCCCCACCCCTACCTCTAGTTACACTTACCCTTACCCCTCTTCCTTAGTTTGACTGCCTCCCCCCCCCCATCTCTCTCTCTCTCTCTCTCTCTCTCTCTCTCTCTCTCTCTCTCTCTCTCTCTCTCTCTCTCTCTCTCTGTTTTACTTTTATCTAAAAGTCATTGTCTTTGTATTGGTATTAAAAATAGCCCTTCCATTATATTTGGTACTTCATAATCACAGAGGCGTCTCTGTTGCTCCCACCTGGAGAGCGCGTCGCAGCCAGAGGCGCGCCACCCATTGTTTTTAATATTTGCATACGACTTTTGTGTGACTTATGAGGAAGGAAAGGGGGGGGGAGGGGTAAAGTTTGACCAAGTGACAACTTTTTTCGTTGCCACTGCGTTTTAACGTGTGCTAAGTGCATGGGCACACGGGACCTCGGTTTATCGTCTCATTGATATGCTGACATCTGCCTGCTACTGGTTTTGTGTCTGTCCGCCTGTCTGTTTCTGAAAGAATGACGGTGTAGACTATTTCGCTTAACTTTGATGGAACAGCTCTGTGTTTCTTTTGCTGCTTCCTCATTGTAAGTTTGTCTGCGTCATTCCATATGCAGCATGGTAATTAATTTAAGAGTTAGCAAAGCAAAAATATATTCAACAGCATTAACAAATCAAGTTTCCTTTTAGGGCATATTATTTTCTCTATTTACATATGTTCTAAGAACGTTGAAATAAGAAGGAAGTATAAATTGGAACGATTTCTTTGTTTTAATTTTTATATATAAGCATTATTCATTATTAATATTTATAATTTAATTTATCTTTTTTTATATAGACCAAATCAACAGAAACAAAGAAAGTCTGCAAACGACTGTAACTTGGGTGTTGACTTTCAAATGAATGTACGCTTAAGACCAAAACTAGCAAAGAAATCATATTCCGCTTTCTGAGTGGCGTTTATTTCAAAGCGTAGCTCCGTTTTTTAAAATTTAAAACAAACTTTACATTAAGGCCGGGTTCACATTAGATGCGTAAGTTCCGTACGGAAAACCCTAAATAAGTGGAAGAAAGAAGGGTAAAAGTTTACGCATATAGGGGAAATTCGGACACACGCGCAAATCTTTTCCCTTCTTTGTTTCACTTATTTATGGATTGCGCACGGGTTTCCTCATGGAATATCCGCTTATGCGTGTACTTCTTCTTCTTCTTCGATCGCTCAGACAGTTTCCTGTCAATTATGAGCGCAGATGCGTCATACTGCCGTTATGGGCCTAAGTAAGTAAGAAATCATTAGGCCCAGCCATGTCCGACTTCGGCTGGAGGAAATCTTTTTGAATGCGTTTCTTGAAAAAAAAAAAAAGGCAGGAGAAATGCGTGTACACGCGCCTAAAATGCGCAAAAGTTCCATTTTCGTCAGATTTCCTCATGGTTCATCCATTCTGGTGTCTGTGGTTTTCAGCTGACGTTCGAGATGCTGTCCATCTTCCCCACTTGGATCCAGCTGTACATTGACGGCATCGCCTGGTATCTGGACGAGGTCATCGGCTGGGAGGAGCAGGCCTACGAAGGCCAGGAGATTTCTGACCAGCGCAGCTTCTTCAAGCTCGTCCGCTGGATCCTCTACGTCATTAAAGGTCAGCACTGTGCTGGGCAGCACAGTGCAATATGATGCACTACAATACAATGCAATATTAAAGAACGAAATGCAATACAGTACAATACAATGCAATGTAATGCAATATAGTACAACACAATGCACTACATGTCAATACAATGCAATGCAATATGAAACAACACAATGCAATACAACACAATATGATACAATGCAATGCAATACGATACAATGCAATGCAATATAATACAATTCAATGCGACGCAACACACTACAGTGCAATGTAATGCAATATAATACAATACTATGCAATACAATATAATACAGTGCAATACAATGCAATACAATATAATGCAACACAATACAATACAATGCGATGCGATACAATACGAAACAATGCAATACAATATATATAATATGATACGATACAATGCAATATGATACAATACAATGCGGTACAATACAATACAATGCAATACAATGTGATACGATATATACAATATGATATGATACAATACAATGCAGTACAATACAATATGATACAATACAATATAATGCAATACAATGCGGTACAATACAATACAATGCAATACATACAATACAATACAATACAATGCAATATGATACCATACAATATGATACAATGCAATATGATACCATACAATACAATACAATGCAATATGATACAATGCAATATGATACAATACAATACAATACAATGCAATATGATACCATACAATACAATACAATGCAATATGATACCATACAATACAATACAATGCAATATGATACCATACAATACAATGCAATATGATACCATACAATGCAAATCAATGCAATATGATACAATACAATACAATGCAATATGATACCATACAATACAATACAATGCAATATGATACCATACAATATGATACAATGCAATATGATACCATACAATACAATACAATGCAATATGATACAATACAATACAATACAATACAATGCAATATGATACCATACAATACAATACAATGCAATATGATACAATACAATACAATACAATACAATAATATGATACCATACAATACAATACAATGCAATATGATACAATACAATACAATACAATGCAATATGATACCATACAATACAATACAATGCAATATGATACAATACAATATAATGCAAAACAATGCGGTACAATACAATACAATGCAATGCAAATCAATGCAGTACAATACAATGCAATGCAATATGATACCATACAATGCAACACAATGCAAATCAATGCAATACAATACAAACATGTAAGGTAATACAACACAGCACAATGTAATACAATTGGATATTAGAGTACAATTAATATAAATATTTGATTTTATTTTCAAATAAAACGCTTTGAACAGATGATATTTTATTTTACAAAAAAATTACGTTTACCCTGGCTATTGATGCATTCGACCTATTGTTTCTCAGCGTAATTATAAATAATCAATAAATGACTTTTTTACTATTAGAAATTGATTTTACTTATCTAGAAAATGTGCCTGTCGTAAAGAGATTGTCTTAACATGCGTGTATCGTAATCATGTTTCAGTCTGTATCATCGTCTCCACTACATTAGCTGCAGTCTTTGCTATCTTCAACGTTCTACACACCCTATCTAGCTACAGGTCTGTATACTGAGAGAGAGAGAGAGAGAGAGAGAGAGAGAGAGAGAGAGAGAGAGAGAGAGAGAGAGAGAGAGATGGTTTAATTGTATAGAGGCCTTGGCTCATTACAATACACACTAAACGTGATCATTTCAGTGAGCCTTAAGTGAACACACAAATACATTAAGAGAGAGAAAATAATGTTTCACGCCCTCTTGGGCCTTTCGGCCATGTGGGGCATTAGGGTATTTACTTGGAGATATAAGAAAATACATTAAGAGAGAGAGACAGATAGTCAGACACACATTGTTATTGACCACTATCAACGATCTTTCCCTCCTGAATGCTTGCTGGTCAGAAGACTTGTAAGTAATCCAACTAGGTTTTTTTAAAAAGTCACTATGAATCAGAATTCAGTGTCAAAGGCGTTTTGGTTATAATGAGCTGTTTGTCCATCACTAAACAATTTGTGTGTGTGTTAATTTTCGATTTTAAAACGAAAATATCCAAGTACGACAACGAACCCATACAATCACATTTCACTCAACTCAACTCAACTGTATTTGTCCTCGCACAAGAATAATGTTGATGCAGTCCTGTCACTCACACATAAACATGAAACAGTTCATAAACAACAGATACTTGCTAAAAATGCCTCTTTTACTACCTGCAACAGCAACTGTTTTCATTTTATAATGGTATGACTGCCATAGAACGTTGTTTCAGGAAGCACTCAAATCATTTAATCACGTTCATTTGGTCAAACAATGATCTTAGGAGTCCCTTTTATTTATTGAATGTTTTGGATTTGGAAAACGTTTTTAATTACCCTTTCACCGCCAATGTCGCATTTATGCACCACAATGGTTTAACACCCGTGTCACCAAAAGGCATCAAGTCAGGGCCTGTTATCCAAATACCCTATTTCCTGAAATTTGGGATGTAAGGATAGGCCTAATTTTGTACATGTCACAGACGAATTCCCAATATTGCAGATAATGTTTTGTCTCTACCCAGTTAAGTTTCATGATATTTTGGGGGGCTGAAAAATGGCTGGCGGCAAAAGAGTTAAACAACGTTTTGCATGAATGGTGCAACCTAGCGTTTTTTTGGACACTTGTTAATTTCTTTTATGTTTTTTCCTTTCTTTTAATATTAATATTTGGGACCTCCATTACTTTTCTTTTCTACACAGACTCTTTACACAGCCCACATAGGCTACACATCTTTATGTTGTGTGATAATATTGATGGATATTCACTTACTGGTTAAGATGGCATGAAAGTTTAACTTTGCATGATGCATAATGTCCTTTTCTTTTAAATGATCTAAACAGGGCCAATTTGTACGCCATGTACAGGGGAGACTACTCTCATATTCCACCTGTCTCCACTACCAGCAACACCAGCCACTGCGTAAGAAGCGTTTAAACACTGCACTTAAAATACATAAATTGTCAATTGCTGCTGATACATTTTTGGTCATGAAAAATAAATGGGCACAGGAAGGATTTCAGCTGCAGACGAGAATATGGAATGAGTGTAAACGTTTTGCACAGATTTTCATGTTGGCTAATTTGGTTGAAGCGTTTGGGTATCATGTTTAGAATAACCTGTGTGTTGGATCAGTTGAGTTAATCTTTCGAATACAGTTGTGCATGATATTATGAAAACCATTTTGAGCAATTACACATTTTCACAAAGAAAGTAACAACTTTAAAATACTTTGAAGCCTTGCATCCGAATTTCGTGTTCCCTTTTCCCTCTTGATTGTGTCGTGTCTAATTTTTAAACGCTTAAAGCCACAGCCGGCATATAATATAAGCCTTCTCGCGAGCAGCATGGCCTTATCAGTACAACTCAGTATACTATGTATAGTTAGAGTTGTGGCGGTACCATAGCCGATGAGGTTTAACCGAGGCGTGGCTACTGTTACACCTATCTGTATTGTTAAAAAATCGGGACTTTACTGGTGTTGCACTGCCTCTGGGCATTGCCTCCAGTATTGTTCCCACCATCTTTGTATCTACAAATGTCCCATATGTGTCTGTTCCAGACCGAGAGGACGTAAAACACCATTTTTCAGCATGGCCTTATTTGTCTCGCTGCTCGCAGCAGCAGCGCTTCAACCCCTTCGTTTTTCGCTGTTGTGCGAGCCACTGAATGGCAGCACCTTTCTGACTAGCGAGACCCGATCCCTTTGATCGGTTGTTATGCATTTAAGTGTTTGTCTTGGGAGGGCTGCATGAAATTGAGTTGCCTGTTATGACCGAGGTTTTTATTGTGTCTGTGCTTTCTAGTTTTCATCCATGTTTTGCAGATCGCAAGCATCAAATATGCTGGATTTCAAGTGGGCTACATCATCTGGAGTGAGTTTCTCTGTCTCTCTCTCTCTCTCTCTCTCTGTCTCTCTCTCTCTCTCACTTAGGCCTACTCTCTGGTTTAAACATTTTATTGTCTTCAAACAATGAACAGACAATGCAAACAAAACTGAGGCAACAATAAGCTAAGCTTAATTACGGTGTGCTCGGTAATCAAAATAGGCATCAGACAATGTTTGGAGATTTCAAAATGTCAGCAATCAAAAATGAACGAAGGACACACAAATAACTGAGCTGAATGTTATGATTCAGAAATTAGAGAGTAAGGTGGACAATACAGAGAGAGAGAGAGAGAGAGAGAGAGAGAGGGGGGGGGGGGTCCAACTGCTTTAAAGACGGCTTTATCCAGACCTGTGACAGTAAGGGTTTGATACAAAATATTCTTAAAATGTTAATACAACAAAATGTATTATGTTTTTTTCTTAATTTCTAGGGTATTGCCAAACAACAATGATCAAAGTTTTCTTTAAACACTGTCAAACAGAATACCGACGTTCTCTTAAGTTCTAGCGTGTTCGCAAAGAATCCTGACTGTTTTGAATGTGTATCTCTTGCAGGTTTTGTGATACAGTTGGGTATCTTCATCATTCTGTCCTTCCTGCTTGCTATATTCATCACACTCATCAAGTACGACTTCACCGCTTGGCTCCTTCTGCTACTGGAGTTCATTTGGTGAGTTCACAATGAGACTCTTAGTAACTGTTAAACCCAGAGCCGGCATATATAAAGCGTTCACGCGCGGCGCGAGCCATCACTCTTATCGCGACTGGCGAGAGAGAGAGAGACGGTTCAACCGTTCTTTTTTCCCTGTTGCTCGAGCCACTGTGAGTCAGAACTTCGCAGCGACTAGGCTAGCAGTCTACACCCGATCCCTTGGATCGGTAGCCTTCCCTTTAAGTTAAAGCCACCTCCTTTGATATTATGGTGTGGGTGTAGATAAATGAAACCCCTTAGTTTGTGTGTAAGATTTAGACATTACTGCGCTCGGCTTTTATGTGTGTGTCTGTGTGTGTTTTGGAGGGGGTGGAGAGAGAAAGAGGTATTAGGTACTTTATTGTCACAGAGGCGTCTCTGTGAAATTCGGGTTGCTCCCACCTGGAGAGCGCGTCGCAGCCAGAGGCGCGCCACCCAATGTTTTTTTGGTTTTGTTTTGTGCATGCGATTTATGTGTGACTGATGAGGAAGGAAAGGGGGGGGTGGGTAAATTTTGACCAAATGACAACTTTTTCGTTGCCACTGGGTTTAACGTATGCTAAGTGCATGGGCACACGGGACCTCGGTTTATCGTCTCATCCGAAAGACTCCACGTTCAGACCGTAAGGCCTAGTGCAAAGTGAGAGGAAAAAATCCCCTGTACCCAGGTTCGAACTCGGGTTTTACTTGACACGAGGCGAACGCGCTACCACTGTGCCACTCTACACCACACACACAGAGAGAGGAGAGAGAGAGAGAGAGAGAGAGAGAGAGAGAGAGAGAGAGAGGAGAGAGAGACTGTGTGTCTGTGTGTGGCCGTCTGTGAGGCATGATTCACATGAAATACTCCCGTCTTAAAATAATTCTACTATTAATTTTTCGTTCACTATGCTCACGTAGACCCCAATGCATGAATATCATGAAATGTCTGACACCAAAAAAATGGAGATATTTCATCAGATTCGTGTACGGGGGAACTACAAAATGTAGTGAACGAAAGTAGTAGGATTTTCATCAGAAAAGTGGTAGGGTAAGACGGGGTAAAAAGCCCATGGGCGGGTAAGAAGCCCATGCCAATTTGTCTCATGAAATGAAGCAAATTTCAGTCACATTTTGCCCATGAGACGAGTGTTAATGTTTAGCGTTCGTCTCATGGGCAACATTTGACTGAAATTTGCTTCATTTCATGAGATAATAGGCATGGGCTTCTTACCCGCCCATGGGCTTTTTACCCCGTCTTCCCCTATTTCACGAGAATCATGCCTCACAAATGTCACAGTTGGATTGAGTCGTATGCAGTGTGGCGGCCCCTCTAGGTCTGTAGTGTTAACTGTGATGATGGTGGTGATTATTATTATTATTATTATTATTATTATTATTAATATTATTATTATTATTATTATTACATGGGTGCAACTACATAAAATGAAAAAACCTAAAAGGCCCGGTTCTATGGGTGATGTCCCCCGGCAGCTGAAGAAAATAGTGATTTATGAAGGTATTTTAGTTGGGTTTTTGTTTGTGGCACAAGCCACAAACCTGTAACTCACTTTGTCGGTCGGTCTGTCGGTCGGTCCAAAATTGTCGCACGCCACAAACGATTGCGAATCCGCGTTTGTTTTTCCACAACGTATGTAAATGCTTCATTGAAAGGGTTTGAAGAATACGGTAAATACACAAAGATCTTGTTTGACAAATTTTAAAAAACAGGAAATTCCTTTTGTGGTGAAATTCAAAAACAGGAAATCCTTGTATACCAGGAAAAGTTGCCCCCATGTTGTTATTATCAGCACATGTTGTTTATCGATTGTTTCTTGGTGTCAGGCCTATACTGCTGACAGTGATAATGGTGATGGTGGTTCAGCTACTTATGGCAAAGTTCGTCTTCCTACAAGAACGAGGACTGTACCTGGCGCTTGATAACAGGTGGGTGATCAGTGTGTGTGTGTGTGTGTGTACATGTGTGTGTGTGTGTGTGTGTGTGTGTGTGTGTGTGTGTGTGTGTGTGTGTGTGTACGTGCGTGCGTGTATGTGTGTGAGTGAGTGTATGTGTGTGAGTGAGTCAAGTCAAGTCAAGTCAAAATGATCTTTATTGAGGGTTAAAGAATAAGTGTGTGTGTTTGTTACTCTGTGCGTGTGTGTGTATGTGTGTGTGTGTGTGTGTGTGTGTGTGTGTGTGTGTGTGCGTGTGTGTGTGTGTGTGTGTGTGTGTGTGTGTGTGTGTGTGTGTGTGTGTGTGTCTACCCGTATGTGTGTCTTTCTTTGCATTTGTGTCTATGTATGTATGTGTGTGTGTATGTTATGTGCATGTTACATAATCTGTTTTCAAAGCGTCTGTTGTGTACATACGCATGCATGTGTGTGTATAATTTGTATCTGTGTTATGCTTATATAATTATGTATCTTTGCATTATATGCATGCGTGTATGTGCGTGCTTTCAGGAGCGTGTATTTCAACTTCACATACTTCATGTTTTTCTACAACATTTTCCTGGGCCTGGCATCGTGCATTCTGCGCATCCTGAAAGCCATGCTGTTTGGCATCATATTCCTCAGTCGCCTGGACAACAGCACTCTGTCCAGGAGATTCGAATTCTTCGATCCAGGTAGGCTGACTATCTCATCACCTTACTTCAAAGAATGAAATAGTGAGGCCAAGTGAGGAGATGACGAAATTAAACAAAGGGGGAGAACTCTCTTTCTGATTATCCCCCTCCACCAAAAGTTGATTACGAAAAATTATCGTAATCAACGTTTGGTGGAGGGGAGTTAATTAGAAAGAGAGGTCTCCCCCTTTGTTTAATTTCATTACCCTACTCGTTATGTAATCTTAGAAAAGGAAAAACGAAAACTTAACCATATGTTATATGTTCTTCTTCGATCGCTCAGACAGTTTCATGTCAGTTATGAGCGCAAGTGCATCATGCTGCCGTTATGCGCCTAACTAAGAAATAGTTAGGCCCAGCAAGTCCGACTTCGGCTGAGGGAAATCTTTTTGAAAGTGTTTCGTGAAAAGAGGCAGGAGAATGGACCGGTTAGGCAGAAAGATAGTAGATGGCAGTTAGCAAGGGGAAAAGGCAGAGTCAAAGAGAGTGACAGTTGAGAGGAAGTTACAAGCACAGAACTCCCAGAAGGTGGGGGAACTATTTGTACAAAAGACCCCCCCGGTATCCCCACGGGGGGTGTTATATGTTGAAATCAGCGCCACTTGTGACATAAAGATTGACGTTGTATAATAATAATAATTAGTAATGCTTATATAGCGCATAATCTTGCTAAACAACTCAATGACACATTATGTGCTTTTCACTCACCATTCCTACAAACATTTCTAACAGACTGGTTCACGTATCCTCACCATCCCCGTATCTATGAAAATGAATACATTAGAGAATGCATTGCATATAATCAAAACACAACACACTAACACCCACCTCCCCTCAACCCCACCCCAACCCAACCATCCCTCCGCCCCCTCATCCACCCCTACTCCCCACCCCACCCCACACACACACGCGCACGCATTAACCTCATACTCAACGTCAATGAGCTGGAAGACAAGAGTGGGAAAAGGATCATAGACTTAACAGAGATAAAGCTTTCCTGAAGAAGTGGGT
This sequence comes from Phymorhynchus buccinoides, assembly GCA_017654935.2. Lineage (NCBI taxonomy): Eukaryota > Metazoa > Mollusca > Gastropoda > Neogastropoda > Raphitomidae > Phymorhynchus > Phymorhynchus buccinoides. The sequence goes on along the minus strand of CM065681.1, from coordinate 63,032,012 downwards.
TTTTAGTTGCGACTTGAATGAAGGAAGAGTGGACTAGTTACGGGTATGGTCAGGGAAAGAATTCCAAACGCTTGGTGCAACGAAACTAAGCGCCCTCTCACCCGAAGATTTCAAGGACCGCTTAGGAACTTTGATAAGTTTCTGGGAAGAAGAACAGTCTCCATATCATGATTGTTATGAGCAACAGGAACTACATCATCAAAAGCATCACCAGCAGCAGTGGTAGCAGTATTGATAGAAGCAGTTGGTTGTAGTTACAGCAGCAGCAGCAGCAGTAGTTTTTGTTGTAAAAAGACAAACACACCACACTTTACGTTCACCGAAGAATTCATGATTGTTGTCATTGACCTATCTATCTATCTATGTCGGCAAACTATGTTGATCAAAACGTTATAATGATAAAGATTGATAACATATTGTGCGCAGTACCTGGTTTTAACAACTTTAGCAGTCGAGCTAGTCATCACCAGCACAAACCAATCCAAAGTTGTTATCCTTTCTTTTGTTGTAATATACTATTGGTAAGGTCTTTTTCTTAACCCTGACCACAGTTATTGATGAAAATAGTTGCCTATGTGAAAAGAAATAACGTAAATTCAGGGCCGGATCTACGGGGGGTGGGGGTGCTTTGGGTGCTATAGCACCCCCCCCCCCTCGGCTGTCAACGCTCTTAAGAAGTTCTGTTCTGAGCTCACAGGAGATGCCACAAAAGTTTTAAAATGTTGAAAACTCGTTTTCAAGGGCTTTGCCCCTGGACCCCACCAAAAGCCTAGGCGGCCCCTGGACCCCGGCCTAAAAAAAGTTTCAAGCACCCCCCCCTCAAAAGTCTGTGATCCGGTCCTGTTTAAAATGAATCACTGCTTCTGGAATGTTTGGGTATCGCCTCCCCCCCAAAGAAAGAAAAGAAAAGAAAAGTGGAGTTGAACTGCATTGTAGTCCAAATACCGAATTTTCCAAATTCATCATTACTTTGTTTACTTCGAAGGACTGCTTAAAATTGTTAACAATGATTTATCAACATTTTGCAACACGTAGAATATTATACTACAACTAATCTGTTCTATTATGGAGTGACATGTGTTCCAAGTGTCTTCACCACAGACAGAATTTCCATTAACTCAACACAGCAAGGCCGAAATGCGTGTGTGTGTGCAGGCTTCAAAGCGTACGTGGGCTACATGCACATGGAGGCGGCTCACACCCACCCTGTGATGATCGTCTTCTGTCGTCTGATGATGCTGGGACTGAGCCAGAAGAGAGACAGAGAGGAGAAGAAGAAGAAGGGGGGGAATGACAAATCTGTCCAGGGCGTTCAAGACTTGGCTTCTGATTCTTCGTCCACTGAGCAAATTGAACTGGTCATAAGGAGCAACCGCGTGCATGACAAAGCTTCAGGTAAGTGCTTAAACTTAATTCAAAACAAAAGCATAGCTACCAACAGCTCCTGATTTTAAGGAGTTTTTTGTTTCATAATGTCAGCCACGACTCAGTATGTCCTGATTTCAATAGAAAAATCGAATTTCTGTAATTAACTACAAGCAAGGAACAACAACAACAATCCATGCGGAAATCTGACCCACACATTAAGTTTGTTCACATTTATTTCAATCAAAACTTGCTTCGTTGTGTCTGGTGTATAACCTACTATGTTTTCTTTATCAGGGAATGAAGAGTTTGCCTCTGTAAATATACAAAAACGTAGGCGTAAAACAGCTTCATACCTACGCAAGCTGACTTCCACTTTCTTAATAGGAGAGCACTGGATCCTCACCCACCCACCTACCTCGAGCAAAGTTCTCTATTTTGATTCTGGGAGGTTTAAAGCTATGATACAGTTTGATTTTTCTGTCTGTGCTTATCTTAAAGGGGCACCCTGACGGATGAGCTTTTGCAAGAAACACGTCGAGGTCACCAGAAAGACAGCCTTTTAAAGGACCGGAACACTCACTTTGCTCTGGTTTCCTAGGAATCAAACAGTCAAAACGGCGATTCCTCCTTGGCGGAGTTGCCGGAGAGAGAAGCCATTTTGGACGGGGTGGGTGGAGGCCACTGAGAGTGATTGAAGCTTTCCTTTGTAGTGCAGTAAAAATAAAAATGAAGCTATTTCTTTTGTTGTGAGCGAAACTCCTTTTAGTAAAC
>CM065681.1:62992373-63027373 GCA_017654935.2 Phymorhynchus buccinoides | reverse complement strand
CTACGTTTGTATCCGATTTTTTAATGGGTTTGGAAAATGTTCTTTTTACAGCTGTTTTCATTATTGACATGTGGCACGATCTAGAATGTTTTAAATGCTGCTTGAAATAGTTAATTCTGGGCTAAAAAAAATAATTAAAGAAAGGATTGTTATATATACTCGGAATTTATCCGGCTTCAGCTATCTTTTATGTTAATCACGGTTAATTTAATTGTAATAGAATTGTAATTAATTATAAATATGCAAAACAAAGCGTGTGGCCCTATTCGATAGAACACGTTCAGTTAAACATTTAAAATGTTCACGCAGTAAGCTAACGGTAAAGATATACTGTTTTCGGGAGAGGGAACCTGAATGAGCGTTTTGTTTTCTCGTGTCAAAATGAGCGTTTTGTTTTCTCGTGTCAAAATGAGCGTTTTGTTTTCTCGTGTCAAAATGAGCGTTTTGTTTTCTCGTGTCAAAATGAGCGTTTTGCTTTCTCGTGTCAAAATTAGCGTTTTGTTTTCTCGTAGAAAATTTTGTATGCTGGTTTCTTTATGACAATATTGGCACTTCGATTTATGCTTGTGCATTGGTATCCATATTCTATTAATATGAAATTTACTCCTTTGACAGGGTTACATGTGTCGGAGTTTACTTTTCACGTTTTCCTCTCAAATAGTTATATAATGATTTTTTTTTAACATGGATTCAGTAATAGTGACGAGGAAAAGAGTAGGATTGTGCAAATAAATCACCAGTTATTCAATAGGACATTTTGCTTTGGTATTTACAACATGAAATATGCTAAAAACGATAATCAGTACTCAAACGCAAATAATTTTTTGACTGACTTCTCTATCATGCTTTTGATATCTGGATATGTGCTCTCGTTTGGTACCCATACAATAGATTAGACAGATATGTCCCAGATTTCATCAGTCAGTGCACATAATGAATATCAAAGAAATGTAGCAATGCTATGCACGTGCATAACTGGCTCAGCATTCTGGAGCATGCTCTGTATTAATACAGTACTTACTTTATGTAAGGTACTTTTCCATAGCTCACTAATGTGTGCAGAGAATGGCTATTACCACAACGCCGGCTTCACCCACCAGGACGTCCCTCCAGCCCCCGACACCAGCCCTGACCCCAGCGAAGAAAAGCGGCGGCGAAGAGTTGCGGCCCGTTTCAACTGGCATGTGACCTACACGCTGCTGAACAACCCGGACATCCGGGTGTTCCGGAAAGGCTACATGCAGATGCTGCGTCAGGCCCGCCTGATGGGCGTGCACATCCCCGTGTCCGACCGGCAGGCCGACGTCAACTTTGAGCAGCTGCACCAGAGTCTGGCGCAGGCCAGGGAAAGGCTCAACCCTTCGGCGAAGAAGAAGGAGAAGGAGGAAGTGGAGCTGGACGGTGAAGGTTTGAAAGAGGTGGTGACGGCCGCGGAGAAAGGGGACGTGAAGAAAGCCATGAGCGCCGGCTGTGCCGGTGTCCTGGCCGCGCACATGAACCACCTGGCTTCGACGGAAACCCTGGAAGACGTGCGCACTACGGCCCCAGAGAAACAGAACGGTGCTGAGAAAAATCCACAGATGCCCTTGACTGATACCCATCACGGGTCTGCAGGCCTAGACCTGTCTGAGCAGAAAGCAGTTCAGGACAATTATGAAACAGACAACACAGTTGCTGAACCGGAAGTCCTTCCGGTACAAATGTCACGTGACTTCGTTTACGCCACATCGTCGGATGAAGACAGCGTGAAAGATGGGGAGAGGCAAGTCACGGTGACGTCACCCGACAAGTCGAAGAAATACGTCACCAATATCAGGCTCTGATGTTACATTATGGTACTGAGAAATTGTATATAGAGGGTAATTAAAAAAGGGTAAAAGAGACTCTTGGTAAGCACCCCAGTTCTCTGGGACTTGTTTGTAGTCCTACGTAGAGAACGAGATATTCTACGAAAAGATAAAAAAAAGACTATTTTCTTGGGTTTGGGGTATATCGGGTTTTTTAAGGTAGGAGTGAGGGAGAAGGGGATGTATATTTGTTTGCTTTGTCTAAAACATATTTGACTAAAATATGAACAAAAAGTGTCTTGGTATTGTACTGCTATGCTATGAATGTATCATCATATTGCTGAACGTTAACCTTAGGCTAAGTTAACATAATGCATGGATAATACTAACAATGAAAATAATGGAGCTATTAATTATTATTGCAATAATCTAATCGCCGCCACCAACACGCAGTCATCATCAGCATCATCTTCGTTGTCGCTATAGTCTTCATAATAATGAAAATTAATATATTGAATGACAATAGTACTATTAATGATAACTTGGTGGATGGTTAGAATCATGAATCATTTCTTTTTTTCAAAATGTTCCAAGACTAAAGAGATCTTTTTAAACAATCATTGGGCATTCTTATTCCGTTTTTGTTTATTGTTGAACAATTATTGTTGTATTTTTTCTTCCAAATATTTACACGAAGATGCAACGTTACTTTTTTGTCTTATTGGAAGATCTGTTCCTGATAATGTACTGATATTGTTTTATCTATTTTCATCAAGAATCCAGGTTTCATTGTTTTTATAATTTTAGTTGTTAATGTGTTTTAGAAGATATACAAATGATATTCTCTCGGGTATTTACACAAAAAGGCACAATCTTCTTATTGTTTTGTTTAGTTTTGTTTTATTTTTATTTTTGGAAGTTGAAGTACTGTTGTACTTTTTGGGTATTTACAACGAGAATGCACATTTTAAAGGCATTATAAAAACGGACAATAACGACCAGAGGATGCCTGTTTTGATGAGTGGCTGTGCGGGTGATAAACTGATTTTTTTTGCCTTCTCTTTTCTTGCGTCTATATCAGTGTTTCTGTCTTCATGTCTCTCTCTCTCTCTCTCTCTCTCTCTCTCTCTCTCTCTCTGTATTAGCATGCCCGTTTTACATAACAAACAAAGACACAGATATAATAAAAGAATTGGCTCCATTTTTTTCTTTCCCAAATTGTATGCATACGGATTGAAGACAGACAGACAGACAGAAACACACGCACACAGACAGGCAGACAAAGTCAAGTCCAGCCGTCGTAATTTGTATAAGGCCGCGTCTTCTATAAAATTTGAAGCGACACTGTCTGTCAAGTACTTCACAGGATTTCCTTGGCACAGACGAACAAAAATGACACAAACGAATCCATAGTCCTTCGCTCCCCTTTGACATTGGGAAGGAGGACAATAAAGGAAACTAATGAACGAACCAGCCGCCGTGGCGTAGTGGTTAGCGTCGCGGACTACTGGCTGGGAGGTCTCGGGTTCGAATCCCATCAGAGACGAGGGTCTTTTTCGGTCCTGGACCGACTCCTACCCAGAGCGAGTGGCTATGGGCTCAATGGGAAGACTGAAACCACACAGTCGAGCTTCATCTGCTTAACGGATGCGATTCTGAGAGTGTTGCTCTAATTTCAAGACCAACACTGCAGGTGTCTGTAGTTCTCGGGCCTGGTTAACGCCGGGATATCATCATGAAATGAAGCGTAGAATACAGCCCTGTCATGCAGTCTCAGACCGATATGGAACTCCATAGCATTATTATCATCATCATAGTCATCCGCCTCATTTCCATCTATCATTAAACAGAAAAATGTCTCAAATTCTGTGGCTTTGCAAGCCCTGCTCTCATGGTGACCTCAGTTTCGGTTTCCAATCCAGTCTATGCCTTGGTGTGTTCTGGTCAAAGTCATGGGGATCAGTGTGTTCTGGGGAGCTGATCGGTGGACGGTCGTGGTGGCGCCCACGGAGGAGGACCTCACTCACGCTGGCTCCGCGACTAAGAGAATAGTGTCGTCAGTAGGGTGCTTAGTAGGTGGTGTCCTGAACAGGCTCTACTGAACTCCACCGAAGTGACTCAGCAGCAGTGGTGTCTCCGCAGTTGGTTGCCTCCTGACAGCCTAACATAGATTAGCTCCCCTTGGACTGCTGGTCTCGGATTCTGCGACCTGAACGTGCGGAGGTGTGGATGCGAGTTGGGACTCGGAATGAGTGGCGTGGGAGCAACGCCATTGTACTGCCCAAAAGATGGGGCAGCAAAAAAAGAGAAACTAACGAACGACGGCTGTGTGGGTGGGTGATTTAGCAGCACAGCTTATTTGTCCTTTGATAGTGGTTCCCTTAGGTGCTTCTCAAGTCCATACCTGTTCCTCTATTCCTTGAGAAACGACAAAATGAACTCTTTTAGCCCCCGTCCTCTGGGTAGTAGGGACCCACTGGAGATATCTCAGAAAGTGTTCGGGTTCAAGTACAAGGCAGAAAGCATTGCTGGTTCTCTGTCAGATATGTCGCCCGTGTGAATGCAATGTTTTAATTTGAATAAAGACTATCAATCAGATCTGATAAAAATGTCATGTGTCAAAAAGCGATAGTCCCTCGACCACCCACCTTTTAAAAATGGTTGTGTACAAAGTGCATTTACATAAGTACAACATAAATATGCCAGATACGGATGGACCTTGCTTCAATGTGTTAGTGAAAATATAGTCCTATGATCGTTTTGAATATATATACTAGCTTACACGGGACGTGTAAAATGTCAATAAAGTGGCATGGCTGACAGTTTTGTCTCCGAAATTAGATGAGCATTGACATATTTGACTGTTATTAAATCAATCATTAAAGGCACAAAAGAAAAAGAGACAGAGACAGACGGATTCTAACAAAGGCAGGCAGAAACACAGAGACAGACTGGAATGTTGCACTTGGTTTGACACTGTTTATTAGTATTCGATTAGCAACACCATCAAGTCAGTGAGATCCGATTAAAAGAAAAACACACCCATGAAAACACGGGTGATATTCATTCAATAGTAAAATAAAGAAATAAAATGTTTGAAAATAACAATAAAAGCAGCTTCGTTAACCCCAGCCTATCCCGAAAAAACACCACAATAAAAATAAAATACTTTAGGCTGAAAACTACACAGTGTTATTGGAATTCAGCCACTCATAAAAACATGGGTGGTATTCATTCAATAGTAATATAAAATTATAAAATGTTAAAAAATATCAATAAAATCAGCTTCGTTAATCACAGCCCCCCTAAAAAAAAAATTAAATAGACCTCAGGTTGAAATATACAGTGTTCTTAGAAGTAAGTTAGCTGCAAACAAATCAGTAGGTATACATTGTAAAAAAAAACCAAAAAAAACCAAACAAGATGTATGTTATGCCAGAGCATTTTCACACTTATGTCTGTCGTTAAGAAACGAATATTATTCGGGAACAAACGACTGCTCTTTTATTTCCAAAGATGAACAGAAACATGTTAACTTCATTTCACTGTTCACGTATTGTATTCTCTTTTGGAGAAAAGAGTGGAAGCGAGAGAGAGAGAGAGAGAGAGAGAGAGAGGAGAGGGAGAGAGAGAGTTTTCAGTGATTTTCATAATGGCCGGCATGAAATTTGGTGAAGTTATCTCTCACTGTTAAGTGTAGAATCGAAGCAAGCAAATATTTACAGAGTAAATCGCTTTGTTTTGTCAAAAAAGCATGAACTCAAGTGTGCATTTTATTCCAAAAAAATGACTAAAAATCTATTAAAAAAAGTTCTTAAATCTACAAACACAAACCTCAATCACACACAATTCAGTGTCTCGACAAGCAAAGGAACACGACTAAATTATTTAAATATTATTTTTGCCATTTTCTCAAACGACATTAAATATTGTTGCTGTAAAGCTGCTCATTTCGCAGTTGAAACTACCCATGTAGATCATAGGGGGGTGGCAGATCAGGTTATATGGGTAGGTCTACAGACATGGCTGAAAGGGACAGCCACGCGACACATAAAGACGTATTTGTCGTGCCCAATAGGCTTAATTGCGCATTAAGCTTAATGAGCAAGAACAATTGCGCAATCATCTTAAGGCGCAACATTACTTGCCCAATAACCTTAATGAGCGATTGCTATCATGTATTTTGTTTTTACATTTGAAGTCACCCCTTTCCAAAAATGCATGATAGTGATCTGAAAGTGGTAATGTGCTCTCCGTTAACATGTTATTTATAATGGTACCCCTTATTGTGCAGCATGTGTGGTAAGGATACAGATGTCAAGACTGCATGACAGCAACTGCCCCATCAGCTGGCAAGAATCACCCTCCGAACATGCTGCGTTCGAGTAGATCTAGATTTAGACACACTCGGTTTGTGTTTCTCGCCATCAAGCTATCAATGTTTATTTCTTTGCAAGTTCTCGACGTTTTGCAAGTTAGATCAGTTTGTAACCCCTCTTTCTATTTCAAATGTTTGCAAATCGTTCATTCGCTGACGCCATGTTTTTGGTTGCTATGGTATTTGACCGAGTAAGTAAGGTAAACAACTCTAATTTTCATGAAGTGCTCTCCCCTAGGGGTTTTTTCTCCCGAAAATCGTCTATTACACTGTATGTTGTAAGTAGTCATGGTCACATGATGAAAAAAAAGATAAAAGAAAGAAACATGATTGCGATTTGACAACATCATGCATTGCTCAGTGAAATGTATTATGCTATTGTCATTAACTCTTTGGTTTCTGTATTTTGAGAAGTTTCAACTACTGTTCATTCCTGAGAACCTCTTTAGCTGCTGAGAAATTTTATCCCGTTGATTCCTACGGGCCTCTTTTGCTCGTAATATCATGCAACGTGATGCAACTGTTATTACTTTGCTCTTCTATAATTGCAATGCAATGAGGGGGGGGGGGTCCTTTTTCTTACTGGGGCAAGTATTGTTTATGAAAAAGAAACAGGCTGCTGAAAACATGCCGCATATTCACAATAACATAGCACCCCTTTAAACAGTTTTAGTCTCTCTGGAAACCCAGGAATAGGGAGACAGGGAGCTCTATAAAGCTAGGAATCTGCAGTTGTTCCCATTCAACCTCAAAAGCGGTTCTCAGGAACGAAAGCTTACATCTTACATACATTTATTTTACTGTAGTGCATAACATTCTTAATCTCCCTCTTAAGAAAGCAAGCTGTTTAGCACGTTAATAACAATAAAGGAACAATTCAACCATCAAACAATGGTGGTGGCGGCTTCATTGATGCAAGTAGCATTAACAGAAATTTGTTTTCATGGCAAGACTTTCAATGAAGGCGATCTTCATCAGCGAATGAAAAAGGGGAAGAAAAAGAAGCTCAAAGATTAACACTGATGTACTTATCGTCTGAGACAACTACTCCTAGTTCCGCAGTTGCTTGACCCAGTGGACGTCTCTGGATGTCACGTGACAACCGCAACCGGTTTTCCAGCACGTTGTCCGCAACAGCGGATGACTTCCAGTTCAGTTCATCCACACTGTGTTGTCCGTGAGACAGAGGAGGAGCTATGAGAGGCGATGGGTAGATTTCTACACAACTATCGACCCCAAGACCGCCGAGTAATACTGAAGAACCACCCGAGTTCACGTTCGTCTCTTCTTCTTTCGCATTCCTTTCTTTTAAGGAAGACAGCACCTCCGTCAATTCCATGTCTTCGATCTTGGCATCTCCCTTCTCACTCCCTTCCTTTAAAGAAAACAGCATCTCAGTCGATTCCACGTCTTCAGCCTGAGCATCTCCCTTCCCACTCTCTACCTTTACGGACGACGCCCCCTCTTCTAATCCACTTTTAACCTTCGCGCGCTTCCAAACATGCTCTCTCTTGACGGAGGACACCCACTCTCTCAGCGCATCTTCCATCTTGGTGACTCTCTCGTTCTTCTTGATGGCGTCCATGATGGTGGTGTGGTGGTGTTGTTTTTCCCTGGCGTCGGCTAAGCGTTGCTGCAGCTGCTGGTAGTTGAAGCCAGCGAGGCAGTCCGAGGCCTGGATGCTGAGGCCCATCAGGCGGGCCTGACGCAGCATCTGCAGGTAGCCGTTACGAAGGACTCGCAGGTCTGGGTTGTGCAGCAGAGTGTACACGAGGTGCCATTTCAATCGGGCAGCAGCAGAAGAACGTCTCCTCGTACTGTCATGTTCACTTTCATCAGAGGGGATTTTGTTGGAAATGTCGTAACTGCAGCCGTTACCTGCAAACAAAGGTCATGTTGAGTCAAATAAATAAGCAAAACAAAAAGGACGAAACTCTCTCTCTGTTTTCACATACACACACACACACACACACACACACACACAAAAACACACAAACCAAATGGGTGGCGCGCCTATGGCTGCGACGCGCTCTCCAGGTGGAAGCAACCCGAATTTCACAGAGACACCTCTGTGACTATAAAGTACCAAATACAAATACCAAGCACACACACTTACACACACACACACACACACACACTCTCTCTCTCTCTCTCTCTCTCTCTCTCTCTCTCTCTCTCACACACACACACACACACACACACACACACACACACACACACACACACACACACACACACACACACACACACACACACGCACGCACACACACACACGCACACATACTCACCATAAGAACTGGTGCTGTCTCTCTTGCTCCCTGCAACCTCCTCAACCTTATCTCCAGAAGAAATGCAAGCTGTTCCGCACACCCCGGCTGTTCCACACGGGTTCTTCTTTCTTGTCTTCTCTTTCCCCTTGTCTCTCCTTTCCTGCAGTCCCTGAAGCAGCAGACGACTGAACACGATGACCACAGGGTGGGTGTGAGCCGCCTCCATGTGCATGTAGCCCACGTACGACCTGAAGCCTGAAACCAATGCCATGGATATACACAACGTTATTGGGATATTCTGAATCACAGGGAATGAAAGGAAGCTACACACGCACACACACACACACACACGCACACACACACACACACACACACACACACACACGCACACACACACACACACACACACACACACACCACACACTCGCGCACACACACATACACACACGCATAATAAGGATTGAATTACATGACTTTTAAGGGATAAACACACAAAACATAATCCATTAAACACTGGACACAAGCAGCATCGCAAGAAGATGAAAGTCCGTTTAACGTCCTCCGACATGAAACAGGTACATGTGGGACATTTTTAACTATAAAGATAGTGGGACGATCCTGGAGGTACTGCAATACCAGGAAAGTCCCGTAAGCTAAAAAGTAAGCAGCATTGCAATGTCAGACAACAACCTTTTAGAGTTTTTCTGTAATTTTAAAGGGTTATTTCAACCATTCATGCATTGGTTTCATTGGAATGTTATATTATGGACAACTATGACATTCAATTGCAATCACCATTTCAATTTAGAAGGTAGATCATTGTTCGAACATAGTAGTGCCGGTCTGTAATATTTTCTATGCACATATGACAACCCCGTTTTGTGAGCAAAAATAACCACAACAACACCCAACTAGTACATGCATAAACAGGGTCTTTTTAGTAATGTGGTATTATTATACTACGAGCCTAGTCCGATTTCCTGATGCAGCTTTACGCTTTACATCAATGACAACCCCGTTTAGTGAGCAACATACAACAAGAAGAAGCAAATTCATCTCTAAACAAAGTCATAATAGCTTGGTGTACTACAAACCTAGTCAGAGTACAGTGGCTCGACGTTTCCAGCACTGTGTGAAATTATGAGCTATAGGGTACAATGATGAAGATGCCATGTCGTGAATTGTACTGTTTTTAGTCCCCGAGCCGAAGGTTCGGGAACTATTGTTTCTGTCTGGTCCGTCCGGCGGCGTCCGGCGTGCCTCCGTCCGGCTATTCGTCCGTTTTTCTCAAAAACTATTCAGTCTATCATCATCAAATTTGGTATACTAGTTTGCCAAGATGCAAGCTATCCACTGATGTAGTTTTACATTAAGGTCAAGGTCGCGCCAGTTACGGGGTTCAAACCCCGAAACACATAATTGCTAATATCTCGCGAAGTTTTGCATGTATTTCAATGCAGGTTTTTTTCACAACATTTCTTGATGAATGGTCTATAACACAGTTGTCATGAATTTTTCTGTGCGCTCGTGTGCGCATGATCGCGCGCGCTAAAATCACGGGTCCGAACCCCAAGGCTATATATAAAAAAAACTATTCAGTTACGTGCTGTTTTGATGCGTTTTTATGTAGTTACGTGCTGTTTTGATGCGTTTTTATGTAGGCCTATGTGTACAGTCGACACATTCCGATTTCGGAGTAGTTCGGAGTAGTTCGGCGATGCTGCGAGGGGACTTTGCAGCCGCTCGGCGTTGCACTTGTTGTTTTCAGGTCTTGGGACGTTGCTAAGAATCATTGATGTGTGTTTTGTTATAAACGTGGTCGAACCGTACGCGGTGACAGTCCTGAGATAACCACAGCTGTTGACGGGACTATAACAGACTAACTAACTATATTAATTACAAACCTAGTCTGATTTCGTGATGCAGCTTTACGCTATGTCAGCCTTCCTGTTTGCAGGTTTGCAGACTGTCAGTACTTTCTAGCTTATTGGCCACTGCAACTAGGGTTATTAACGCCCTTGACGCCGGCAAGAGTTAATCCCTTGTTGGTCAGTATCCAAAAGGGCATTCACTCTTGCAAAAATCAGCCATTCAGTGGCCTCAAATAGGGTTATTGGCGAGAGTTATGCCCTTGTTTGGTCAGTACTCAAGCATCCCCCCCCCACCCACCAAGAGTATTCAAAGATGTCTGTTGCAGTGGCCAATAGAATGGAATCATCATATAGTAAAAAGCCAAGTGTCCGTGTGTGTGTGTGTGTGTGTGTGTGTGTGTGTGTGTGTGTCTGTCTGAAACACAAAACGGGCCTTATAACTCCGCCGTTTTTCGACCGAATCGCTTCACATTTGCTGTGAGCCCTAACGGGGCGATGGCAACGGCAACCGAGGCGGCCGTGTCATTTGCGCGGTTCGGCAAATGCGCGAAACGCGCATCCGCCGGCCTCTCGGCAGGAAGACGTCTGGGGACGGTGACTATCCGTGTACCAAACCGGAAGCGAATCGCTTCAGAAACGCGCGCGCTATACGCCGCTTCACCTTTTCACGAATAACTCCGCCGTTTCTTCACCGAATCGCCTCAAATTTGCTGTCAGGCTTGCTATGGCCCGGGCAAAGCCTGGCACCAAATGTGAAGAGAATCGGGAGAGCGCGTCACTCTCAGAGCAGCGCCAACGGGAAACGGGGCCTTATAACTCCGCCGTTTCTTAACCGAATCGCTTCAAATTTGCTGTACTCAGCGTTACCAGTACTTGGCGTTACCGTTACTAGGCGCTACCAGTACGGTGCATTGCCAGTACTAGGCGTTGCGCTAGTTCTGATAATATGTTGCCTATCTCACCTGGGTCAAAGTACTCGAACCTCCTGGACAAAGTGCTGCAATCCAGACGGCTGAGGAAGGCCAGGCCAAACAGCATGGCGCTGAAGATGCGCAGGAGACAAGACATCACCCCGAGAAAGATGTTGTAGAAAAACATGAAGTACGTGAAGTTGAAGTACACCTCCCTGAGCAAAAGACCACCATACGCTTTGTGACATACAAGCGCGCGCGCGTGGCACGCACGCGTGTGCGTATGCACGCAAGCAAGCACAAATCTATGCAGGCGCGCATTACGTGTATATGCCTACATAACGGAAGCAGACCACCAACACACCAACACCAACACACACACACACACACACACACTTCATAATCTTTCCGTGCATATTGAACTTAATACCCAAAAAAATCAAACTCAAACAAAATGCACTTTCTTTGTAACAGTGCATTTTTTTTACAACACACACACACACACACACACACACACACACACACACACACACACACACACACACACACACACACACACACACACACACACGAACACACACACACACACACACAACACACACACACAATTTATCCGTGCATAGTGAACTTAATATTTAAAAATAAATAAACTCTGCACTTTCTTTATATAACAGTGTATGTTTTGTTACAACCTTCCTTCCTTGTCAAAAGTGTGAACTAATGTCGTGGCAAAGCCAACAGAGTGAACCCTTTCGCCGCCAGCTACTTTTCAGCCAAAAAAATAAAATTGAACTTGTCTGGGTAGAGGGGAAAAAAAAAGTATCTGCAATATTGGGAATTCCTCTGTGACATGCATAAAATTAGGCCTATCCTTACCTCCCAAAATTAAGAAAATAGTCATCGGATAACAGGCCCTGATTTGATGCGCTTTAGTGACATGGGTGTTAAAACCCTTGTGGTGCATACATGCGACATTGGCGGTGAAAGGGTTAAGTTGGACGAATCAGATTGTATACCAAACCAACCTGTTATCCAGGGCGAGGTAATGGGCACGTTCCTGGAGAAAGACAAACGTGGCCATCGCGTACTGAACGACCATCATCACCACAACGGTTATCCCTATAGGCCTGTAAGACACAGCACACACACACACACACACAAACGCGTGCGCACACACACACACACACGCGCGGGCACGCACACACGGAAATAGTTTACTGTTGCACATACACGGTCACAGATTTATGTTCATATTTGCATTTTCCAAATTCACACCACTCACACAGGTGGATGGAAATCGTAAATATGCCTAGTTGATACGATGGCTCTGAATCAATCAATCAAAATTTATTGTCGCTAAAACATAAATAAATTCTTGGTCTGGCATGCACATAAAACACACATTTAAACATAAAGATAATAAGACATGCATAATATACAGTAAATACATCATAAGCAACGATGCACAGGTTCTGTATTCGTCATCAGCAGGATTTTGTTCTGCTCGCCATCCCCTAGAGCATTATTGTCAGAGCACCACGAAATGGCAAAACTGAGGTTCAATGTGCTCACGCATTTCGTGCACGTACAAGAACTCTGGCAATGATGGAGTTTTACTGATCAACACTCCTCCTCGTACATACAATTACCATGCAAAGCAAAAACAAAAGTTGCTCTGCACGAGCAACGATGTCGTTTGTAGGTGAAGACAGCCTGAAATTCACAGGGAGTGATCGATTGTGAGAATACAATACAATATAATGTAACAAACACAATGTATACAGTATATTGCAATGCAACACAAGTTAATGTAATATATTGCAACGCAACGCAACGCAATGTAATACAATAGCATACAAAGTAACAATTCAATGCAACACAAAACATACAACACAAGACAGTGCAGTACAATAAAATACAGTACACTCCAACCCAATACAATCCATCACAAAGCTGACCAAGCGTAGCTGATGATGTAGTAGAACCACCCCGAAAAGCCCAGCTGGCTAATAAGGATAGCCAGGGCCAGGGGGAGACAGAAACTGACCAAGCATAGCCGATGATGTAGTAGAACCACCCTGAGATGTCCAGCTGGATTAGGGTGATGGTCAAGAGGAGAGAGAACAGGAAGATGACCGTCACACAGTACTGACCATGCATAGCTGATGATGTAGTAGAACCACCCTGAGATGTCCAGCTGGATTATCTGGATAGCCAGGGTCAGGAGGAGAGAGAACAGGACATTTACCGTCATACAATACTGACCATTCATAGCTGATGATGTAGTAGAACCACCCCGAGATGCCCAGCTGGATTAGGATGATGGTCAGGAGGTGAGATAACAGGAAGATGACCGTCACACAATACTGACCATGCATGATGTAGTAGAACCACCCTGAGATGTCCAGCTGAATTATCTGGATAGCCAGGGTCAGGAGGAGAGAGAACAGGAAGATGACCGTCACACAGTACTGACCATTCGTAGCTGATGATGTTGTAGAACCAACCCGAGATGCCCAGCTAGATTATCTGGATACATGAAGCCAGGGTCAGGAGGAGAGAGAACAGGACATTTACCGTCATACAGTACTGACCATGCATAGCCGATGATGTAGTAGAACCACCCTGAGATGCCCAGCTGGATAAGGACGATAGCCACGGCAAGGAGGAGAGAGAAGAGGAAGATGACCAAGCCATGCAGAACGTAACCTGAACCGCATTATTAGCAATCAATTAATGAATCAATCAATGATCGTTGTGACAGTCACACATGAGCACCAACAAATGTTTTGTTTGTCGCAACAATAATAAACTCAGCATAACGAGACCAAAAAAACCACTCAATCACGAAACAGAGCAAAAACAACAACAACGAAACGAACTATCCCAAACCAAGAAAAACATGGACATTGAAACAGTGGCTGGATCATAATATAGAGAGGTAACACAGTAATATATTATCACACACACACACACACACACACACACACACACATGCAAATATGCACACACGCTTGCACACAAACACGCACGAACGCATACACGCACGCACGCATACACACACACACACACTTTTACTCCAATGTAAGCAAAAGCAAGAGCATGCGTTCATCTCGAATATGTTCGTAACTTCAAGCAAAACGTATTTCATCCTTCAAACATGCCTTAAGCACCGAGATAAGAGTATATAACACAATTAGACATTAACACAGAAATAGTGATTTAAATTATCACTTAGAAGAAGAAGAAGAGACGCAAATACAACAAGTGCAACGCCGGGCGGCTGCAAAGTCCCCTCGCAGCATCGCCGAGCTACTCCGAAATCGGAATGAGTCGGCTGTACACATACATAAGAACGCATCAAAACAGCACGTAAGTACATAAAAACGCATCAAAACAGCACGTAACTGAATAGTTTTTTATATATAGCCTTGGGGTTCGGACCCGTGATTTGAGCGCGCTCGATCATGCGCACACGCGCGCACAGAAAAATTCATGACAACTGTGTTATAGACCATTCATCAAGAAATGTTGTGAAAAAAAATGCATTGAAATACATGCAAAACTTCGCGAGATATTAGCGATTATGTGTTTTGGGGTTTGAACCCCGTAACTGGCGCGACCTTGACCTTAATGTAAAACTAAATACATCAGGGGATAGCTTGCATCTTGGCAAACTAGTATACCAAATTTGATGATGATAGACTGAATAGTTTTTGAGAAAAACGGACGAATAGCCGGACGGACGGACGGACGGACCAGACCAGAAACAATAGTTCCCCGAACCTTCGACTCGGGGAATAATGAAAGAATAAGCCAATGCTGATATTATTGATGGTAATAATGATGATGAAGAAGAAGTGAAAGACAATACGTAGTAAGAGGAGAACAAAGAGGAGAAAAAGGAAAAAGACAACAACAACAACAACAACAACAACAACAACAACAACAACAACAACAACAACAACAACAACAACAAGGACACTCACTCCATATAATGTAACCGACTTGATATCCAGCATATTTGAGGCTGCCAACCTGTCGAAATATACAGAAACTAGTGTGAAAACAGGGTGGAATCCTAATAAAATGTGTTGCAAGTATGCACTGACCTTTGCAGCAAATCATGCAGCCAAGGAGCGACAACGTGAGTACATTTTTGTTTAAATGTTGGTGACGATTGCAATTTTAATACGCATTACTATATTCAGACAAAAAGGGAAATCACTACTTACTAAAGTTCTGTCAACTTTTATTTCAAACCGAATACAGTGGCTATGTACATGGAAATGGTGCATTGAGAGAGAGAGAGAGAGAGAGAGAGAGAGAGAGAGAGAGAGAGAGAGAGAGAGAGAGAGAGAGAGAGAGAGAGAGAGAGAGAGAGGGAGGGAGAGAGAGAGAGAGAGAGAGAGAGAGAGAGAGAGAGGGAGAGGAGAGGAGAGAGAGAGAGAGGAGAGAGAGAGAGGTTTCAGAACATTTTTTATTGACAATGGCCTAATTAAGACTGAGAGAGAGAGAGAGAGAGAGAGAGAGAGAGAGAGAGAGAGAGAGAGAGAGAAAATGACAAAATGACAATTATTTATTGACAATAGTTATACAACCCTTATGCCAAGGGGGTACATGCGCAATATTGTAGATAAACTAAGAAACACAATATAACAGAGTTAACACACCAAAAAGTAAATACATTGTACATAATAAGGTAACAAAGACAATTCATATCTAGAAAACGTATGAGAAATGCGACCATCCATCAAACAATTGCAATTAAATGAATACTTTTCTGATCAAACATAATTTTCACGATAACATTTTAAGTTAAGGTTTTAAGTTATTTTTCTCTCTACAATGAAATGCATCCGTCACATATTTAGCAAATGAGGTCAGAATATCTTCTCTCTCACACGAGAAAATAGCAGTAAGATTATGGGTTTGACCAAAGTGAGAATTGAAAACAACACAATCATTTCAACATTTACTATACTCTTGACATCGGAATATAAAATGATGTTCATCTTCAGTTTCTTTGGAACACATTGGGCAAATCAAGTCGACTTCAGAGTTTAGAAACTTTGGCTTTGAGGCCCATGCTTCTAGTTCGAAATCGAGCAAATAAATCTCTATGACGCTTACATGTTATTATTTTTAGATAGTGTTCAGCTTGAAAAAGATCTTTAAAAGAATGGTAGAACTCATATTTATCACTCTCTTCCAGATTACTGTAGAGTGGCACAGTGGTATCGCGTTCGCTTCGTGTCAAGTAAACCCGAGTTCGAACCTGGGTACAGGGGATTTTTTCCTATCAACATTCTCACAATTCTTGTCACACACATAAATCATAGTTAGACAAGTAATCAATTGACAATTTTACAATATCAGATAATAGGAGCATAAGCTACAGACATGCGCATTTACTAGAATTATAACATGCACAAAAGATAAGTTTAGAAAAGGGGAGAATGAACTGTTATAACCTTTCGAATAAATATTTATTAAAGCATCAAAGAGAGAGAGAGGGAGGGAGAGAGAGAGAGAGAGAGAGAGAGAGAGAGAGAGAGAGAGAGAGAGAGAGAGAGAGAGAGAGAGAAAACTTGAAAACTTGAAAACTTAAACTTTATTTTCCAAGGACATAGATTTTAGGCAACGCCTATTCTTCCAATCTGTCCTCTTGAGACAGAGAGAGAGAGAGAGAGGGAGAGAGGGAGAGAGAGAGAGAGGGAGAGAGGGAGGCTGTATGGGGACCTACACAGTGGTCGCTATTGGTGTACGTTGCAACTGGAGGAATCTTCGAGTAGTCTCCTCTGTACATGGCATAGAGATTGATTCTGAAGACAAAAGAGACATGAGAAAGTGGAAACAATAGGCAAAGCCTTCAGGGCTCACTCGCTTACAAGAGGCAAAGCCTTCAAGGCTCACTCGGTTTGCGTTTTGGGAGATCGATCTAAATTTAGTAAATTGCCATATTGTGTACTTTCTCATAAACCCAAAATAGAAAAAATAACTTCCATTTGCATATTCTGTCAAACATATGTAAAAGGGACAATGGGCACCAAGAAATTGGTTAGTATGTGCACTCGATTTATGTCTGGAGATAGATCTAAATGCAAGATTGCTCACTTTCAAGTACACTCAACAGGTCAATGTCAAAGGGTACAATTTATCTCCTGGACACATTAGCTTGATGTGATGCAACACCCGGCAAAATGTTAAGCGATTCTGCACAGCAGTTCATGCGATATTGGAAACAGACAAAAATCCAAGGTCAAAGGTCAAGATCATCATGGTCACCGAAGTCAATAATACTTAGCCGCCTTGGTATAAGGCTGTCAGACCAAGTGACATAAACTAGAACACCAAGGCTACATCAAAATGTTGTTATGTTCTGCATAGTTATGCGGGGATTGCCTTTAGCCATGGCAATATCCTAGCATAACATCATCAGTCTAAAATCCTCCGAAGTCGGAGTATGGCTGCCCACGTGGCGGAGTCTTTTTAGCCAGGGTACGTCGACAACATTACGTGGTGCATTTGTACCATAGTGTTCAAGTGTTTCGGCTGTTGGGATGATCCCTGGAGTCTTTTTAGCCAGGGTACGACAGCAGCAACAGCAATACTTAGCACCACATTTGATCTTAAGCTAGTCTACCTACTTGCCAAATTTGGAAACTGTATCCGCCAGAATCTAAACGATTATGGACAAAACAAATAGTTGATGATGTTCAAGGTCAAAGATCAAGGTTAAAGTCAAAAGACCCTGCAGGACATCAGGGACTCCTACTGTGGACACCACGTCACCAAGCTCTTCCGCAAGCCCAAAGTCAAGGGGTGAGTGGGTTGGTGGTGGTCTGAGAGAACCTGCACATCTGCACCTGTGTGTATTTGGTATTTTTGGTATATTCTAGTCACAGAGACTTATTTCTGTGAAATTCGGGCTGCTCTCACCCGAAGAGAGCGTCGCCGCAAGTGCAGTGCCTACCCATTTTTTTTATGAATTGTTATCCTAGTTGCGTTATCGCGAATAGGCCTAAATGCAGGGTTGTTTTTTGTTGTTGTTTTCATTACACCTGCATTCTTTCCTCTATCTCCTCTCCCTTAATTCTCACCACCATTTTCTTACTGTGTTTGTACAGACCTGTAGCTGGACAGGGCATGTAGCACGTTGAGGAGAGCGAAGATTGCAGCCAGGATAACAGCGATCATGATACACACTGAAATGCACGCACACAGAGACACACACACATACACACACACACACACACACACACACACACACACACACACACGTGGACACACACACACACACACACACACACACACGCAACAACCACACACACACACACACACACACACACACATGGACACACACACACACACATACACGCGCGCGCACATGCACACACAAACAAACACATAAATCCTAAGTGCATGTAACCAGCGTACTTTGCATCAACATCTTTTACAGCATAATTCCTTTATAGATGTTTTTTTAATTATATTTACCAGAGCTTAGGTTCCTTCTGTGGTAGTTAGCTAAAAGACAAATATTCTTTGTATTTGAACTCATAATTTGTTATCTGATATATTCTAGTCACAGAGGCTTATCTCTGTGAAATTAGGGCTGCTCCCACCTGGAGAGCGTGTCGCCGAAAGCGCAGTGCCACTCATTTTTGGTCAAATTTTACACGATACCTAAATGATTGAAATTTACTTTTCTCCCCACCTGTCCAGATCCGCCTTTTCTCCTGTCCTCTTCCATCCTGAATCCACATGGTGTGTGTGTGCGTACGCGCGTGCGTTCAAGATCAAGTATACTTTAATATCTCCAAAAGAGAAATTCAGGTTAGGTGCAACAACATGACAGAGATACAACATAGCTGAAAGAACATTAATCAAACGTGTGAAACAAAATTATACCAACCAAATCATTATTAAAATTCATTACATCAACTTAGAAATGTGCACATTTAAAACAGAGTAACCATTATTAACTTATAATAGTCAATCAAATAACAACATTTGGAATACTTTTCGTCATCAACAATCCATACACACACATCAATAAACATGATAATAGTATTTCTACACATTAACATTTAACAATGACTGCAGACAGCTAGCTGTTTCAATCAGAACAAGATAGAATAAGGACTGAGAGAGAGAGAGAGAGAGAGAGAGAGAGAGAGAGAGAGAGAGAGAGAGAGAGAGAGAGAGAGAGAGAGAGAAAAACGAATCATGCGTGTGTGTGTATGTGCGTGCATGCGTGTTCATGCGTACATAGGTGTGTGTGTACACGCCCGCGCAAGTGAATGTGTATGTGTGTGCACGCACGTGTCTATCTGCCCGTGCGAGTTCTCTGTGTGTATTTATTTTTCAATCTTTCCTGTTTTTCTTTATAAAACAACAACAACAACAACAACAACTCACCTCTGACCACACGAAACAGCGTCATGGAAATGATCAGGAACTTCCGTCGGTCGGTGACGTCTTCCGGTTCGCCGGGCGTCTTTTCCGGGCCGATGACGTCGTCCAGGTAGTCCTGGATCCAGCCGATCACCATGTCGATCTGCAGCACGCTGATCACCAGCACCTCGAAGGTCAGCTAGAAATGAGCGACGAAGCTGATGTGCAGTACCGCCCTTTGACTGGGCGGCGCATCTTAGTGTAACAGTAGTAGCCAATAGACCCCTTTAATATATCAGGGCAATTCCAACGTAACTGACAGGACATTCAGAATCCATTTTTAAGGAAACCGGTTGCTCTCTACACCACATTTGAATGTCATACATAATAAAATTGGTTTCTTTTAAAGCACAACATGTGTTTCTACAAATAACCGCCAAAAGTGTAGATGTTACACAAAACGTATCCAGAATAACTGACATATAAAAATCGTAACTGACAGGACATGAAAAGTACCTCGATTTTCGGTGAGATAAAAAAAACCTCTTAAACTCTGTGAAAGTTGATGACAAATGTTCAAAAGATCAGCACTATTGAGTGTCTAAAGGGTTAAACTTCACTACTGTCAGCAATTTGTATGACCACATATCCTACATAAGGCCTTTTACTCAGAAAATGTTAAGAACAGCCCCCTCCTCTGCCCCTTCCATTCATTTCAGACGGTTTCAGGTTAGGGTTAGGGTTAGGAATAGAATTTGGGATAGGGTTGGGGATAGGCTTAGGGTCAGCTTAGTCATCAACTTTTACTTTGTTTGGTGTATTTGATATTAAACTGACCCTAAACCTATTCCTAACCCTATCCCAAACCCTAACCTGAAACCGTCTAATCCACCACACACAAAAAAAGAAAAAGAAATTGATAGTATGTTATGAGATTGATAGTTAACTGACCCTAAACCTATCCCTATCCCAACCCCTATTCCTAACCCTAACCCTAAATGAAACCGTCTGAAATGAATGGAAGGGGTAGAGGAGGTTTTTTTCTTAACATTTGCCTTTTACTCAAATGGCGTTTATCACTGGTTGACATTAGCTTGTAGAAAGGGTCAATAGTCAATGAGAGATGTGCTATAAATGATTTTCTACAGTATTTGAATATCATGGTACAGCTTAGTCTTTCGTGGAAGAATGTGACTCTAATTAGAGAGCATTTGCACTGGCTCTGGTGCTGCAGCCAATGGGATTTGGCTGGCCTTTGGGGACCTTCCCCAACACCAACTCTCGTCCTCAAATCCCTTTGGCCGAGAGAGTGGGGATGTACCTGGGCAAGGCTTCTCCGCTATAAACAAATTGTAGCCCAGCCCGCCGGAACAGCAGCTGCCCCCCTCTGCTATCTGGCAGTCATTGTCGGAAACGACAGACAGGCAACAACAACAACAACATATAAACCCAGAACTGTATAAACATGTCTCGTCTCTTATTAATCTCTGAAGCCTCACCCGAATCTGAAGTTTTCGCTGCTCTATCCCTCCGGATATTTAACCCTTTCACCGCCAATGTCGCATTTATGCACCACAATGGTTTAACACACCCATGTCACTAAAAGGCATCAAATCAGGGCCTGTTATCCAAATAGGGTACGACGGGGTAAAAAGCCCATGGGCGAGTAAAAAGCCCATGCCAATTATCTCATGAAATAAAGCACAGTCACATTTTGCCCATGAGACGAGTGTTAATGTTTAGCAATCGTCTCATGGGCAAATTTGACTGAAATTTGCTTTATTTCATGAGATAATTGGCATGGGCTTCTTACCCGCCCATGATTCTTACCTCATCTTCCCCTACCCTATTTTCTTAATTTTGGGAGGTAAGGATATAAGGTTATACTATGTCACAAAGGAATTCTCAATATTGCATAAATAATTTTCTCTACCCAGTTAAGATTAATGGTATTTTTTGGGGCTGAAAAATGGCTGGCGGCGAAAGGGTGCAACGTTAAGCCTCATATCACCAAATGTCCTAAGGTTCTAATAACAGAGAGAATGGGGATCAGGGCTCACAGGGACCCCAACTATGAAGCACTAAAATTCTAAAGGACCCTCTAAAAGAATGTGCAGGGGGCCCCAGGGATGCACTAGAAAGATTCTTTTTAGCATTCGCCATGCCACTGGGACCCTCTATCCCGCCTCTAGGACCCTCTACACTGTAAGTGAAGGAGTCCCTGGGACCCCTTGTTTTGCGGGACGATTGGGAGCCCTGGGGATGTGCCTTGGGCAAGGCAAATCCAGCCTTGCTTTCCTGACGTTTAGTGCCTTCTCTTCTATGCGGTGGCCATAAGGGCCCGCTACACTACATACGATTCGATCCCAATGCGATGCGATTGTGACGATGTCTGCGAGTCACGATTCGCGTGGAGCACTTCTGTCTAATAATAATTCTACTATTTTTGCTCACTATATACTCAAGCAGACCCCAATGACAGCAATGCTTTCGGATGAGACGATAAACCGAGGTCCCGTGTGCCCATGCACTTAGCATACGCTAAACCCAGGGGCAACGAAAAAGTTGTCATTTGGTCAAAATTTACCCCCCCCCCCCCCCCCCCTCATCAGTGACAAAAAATCGCATGCAAATAAAAATAAAAAAAATAAAAATTGGATGGTGCGCCTCTGACTGCGACGCGCTCTCCAGGTGGGAGCAACCCAAATTTCACAGAGACGCCTCTGTGACTATAAAGTACCTAATAATAATAATACCTAATAATAATAATAATAATAAATACATGATTCAAATAAAACGTCTGATACAAAAATATAGATATTTCATCAGATTCGTGTACGGGGGGGACTACAAATACAGTGAACAAAACTAGTAGGATTTCATCTGGTTCATTTTAAGGGCCAGCCACACCACATACAACATACTGAGCGCATATAATGATCTGTGTGAGTGTGTGCCCGCGTGTGTATGTAGGCTACGTGAGTGTGAGCGCGCGTGTATGTGTGTAACTCTGTGTCTGTTTGTCTGACCGTCTTTGGGTGTTTGTGCAGTTTTTATTTCCCGTTCTTTATGCTATATATTAAATATTATTATACGTGGTGTTATATGTGTATATTATATTTTTACATTGTAAACGCCTAGGGCATGACATTGATTAGGCGTGCTAAATGTTCTATAAGTGTATATTATACTATTTTTATATTGTAAACGCCTAGGGCATGACATTGATTAGGCGTGCTAAATGTTCTATATGTGTATATTATACTATTTTTATATTGTAAACGCCTAGGGCATGACATTGGTTAGACGTGCTAAATGTTCTATATGTGTATATTATAGGGGAATTGTAAACGCCTAGGAAAAATTGATTAGGCGTGTAAATGCCCTATAAGTGTATATTATACTCATATTGTAAACGCCTAAAGAAATTGATTTGCTAAATGTTCTAAATTATATTATACTATTTTTATAGTACGAATGCTAGACATTGGTTAACGCTAAATGTCTCATGGGCAAATATGAGACGCCTGAAAATTGATTAGGCGTGCTAAATTTCTATATGTGTATATTATACTATTTTTACATTCTAAACGCCTAGGGCATGACATTTTTAGGCGTGCTAAATGTTCCCCCTATGTGTATATTATTTTTTATATTGTAAACGCCTAGGGCATTAAATTGATTAGGCGTGCTAAATGTTCTAATCATAATAATAATACGAATCGCATCTGAATGCAATATGCGATTTTGACGATGTGAGTCACGGTTCACGTGAAATTCATGTATTGGGTCTACTTGAGCACAATAGTGAGCGAAGATGGCAGAATTATTTTTTAGACGGAAGTTTTTCTCATGAATCATGACTCACGTGCCATAATCGCATTGCATCCACATACGATTTTGCACGCCGCATGACGCCGGATTTAGACAGTTGAATTTCAGAAAATCATGCATCGCAAGTGTCAAATCGCATCGCATTGGGATCGAATCGTATGCAGTGTATCGGCCCCTGTAGCTCGAGTCGAATGACTAACACACACACAGTCTCACCTCGTAGACGACAAGGACTGCAGTAAACAGAATGGACAGCATGACTGAGGGGTATCGGAAGCCTGCAACAATCAATCAATCAATCATCATCATTATCATTTCATTATAATTATCATTATCTTAAATCTTGTTCATGAATGGCTGCTTGTCGAGTGCGTGAGCGTGTTTTGCATGAATGCTGCGTTATTAGACCTGTGATATGTTGGGTTTTATGTTTTATGTTTTACTTTTACGTGCCACCACAGACTGTATATATCCTTTGAAGGACAAATAAAAATGTGTGACTTGTGTGTGTGTGTGACTTGTGACTTGTGATCATCATCATCGTCTTCGTCGCTGTGGTCAGTTAGCAGCAACAGCAGCAGCAGCAGCAGCATCGTCGTCGTCAGTCAAGATCATCGTCGTGATAGTTGCTGTCATCGTTGTCGTCGACGTCATTGTCGTTATCTTCATTACCAGCCAATCGTGTCTTCATCATCATCATCCTCTCTTTCTTTCTCTCACTCTCTCTCTCTCTCTCTCTCTCGCTCTCTCGCGCTCTCTCTCTCTCGCTCTCTCTCTCTCTTTCTCTCTCTCTCCCTCTCTCTCTCTCGCGCTCTCTCTCTTAGTTGTAGGTAAGTAAATACTATTTACTGATATTAAAGCATGCTCATCTCTTTCTCCTTATCTATCTAAAGCGTTTGCTTTTAGAAGTCAATCGCTCGTCTCTGGATACATTCTTTTTATCAAATTATTTTCTCCCAATTTATGGATTATATGTATGTGCATGATTTTATTGTTCTAGTTTACATTTATTTATTGATAAAAAGTATTGATACGGGCAGAGAGGCCTAATCCAATAAAAACTTCAGACCTCTCTCTCTCTCTCTCATCATAAAGAAACATACCCCGATTCTTATTCACAAAAGCATAATGTTACTGTGCTATATTTATTGTGAATTGGGAAAACAAAATATGACAAACGGACTTGCCTCTCTTCCTCTGGTAAATAAAACGGTGAACCAGCCATAATACGCTGTTGATGATCCGACCCGTGATTGTCTCCGAGTGTCTGCAAAAAGAATGATGCTTAATTGTATGTGACCCAGCACCACGAAAGGGACATTAAGTGTCAAAATTACCATCCTGAGACAATGGTACAGTTAAAAACTTCAGACAATTCCCTTTCAAATGATATAAGAACCATTCTTGTAACGTGTTTCGTCTTAGAGTTATGAGCATTCAAAGTTGGTAGGGTGACTTGTCGGCCATTTTGAGAAATCACAGTCTAAAGTTTAGCCTAGCTGAAGAAAATGCATCAACCTACTCATTTGAAAGAATTTTTCGGAGTATTTAGAGACCATACTAAAGATTATCCTTGATAAATATGAAAGATGAGATATTAGAGAGCACGAAAATACACATAACTCAAAATTGATTTAAAAAAAATGATATATTTGACTTTGCAAGCCTGTTGTGAGAAACTAGCCCAGCGACTTGATGTCCCTTTCGTGGTGCTGGGTCACAATTAACAAAGCACTTTTCGGCCCATTTTTTTAACATTATTTAAACCAATGCATGCACAAATTGAGCCTGGGGAAATCGACGTTCTGGTGTATAAATAGGCCCACATTCATTGTCTAGTACGGTTGTTCAAAATATTTTCAGTTCACTTAAATTTCAGTATAAATGTCTCCGTTAAGATCGAAACCGATCACATTAGTGTCAAGTGTGTGTATATTGCTTGCTACGGTGTATTTATTCCTAATAATTATCTATCTTGTTAGCATTAATTACCATAAATCGGGTTTTATAGACGTAAAACTACAGAGCATTCCAATAAGAAGTCACCTCCTCTATATTTACAACAATGTTAATATATCGTCGAGATTTTCCTGTCAGTTATTAATATATCAGTTTTTTGTCAAAGATTTGCTAACCCTTTCGCCGTCAGACATTTTTCAGCAAAAAAAATACACTTAAACTTAACTGGGTAGAAAAAAAGCATCTGCAATATTGGGAATGACATGCATAGGGGAAGACGGGGTAAAAAGCGCATGGGCGGGTAAGAAGCCCACCCCAATTATCTCATGAAATAAAGAAAATTTCAGTCAAATTTGCCCATGAGACGAATGCTAGACATTAACGCTCGTCTCATGGGCAAAATGAGACTGAAATTTGCTTCATTTCATGAGATAATTGGGGTGGGCTTCTTACCCGCCCATGCGCTTTTTACCCCGTCTTCCCCTAGCACTACTTCAGAAAATTAACAAAATATGGTCTTCGGATAACAGGCCCTGATTTGATGTCATTTAATGACATGGGTGTTAAACCATTGTGGTGCATAAATGCGACATTGGCGGCAAAAGGGTTACATTCTCAATGACGAGTTTTGACTAAAAGGCTCACTCACTCAAGACACAAACTCAGCATGTACAACACACACACACGCGCACACGCACACACACACACACACACACACATACATACGCGCGAGCGTGCGCGCGCCGCGTGCACATAAACTCCCACAGGTGCAGCAGATGCGCAGGTTCTCTCAGACAACCACCACCAACCCACTCCACTCACTCCTTGACTCTGGGCTTGCGGAAGAGCTTGATGACGTGGTGCCCACAGTAGGAGTCCCTGATGTCCTGCAGGGTCGGGCTGATGGTGTCCAGGGGGTTGTCCCTCCAGCTGAAGTAGTGGCCCCGCCTCCAGGCCAGCACCAGCCTCACCGGGATGGACACCACCAGGTACAGCAGGCACAGCAGCGATGGCAGCCTCCGCAGGATCACCGCCATTCTGTCTTTCTGTCAGGTACATTATTACCCGGCCAGAGGCCGAGGTATTGCGATCGGTTTGTGTGTCTGTGTGTGTATCGATTATCTTAAAAACTACTGTTTGGACTTTGATTAAAATTGGCAGAGGGGTAGACAGCTTGAAAAGGAAGCTTCCTTTCGTTAATCAACACCGTGCTGACCTTGACCTTGAAGTTTGACATTGAAAACCGAAATTTCCTTCTTTGGGCTATGTAATTTCCCCCCAGCTTTATTTCGTGAACTAGTGAACAGAATCGCTTCAAATTTTGTGTGGTGGTGTACCATGGTGCAAGGAAGTTTGTATAAAAGTTCAGCTGTATCTCGTGAACTACTGAACAGAATCGCTTCAAATTTTGGGCTATGTATTTTATGCGTTCTGTAAGGGTGGAAAGTGGTGTGTTTATTGGGGGGTGGGGGTGGGGGGACAGGACATAACTCTGGCCGGGTTTGCATTGTCACAATGCGTTGCTGCCGCTCGGGGATGCCCTTGTTGGCTACTGCAAAGAACACCTTTTGCAAGAGTGAATGCCCTTGGTGGGTGGGGGGTAAGATGGTTCAGTACTGACCAAACAAGGGGATAACTCTCGCCAATAACCCTATTTGAGGCCACTAAATGGCTGCCTTTCGCAAGAGTGAATGCCCTTGTCAGTACTGACCAGCAAGGGCATCACTCTCACTGTCAAGGGCGTTAATAACCCTAGTTGCAGAGGCCTATAGCCACAGAGGCGTCTCTGCGAAATTCGAGTTGCTCCCACCTGGAGAGCGCGTCGCAGCTAGAGGCTTTTTTGTGTGACTGATAGAGGAAAGAAGGGAGGGGGGGTACATTTTGACCAAATGACAACTTTTTCGGTTGCCACTGGGTTTAACGTGTGCTAAGTGCATGGGCACACGGGACCTCGGTTTATCGTCTCATCCGAAAGACTTCACGTTCAGACCGTAAGGCCTAGTGCAAAGTGAGAGGAAAAATCCCCTGTACCCAGGATCGAACTCGGGTTTACTTGACACGAAGCAAACGCGCTACCACTGTGCCACTCTACTCTGCTCGACAGCAACACAAAGAGATCGTCAAAGCAACAAAGACTCCAATGTGCCTCGAGACTCAGGGCTCCCAGGGACCCCCATTTGGGGGTCTATGAAGCACTAAAATTCTAAAGGACCCTCTAAAAGAATGTGCTGGTGGTCCCAGGGATGCACTAGAAAAATTCTTTTTAGCATTCGCAATGCCACTGGGACCCTCTATCCCGCCTCTAGGACCCTCTATGCTGTAAGTGAAGGAGTCCCTGGGACCCCTTGTTTTGCGGGATGATTGGGGGCCCTGAAGACCCAGAAAACAGACGGGTAGTGCAAATGTACTGAATGCCTCTATGTTCTTAAAGACCCAGCACGTCACGTGTCAAGATCACGATTTTCACGTGTTTTCCCTCTTATAGCTGGTACGAAATCTTAAGAAATCTTCATAGCATAAGAGGGAATGTGACACGTGACGAGGTGGGTCTTTAATATATTTTTGTCATAGATCTCTCTCTCTCTCTCTCTCTCTCTCTCTCTTTCAAGATTGCAAACATATTATAATTTATTTCCTTTCGCTGGTTGTTGCTTATCTCGGCCAATTCACCATGTCCCACACGGATAGTCGTCATCTTGGTCCACGTCAGCAGGCCAAGCAATTTCGGCCCAAGCAAAAAATAGTCTTTGCTTGTGAAAGTCTTTGTTTGAAGAAATAGTCATCAAAATGTACTTAAATCTAGGTACGTAGTTAGGTAGATATGAGGCTATTTATAAGCCTCGCGGCCCTTTTACGCCCCTTCTCAGTGAATTTGACTGTTGACATTTTTTTAAAAGTCTACTTTGCTGCACTTTTCTCTTGATGTAAAAAAACAACAATTTTATTTCATAGAAATAACAAGAAACTGACTGACCATGGGAGCCGTTTCACAATCATAGATCCTGTAGATCTGGATGACGGCCAGCACCAGCACGTACAGCACCCCCATGGTGTAACCGTACACGGAGCCAATGGCCAGGCTGGTGAACAGCGGGAAGAACACCATGCCGTAGATGATCATGGACACGATGGCGATGAAGGCTGTCATCAACAGAAAGGTCAACAGAGTCGTCTCTAGAGGGTGGTCCACAAAATGCATGAAAAAAGGGTTGTGGAGGAAACATAGCAGGTACGTAGAACTAAGAAATGTCTACAGGTCAGCGTTTTCCTAAGTCCCTTTATACTGTGATCCGACAGAATGACAACACGGGAGGAGCATTTCAATCTAACAACAGAAGAGCTATTCGGATACAGTAGTAGAGAGTACTACAACAAAGAAAACCTTTTGATTAAAACTAAATCAGCGTGGTTTTTAAACGTGATATGACAAGCAGTGTAGCCTTGACATACACCAATTGCTATTTTTGTAAAACAAAAAATGCATAAACACAAATGTAATAATAAGAGCTGTGATTTCTTCTCACATTAGACGAGCATTTCAATCTAACAACAGAATATCGATTCAGATACAGTAGAAGAGAGTAATACAATGAAGAAAGTATTTTAATTAAGACTAAATCAGTGTGGTCTTTAAACGTAATATGACAAGCAGTGTAGCCTTGACATACACCAATTGCTATTTTTGTAAAACGAAAAGAGCATTAACACCGATGTAGCCTAATAATACGAGCTGTGATTTCTTCTCAGACAGCTATCAGTGTTGCTAAATATGTTGCTGACTTTGTGAATGTTCGTAACCTGTCTCATCCCTCCAAAAAGGACATAGACAGCAAATACTTTCTTGAAATCAATTGCATAGACAGCAAATACTTTCTTGAAATCAATTGCGTCACTAACATCAGAGTTAATCTAATAGTAATATGATGCTGAACGCAAACACCTTTACAAACAACCATGGCCATAATTATATTTTTTCAATGATGTGTTGATGCTAGTTATTCTCAACAACAAAAAAGAAAGAAAGATTGAAAGAAAATCAGTTTTAATTGAATCTGTAAACTTGTTTGTGCCCACAATTATTTCTCTATCCGTGCCATACATATAGGTATTCCTCCAACATTATCGCACCCTCTCCTTTGTCTCACCTTTCAAGGAATTGCTGTCGCCGGTGTAGTTGATGGCGTAGGTCTGTTGCAGCACAATATCATAGACCAGGAAAGCCATGGCTCCAAAGGCACAGGCATAGGACATCCTGTGAGACCTGGTCAGTGTGTTCATGGGGCTGACACAGAAAGAGAATATAACAGAATGGACAGACCATACATAGCTAGAGACATGAGCATATATAAGATTCTTTATCATTATTTCCTTTTTGATTTAGGTGTTGATTTCATTTTTTTTTCCTTAGTCTGATATATATGTTTGTTTATGTATATGTGTATTGTGTATATATGTATGTATGTATGTATGTATATTTGTTTGTTTTTCTTTGGTTATGTATATTTAAATGAAAAAACCGAATAAAAACGTTTAATATAAAAAAAAAAGATCCTTTATCATATAGTTTATTTAGCAGAGCAGTGTGCCTATAGAATTAAAAAAAGGAAAACTACGCCAAACTGAAAAAACGACACCTTAAGAAGAGTTAAGTAAATGTCTTGAGAACCCTCCCTTCTTACTCACAGAAATCCTTTTTTTTTTTAAAGAGCTGGACTACAGGTATTCAGAAAAAAGATCTTTTCCTCATCCAATAATAGAACATAAATGTGGGGATGCTGACAGCCTTCAAAGAAAAACATCACATCAACCAACGACATCAATGTTTTAGATCTGGATGACATTGAAGCTAAGCCAGGCACTCGCTCAAATGATCAGATCTAGCTCCAGTGCTATCTTTTTTGACACACGCCATCATCTTTAGGCAATTATGTTCAGGTGTGAAGAGAAATCCTACCTCATGAAATAAGTAGGCCTAGTCGGCGCCTAGCCAATCAGAATTGTTTGTTTGTCTGCCATAATTTTACGAAACTAAGTGCATGGCTTTGTACATCGATTTCTCGGCAAATACGTAGATTTACACCCTCCTGCTCTATTTCTTGGTTCTTTCCGTGGTTAGGGATAGGGTTAGGGTTAGATGGTTATAGTTCGCATGCGAGAGGTAGATATTTCATGGCAGGTATTTATTTATCGTGACACAGGTACAAGAGATCGCTTTAGTTGAAAAGGCTGAGCTTTTTCAATACTTGAGCGAATTTATCGAATCACAAAGACAATCTTCCAAACAACTCATCACATATTCTTTAATTGTATTAAATGCTGACACGGGTCATAGCAAATACTGGTTATGTCTGAATGCAAAATGTCATGTGAACAGAGTTGTTTCCTGCCAATGGCTTAATATAGTCGCAATTTAAACGTGTGTGCTGCAGCTCTTGAGCGATTGCATCACATATTCTTACAACATCTTTAAGGTACCATAATACATATCATTTACGAGTATTGCTAGGACATGAACGACACAATAGTAATGATGCATATCAATTACAGCTCGGTTCCTGATCTCCCCTTTCTGAAAATTACCATGCAAGCTAACTCAGCATCTGTGCAGCAGGCCCTACTTTGCAAGCTCGCGCGCACGCACATACACACACACGCATGCACACACACACATATGCACACGCATGCATGCATGCAACAGACAACTAACAAAATACACATGAGCCACTATTACCCAAGACACGTTCACGATCACCTAACACCAAAATCTATCAATTTCAAAAACCTCCATAGCAAGCGAAAGAAAGACTAGTTCCCAAACTCACAAAATAAGTCCTGGCCGACCGTGCCACAGATCAGGCAGTGTGTTGCGCCTTGGCTTGGTGAACGTAAAGGTGATGGTGATCACAGACTGTGAGATGAGAAAAAACCCCACAAATGTATCATACTTGGCTAATTTTGAACAGTTCGTGACAAATTGATTGTCAAGCGATTAAAGCTTGGGCTTTGAGAGCAACCAATACTCGCATTATAGAAATTAAACACGATAGGCATACATAACACAGCTCAATGCAAAAGTATGCAGTATAATGCAATACAATACAATACAGTACATTACAATGCAAATCGATGGAATACAAAGCAATGTTGATGCATTTTACACACTTTAATTCTCCAAACATTGTCAATGGTCGACTTACGGCGATTACTTGACCGCCAGGGGGCAGTCAAACCACTAGGGGTTTATCACGCTATATTCTTAGTTGGGCGTAGTGAGAGAGAGAGAGAGAGGGTTTGACTCCTCCCTATCTCTCTCTCTTTATCCCCAACTAAGAATATAGAGGATTAGCCCCACTGAAGCGTTATGCCACCTGTTTCTTCCACAACTGGTGTTTTGGTTTATGGCTCAATATCACTATTATTCTTAAGTAAACCTAGGCCCTATATTCTAACGTTTGGGAACATTGAGCACAATATGGATTTGACTAATTCACTCAAGTTTGGTTGGAAAAGTCAGCCGTGCTGTGTTTTACCCAGGCACGCCTTCTCGATGCAATAATAATGTCTAGGCACATACTATAGGTAAAAAAGCGGGGGGAAAATCAGACTCAAAATTTAATTACAAATTGTAATTCTCGTCATTAATTTACGGAAAAGAATCTGAATAGGACCATAATGGAATAAACTCATTTTGCTATATCAATTAAACTGTATGGCTCCCAAGGATCCCTGATCCCTAAAATTCTAAAGGACCCTCTAAAAGAATGTGCAGGGGGTCCCCAGGGATGCACTAGACACATTCTTTTTAGCATTCGCAATGCCACTGGGACTCTCTATTCCGCCTCTAGGACCCTCTATGCTGTAAGTGAAGGAGTCCCTGGGACCCCTTGTTTTGCGGGACGATTGGGAGACCTGGAAGTTAACCTTGTCACACAGTAAATGGAATACCCCAGGAAAACAAAAAGGACGAAATACATATAAAAAATGGAAAAACTTACGGCAACGATCAACATGTACTGATAGAATTCGTAATGGCTGATCGACTCTTGACATCTGCAACAAACAAATTAGGTTATGAAGAAAATAAATGGTGCTTTACGTCCTCTCGGTCTGGAACAGACACATATATATGGGACATTTGTAAATACAAAGATGGTGGGAACAATACTGGAGGCAATGCCTGGAGACAGTGCAACACCAGTAAAGTCCCGATTTTTTAACAATACAGATAGGTGTAGCGGTAACCACGCCTCGGCTAAACCTCATTGGCTATGGTACCGCCACAATCTGTTTAAAGTTAATAAGTGATTAGGTTATTAGGGTATTAGGTACTTTATAGTCATAGAGGCGTCTCTGTGAAATTCGGGTTGCTCCCACCTGGAGAGCAGCCAGAGGCGCGCCACCCAATTGTTTTTTTGCATGCGAGTTTTGTGTGACTGATGAGGAAGGAAACGGGTGGGGGGTGGGGTATGTTGACCAAATAACAACGTGCTAAGTGCATGGGCACACGGGACCTCGGTTTATCGTCTCACCCGAAAGACTCCACGTCCAGACCGTAAGACCTAGTGCAAAGTGAGAGGAAAAATCCCCTGTACCCAGGTTCGAACTCGGGTTTACTTGACACGCGGCGAACGCGTTACCTCTGTGCCACTCTACTACACTCTAGCATAATAGGTTATGTTATCACAGTTTGTGGTTACGTTTCACAATCTGCCCTATTTTCTTGTTGGACTTATTCTTCTTTCTGTGACGTAAGTGTCCCGCGCGACCCACTTTCTCCGTTTCTTATCTACACACCCCCCCCCCCCCCCCCTTCTCACCCTCTCTCCTTTTCATTTCTCGACCAACCGCCACGTTAATTGCCATCCACCATCAAAGAGAACGCCGATTAAGGCCGTTGTCTGTTTGAAGTTCGATTTGTCTCCCCGGTCGGCATGTAACCCCTACCGAGGTTATCTCCCTTCACCCCCCCCCCCCCTCTTATCTACCCTCCTCACCATGAGAAAGTGACAACCACGGTCAATTCCCTTTGAAGACGGTTTTGCCTTTCCTATCATGAGCAAGGTTAGGAATGTCCGGCATGTGATAATGCTGTAATCGGCGCGTGATTGTTCTGTACATTTTGAACATCATCTTGTGACGTGTGGACTGCTATAAACCAATGACAGGCTTTCATTGTTTGAAAGTGAAGGCTATAATTGGAGTGGTGAGAAAAAGTTGTCACACAAGACGCTGAAACGTAGCTAGAGCAACACTCCCAGCCTGTCATAATAAGCCCACTAGTAAGTATTATTGATGGCAGGTGATTGAGATCTGGTTTGTTTGACCCTAGTTTTGATCTAGATCCTATGTTCAATGATGAATAAGGAGTAGATAGATATGTTATTGAAAAGAAGTGGTAAACATTCTATTCTATTTATGTGCACTGATTATTTGTGTGTGTGTGTGTTTTTGACTTGAACACTTTTGGTACCAGAACCGGAGTTTATGCCTACTAACCCATTTGTCTATTTTTAGTAGGAAACCTATGGGCCGCAATCTTGCACTTTATGATACCATTCCTTTCCAGGTGTTGGATGGAGAGTGATGTTGTCTTGATCACCTTTTATGTTTTACTGATCTCAGTTTGTTAACTGAAATTCAGTTTATTTATTAACTAGTGCTATTGTACAAGGGAAGCCTTCTAGCCGGTTGGGATTCACTAATGCCCTGCCGACTGAAGCCCCTTGTCTCTAAACCATAGAGATCCACATCCACCTCCTGTGATTATCAGCAGGGCATCGTGGGCAGGAAGATTACCCCTGCCTCACAAGCACCAAGACGGGAAAGACGCCCCGCACCCAGAATCCGTGAGGAGACCACGCCTGAACCGTGCCATCCCGCGAAGCCGTAACCGGAACGACTGGGAGCTACTCTCACCTGATGAGCAAGCCCAGCCACCCCAGCACTCGCCGATCATTACGGAGGAACTTGCCAAGAGCTAAGTTTATAAAACCGCGCCAATCACTGGAACTTTCCTACGGACACTGAAGATAATTAGTAACCCTTCCGGCATGGGGCGAAACTTATAGAAAGACAAAAGTCTTATAAATCCTTTCGGATTCCATTGTTTTTTTTATCCATATTTTGTTTTGGCGCCATTGAGCTGCTTTATTATTATTGTTGCATAATCTTATGCAGATTTTGGGAGTAAATAAAATACAAGTGTCAAATAATCCTGAACCCTTTGGTCAGACTGATGAGAGTGGGAGTCTTGTAATTTCATGTAAAACCCTACTTCTCTCTGTCTGCCATTTAGAGCAATTCAACCACTTGTATTTCTTACAACCATACGAGCCAGAACCCGGGCACAAATATAAATTTATTAGATGAAAAGGGGCCGGGAAAGTTGCTCATCTCCCATACCCTAGAGAAGTGGGCTAAAGGCAAATTTTCTAAAGTCTTCCCTAGGGACTTAGCCTTTTAACCCATTACCTCGTCACACTTTCGCTTATTGGTTCTACTTTAACCGTAACCCTTTCACCGCCAGCTATTTTTCAGCCAAAGAATACCAGTAAACATAACTGGGTAGAGAAAAATAAAGCCTCTATATT
>CM065681.1:62962373-62987373 GCA_017654935.2 Phymorhynchus buccinoides | reverse complement strand
ATTTTTTTTGATTTTTTTTGGATCTTATTTGTCAAGGGCTCAAGAAGGGGATTTTATTAACCAAGGGAGGGGCGTCACATAGCTTTGCTTCCTCCTTTTTTTTTCTTCTTCTTTTTGGATTTTATTTGGATTTTTGTTGTTGTTGTTTTGTTGTTGTTGTTGTTGTTGTTGTTAGATATAGAACAAAGATTATGTAACTCACAGAGTTAAACCATAGAAATTCTTTTTTCCATTGAAATCAATGTATGGGGATAGACAATGCTTCGTTGGGCAACGAGTATGAATTATTTTTTGAGTAATGTTGTAGTTTATTAAAAGCGAAAACCAAAAGAGGTTCTTTGGAGATTTTGAGCGAAAAGAACCAGGAGGGTCCAGTCTTCATCGTTTTGATTAATCAGCGTATGGTAATTATAGTTTTTATTGACTTTGGAAATAGTATTGATGACTTCATGGAGTTCTAGCTGAATAGTAGGACAATCTGAGAAGAGGTGTTCCAAGGTAAGGGTTTGATTACAATCACATATATATTCATTAAATCTACAGTAGTACGAATTTGTCCGAAGACGGAAAATTAAGGATGAGAGGTGGTAAGGAATTGGTAAGAATAAACCTTTTTTAACTGGTCTATGATCCCAGTGGTGATCTTTTGCGTACTGTTCTAAATCGGCTTTCCAGTTAGCATAAGACGTCTCTTTGAGTAGGCTATTGCAATCATTTACTGATAACCCTATAGTGCAGGAGGCAAGATTTGAGTTATCTGCTGCTTTTTTGGCTGCGTAATCTGCTTGGTCATTACCTTTAATACCACAATGAGATGGGATCCAGGTTAGAGTAACCTGGGTTCCCTTACAATTAATTTGATGAACCAAAAAAAGGATTTCTTGTATAATTTCTGCTCTGTTATTTTGAGGGGATTGAAGACCCTGTAGGGATGACAATGAATCAGTGTATAACACCACATTAGTAGCGAGTTGAGGGAGATCATTTATAAAAATCTAGAGCCTTGAGTATTGCCCAAAGTTCGGCACTGTATGAGGGTTTAGTTTGAAGGATTTAGTAACATCAAGACCTGGAATTGTGAAGGAGCATCCTATTTTGGATGGTGCAAGTTTGGAACCGTCTGTGTAGATTTGAACTGAGTGGCGTGAGTAGTAGATCTTTTCTTTAGCTGCTACTGTTAGCTGATTAGTATCTTTTTCTTTAGAGTATATGGTTAGGCTAGTATCTATATTAGGAGGTTCCCATTCCCAGTCAGGGATACCATGTTTAGGGTGAAAAACCACATCCTGTAGTTGAAAA
This sequence comes from Phymorhynchus buccinoides, assembly GCA_017654935.2. Lineage (NCBI taxonomy): Eukaryota > Metazoa > Mollusca > Gastropoda > Neogastropoda > Raphitomidae > Phymorhynchus > Phymorhynchus buccinoides. Next base: position 62,986,074 of record CM065681.1, on the reverse strand, counting down.
TTAGATTTATCTATTAAGTCTTTAGAGAATTCATAAATGTGTTGGTACTTAGGAATTAAGTGCCGTTCCTGTGCTTCTGTTAGTTGGAAAGCGGAACTGACTGTTGAGAGGAATTCTACCTTCCCATAGACATTTGCTGCCTGAAGGCGAACCATGAATTTAGCACAATTTAGCTTAATTAGATGTTCTATAGGAATCCAATCGATATCCCTATAAATTAATTTGCCTACAGCATAAGGGGGGATCCCCAGGGCTAATTTGAGTGCCCGGAGTTCTAAGGAGGCTAATTTCTTTAATTGGCTTGTGGGGAGTGTGTAAAAGGCCTCCATACCATAGGTTATCCTACTCCTTACCAAGGCTTGAACCAGGTATGTTAAGAATTTTGGATCTTTAGCCCAGTTTTCATGAGATATTACCTTTAAGAAGTTAATAGCGTTAGTGCTTTTAGTAATTAAGTGTTCAATATGAGCATTCCAGTTTAGATTTGAAGATAGAATTACTCCTAGGAATCTTACTTGTTGAACTGGTTTTTTGATTTCATCATATATGATGATATTATACTCTTCAGTTAGGAGCTGTCTCTTGGCAAACACCATAAAATTACATTTTTCTGGGGAGAGGTAAAAACCATGAACCTGCATAAAGCCTGCTATTACATCTACATTATGTTGATGTTGTTTTAGGGCTTTGTTGATTTGTTTTTTTGTTTTTCCATTCTTAGGGTTAGTCCAGATCGCTATATCATCTGCGTACATTGAGATGTTACAATGTTTAAACGGAAGTTTAGGTATTTCATGTAATATAATGTTAAACAAAGTAGAGGCTATGATACTCCCCTGAGGGACTCCCATGTCTATTTGATGTTTAGTTGACAGGTGTTGACCCACTTTGACCTTAATTGTTCGATTGGTTAGAAAAGATTGAATAAAATTTAGCATATTACCTTGAATACCTATCTTGTTAAGTTTGAGTAATAGTCTACCCCGCCAGACTGAATCATAGGCGGCTTTTATATCAAAAAAGGTAGCCAGAGTTCGTTTATTTTTTGCCATTGCTTTCCTAACGTGGGAGGTTATTTTAACAATATGTTCAGTACAACTACGGTGTTTTCGAAAGCCTGCTTGGTATTTGGGTAAGATATCATGCTTTTGTAAAAAGTTTTCCAGACGATTTTTGGCGATTCTTTCATATATTTTCCCTAGATGAGGGGTTAGGGAAATGGGGCGGTAACTTTTAGGATCTCTGACAGGCTTACCAGTTTTAAGGACCGCTACAACTTGGGCTTCTTTCCAAGCCTGAGGGATATCCCCTGTTTCCCAACAAAAGTTATAAAAGTGATGTAATACTGTTATGAAAGACGGGGGGAGCTTTTGAATCATGATATAAGAGATAATATCTTCACCGGTAGCTTTTTTGACACTTTTAATATTACGTATAGCAGAGGTGAGTTCTACCCGTTTAATGGTTGCGTTTATTGACCTAAAGTTGTTAGAGGACTTAGGAAGTACTGGCGTTAGTTTACGCTTTTCTTGTTCTGCTTTGGGTAGATATTTAGTTTGACTGGCCCTAGCAAACATCTCAGCCAGAACATCAGCTTTTTCTTGATTGTTTTTTGTGAGCTGGTTACCATTTAAGATTTTAACTTCTGGTCTTTTGCCTTTAGATTTGATTTTCTTTAATGTTTTCCAAGCTGAGCCTAAATCCTTGTAATTTATAATGTTGGCTGATTTTTTAAAGAATTCTAGTTTAGCTGCTGCACAAGTTTTGTCACTATGTTTTTTGGCCTTCTTTTTACAGATTAAGTTATCTTTATCTGGGTGCTTCTTGCACTGGGTGCAGGCTGAATGTTTGGCCTGCACTGCTTCCGCACACGCATCATTCCACCAACCTTTATTTTTAGTATTTGCAATTTGATTGGCCCTATAGGTTGGGATAGTCTGATTACTGCTTTCTAGAATTGACTTTCTGATGTTTTGGTAGTAAATCTCTATGTTATCATCCTGTAAGTCTTCTATAGTATGCTTAGACAGTAGTTCCTGAAAGTTGGCCCAATCGGCTTTATCATAGTTAAATTGTTTAGTTTTGTTTTCTTCTACAAGGTCTACTGATGCATTTAATTGGGTTATTATTGGACAATGGTCCGAGCCAAGTGGGTCTGCATGAACATACCAATTATAGTTTTTTTTTAGCAGATCTGGGCTAACTAGGGTTAAGTCTATGGTTGTCATGGAATGGTTAGGGTTGTCCGGAAATCTAGTACTGGTTCCATCGTTTAACAGAACTACGTTAGAAGAGTTGATTTGTTCTAACAGTAATTTACCTTCCCCCTTGTAAGAGAGGGGGCCTGAATCCCAAGCTGGGTTATGGGAGTTAAAATCCCCTGCAATGAACCATGACTCATTGTTATTTAGGTTTATGAGCCAATCTGACTCGGGTACCTGGAAGTAGCCTTGTACAAAGTACATATTTAGGAAGTTAGTAGTACGATTATTTAAGTTAATTTGTATGTTATTAGAGTATAGTTTAGAGGGAACATCTTTTATGGGACTTTTGGCGGTGTTATACTTTATAGTTTGATGTATATAAGTAGCTGTATAGATCTTTTCTGTGGTATCCGGAGAAATTTCAGGGGGGTAAAAATACCCCTCTATCTCGGGGAGTTGATGAAATTTACAGTTAGGGGATTGGATTAGTAAAATATGATATCTGCATTCAGAGTCTGCTATAAAATTTACCAGATAGTCTATTTGTTTATTAAGGCTTCTGGAGTTCCATTGTAATATGTTAAGATCTGAGTGGAGTGAATTATTACTGTTTTGATCCATGTTTAGGGGTAGAGTGAGGGGGATTTTTAATTGAAGTCAGCAGTTGGACTACTGAGTCAAGTTGATCGTTGGGTACATTATTGGGTAGGGAAGGGTTGAGCAGTTGGAGGAGGGTTTTGACTACTGTACGGATCTGCTCTTTCTTGCTAGTGGGGGTGTGGGGGCCCCAGATGGAGGAGGGGTTCTGTTGAGTGGTCTGAAAACTGCTTTCTGTGGAGTTAGAACAAGAAGATTGAGTATTAGTGGGAGGTGTTGCTGAGGAGCTATCAGCTGAAGAGGCTTCTCTAATGCCTTTGATGATGGAGGGGATGGCGTTTTTGATAGCTGATTGCACCTGAGTTCGGACTTCCTGAACTATCAGGTCAATCTATGTTCACTGTCCTTATTTATGCGAATCTATATATACGCCTCTCTCTCTGTCCTCCCCTGTTTCTCCTTGTCCCTCTGTCTGTCTCTATGTCTGTCTGTCTCCTATATCTTTCTCTATGCCTGTGTCTGTCTGTCTCTCTGTCTCTGTCTCTCTGTCTCTCTCTCTCTCTCTCTCCCTCTCTCTCTCTCTCTCTCTCTCTCTCTCTCTCTCTCTCTCTCTCTCTCTCTAAGGACATATTGGAAGACTAGGCGTTGCCTAAAATCTTTATCCTTGAAAAATAAAGTTAAAGTCTCTCTCTCTCTCTCTCTCTCTCTCTCTCTCTGTCTGCTAGCAAATATGAAGGGGAAGAAATGTACAATACTAAAGGACCAGTAGTCACGGAGTTACACAGCATAATTGAATATTATGCATGCCTGAAGCAAGCGCATTCTCTTTTCAGCAACAGCTGTATGTAATACATACGGGGTATGCCGCAGCATTATGCATAAGTCTTAGCAACAGTGAGGCAGTGAAGGGAACGTTCAATTCGGCTTTTGACTGAAGTCCATGAATAGCCAACCCATGCCAACGCCTTTGCTAAACCAAGTCGATATAATAATAGGCCCACAGAGAGAATCATAACGTACGATTTCTCATTTTTGGCTCACTCGTGTCAACAAAGTGAATCTATCTTATTATGCTTGTTTGGTTTTCTGGATGTATGTGTGTATGCATGCGTGTGTGTGTGTGTGTGTGTGTGTGTGTGTGTGTGTGTGTGTGTGTGTGTGTGTGCGTGTGCGTGCGTGCGTGCGTGCGTGCGTGCGCGTGCGTGCGTGCGTGCGTGCGTGTGCGTGTGTGTGTGTGTGTGTGTGTGTGTGTGCGTGTGTGCGTGTGCGCGTGCGTGTGCGCGTGCGCGTGCGTGCGTGCGTGAGTGCGTGTGTGTGTGTGTCCCCGTCTGTGGTAACTTTAACGTTGGCTTTTCCTCAGAAACTACAAGGCGTACATTGTTCAAACTTTGCATACACAGATGCTTATGCAAGCTTTCAAGAAAAAAACTATTTGCATAATAAAATTAACCAGTGACCTTGACCTTTGACATATAACATGTAATTGTTGTCTTGGCCGTATTTTTCACATTTCGCAATTACACGTTTGGTCCCCAAAGTTGTCATGTTGGTAATATGAAATGCAGAGTTACTTTTTCTCTCTTGACCGTAACCTTGACCTTTAACATCGTTAATTGATCGTTTTTGCCATATCTTTTACATCCTGGCACAGTCCACAAATTTGACACGTCATTATACTAGATTGAGATCAAATGGAATGCTAAATATTGATGACATCGGTGACAATGATGACCTTGACCTTGGATTTTTGCCTGTCACGATATCACATGAACCGTTGCATAGAATCGCTTAAAAATTAGAGGGTGGTCTAACACATCTAATGTTGGCCAGAATAGAAATTGGACCATTTTGATTTTGACCTTTAACTTTTGGAGTGTATTTGGAAATGAACAATCTGGTATTTAGATCTATATCCAAAAACATAAAGCGAGTGAGCCTTGAAAGTTTTGCCTCTTGTTTCTTTATATCGAACGTAGTGGGTTGTTTCTAGGACGATGAAAAATAGTGATTAACAAAAAGTAAGTAAAAAGTTAATTCATATTTGTTCATTAACAAAAATGAGCAAAAACAGGCATTATTGTACCACTTAATTAATACTATATATTGTTTTTCACCAAAATTGCGTTTGCTCCTGTTTCTGGGTTTTTATAAATTTGTTTTTATAAGGGCATAAAACTTGAAGTTTATGGGGGAAATCGTTCGACATGAACATTAGTTTGTCGTTCATCTTTCTTTTTCACTTTTGTGATAAAATAATCTTTTAAAGGCGTAAGGTTTACAACAGACACACGCGCGCGCACGCACACACGAATGCACACACACACACACACACACACACACACACACACACACACACACACACATTAGGCCTATATAGGTTTACATTTTACAAATGTTTGGATAGTTAGGGTATCAGGTTAAAAACTCACCCATTCCTAATGTTTGGAATCAGCCATTAAGAACATTCAGCCACAGAACTTTTGTTTCAAACTTTGGAAAGGAATTATGCCCTTCACAAATGCATTTCTGCAAACATAAATTCCACAGACAATAAAACTAAAAAAAAAGAATAGTGTGTGAGGTGGTGTGGTTCCTATTAATATTCATTAATAGGGAAGGGGTAGAGGGAGAAATAGAGCGCGCGCGCGTGTGTGCGTATGTGTGCGTGTGTGTGTGTGTGTGTGATTGAGCGCCGTACCCGTAGCCTGGATAATGTGAGATACGGGCCCGTACCCCGAGCCTCTGCCTAGGCTATTGATTAAATTAGCAGGCGTCCGACACATTGTCGATAGTATACACACAAACACATATTAGTCTAGACGCCCCCAATGCATCCTTCTTTCAGTAACCCTATCCCCTTCCAAGTGGACATTTTCAATGAGAGATGGGAGTAGATAAACTGCACTTTTAAAGTGACTTTATGCCTATACTATACTACTATAGGCCAATATTGCGAGGGAAACTGGTCTCACCTGCAATTCTGTGACAACCACAGGAAGGGATGTCGATGTCCAGGAAGCGAACTCAATTTAATCTATGATTAAATATAAAATACATTATATGGTAAGCTTCCACTAAAGCCGTCACTAATCTTCTCATGGAGCATGCTTGCTTGAGTGCAACAATCTGTTTACGCTTTACCAAACTAATCAATGTAGTCAAGCAGACGATTCACATCCCTGAGCGGAGAATTGCTTTCTGGGTCAGCGTTAAACAAAGGTGTCAATGGGCTGCACGCCTAGAATTAATGCACCAAATTTATTGTAACTGTCAACTGTCAGAAATAGGCATGGGCGATTTTGCCGATTTTAGAAGAATGTAAATTGCACTGTTTCATGCTAATGGCGATGGCAGGAATGTGACTTTCTGGACAATGCGACTATTTGGTGCAAAGTCACAAATATCGATTTAAAAAACACACCACAATTTGACATGTAGTTTAGAGCAAAACAGTCTGTCACTGACATTGACTGTTCAGATATAACGTTATACGTCAAATTAGCATTGTTTCAGGACACCCCATCGGCAATACAGCTTTGCCTCGTCAGTGTATAATGAGCAACTTAGGAGCACGTTGCGGGATTGACTGTTCAGATATAAAGTTATACGTCAAATTAGCATTGTTTCAGGACACCCCATCGGCAGTACAGCTTTGCCTCGTCAGTGTATAATGAGCAACTTAGGAGCACGTTGCGGGATTGACTGTTCAGATATAACGTTGTACGTCAAATTAGCATTGTTTCAGGACACCCCATCGGCAATACAGCTTTGCCTCGTCAGTGTATAATGAGCAACTTAGGAGCACGTTGCGGGATTGACTGTTCAGATATAACGTTGTACGTCAAATTAGCATTGTTTCAGGACACCCCATCGGCAATACAGCTTTGCCTTGTCAGTGTATAATGAGCAACTTAGGAGCACGTTGCGGGATTGACTGTTCAGATATAAAGTTATACGTCAAATTAGCATTGTTTCAGGACACCCCATCGGCAATACAGCTTTGCCTCGTCAGTGTATAATGAGCAACTTAGGAGCACGTTGCGGGATTGACTGTTCAGATATAACGTTGTACGTCAAATTAGCATTGTTTCAGGACACCCCATCGGCAATACAGCTTTGCCTTGTCAGTGTATAATGAGCAACTTAGGAGCACGTTGCGGGATTGACTGTTCAGATATAACGTTGTACGTCAAATTAGCATTGTTTCAGGACACCCCATCGGCAATACAGCTTTGCCTCGTCAGTGTATAATGAGCAACTTAGGAGCACGTTGCGGGATTTGTGCAATGTGTGCGATCAAAATGCAACTAGCCTCACATCCATTAATGTTAACCATGGCCTGTATTCAGGTTGAGATAGCATGAGACTTAGCATGATGCTATCCTAGAAGCTCTTCCAAATGTCCTATTAAATCCTATAGGACATTGGAAGAGCTTCTAAGTTAGCATCATGCTAAGTCTCATGCTATCTCAACGTGAATACAGGCCCAGATGGCCGCAAATACTTGCAGGTCTGATAACTTAATAAGCAACCCTCGTCTCGCCTTATTATGATTTGCTCAATGACGATGATCATGGTTATTGGCAAATATATTTGTTTTAGTGTTTTTTTGGAGGGATAGTAGGGTATGAGAAAGGGGTGTCCTTTTCTTTTTTTGGTGTGTATCCACTATGGAAAAAAATGCAGTGTGTCATAGGGGCGGAGCTAAAAACACTGGGGCGGTATTCACGTTGAGATAGCATGAGACTTAGCATGATGCTAACTTAGAAGCTCTTCCAATGTCCTATAGGATTTAATAGGACTTTTGGAAGAGCTTCTAAGTTAGCATCATGCTAAGTCTCATGCTATCTCGACATGAATACCGTCCCAGGTTGTGTATGCCGTCTGCAAAATAGTCAAAACAGTGACAGGCCGTCGCCATCGTGAATAGAGTATAGCAATGTGTATTCGCTATTAGCGACGGACAGGCTAGCACAGACTGACGCAGTTTCTTTCCGCAACAGTGACTTCAAAATAAACTGGCTTTGGTCGCTGTTTCGTGGTGTGCAATGCGTATCATATTGCGTTCAGCTCTGGAAGTCAGTTCTGGCCATAATCAACCATAATTCGGCCATAATTATCAAGCTGTGCACTTAGATTGGGGGTAGTTGATCTTCACCTTTACCTAAATAAATTCCAAAGTTAATTTTTCAAAAGGCACATTTTCGTTTACGGCATCCAGTCGTCATTTATAGGTTCTGTCGGTGTAGGCCTACTGAACACGCGCACGCATTTTGATACATAAGCATGCATCGGCGCACTAACCTATAGTTAGCCTGTGTCTGCCAATCTGGCGTCAGCCTTGACCTCCATATATAGTTAATTAAGGGGCTATAGGCATTCCGTAAGACTGGGCATGGATTTGTTTGAAGGTACTAGAAGATACCTTGCCCAGGCAACACCCCGACTCACTTGGCCAAGAGGATTTTAGGACAGCGACCTTGGAGATGGTCGCCAACCGCCAACTAATACCTAGGTTTTATCACTTCAGGCAAAGCTTCTTAATCTGAGAATCATAGTCAAGGGCAGAACATTAAGCCCATTTCTGTTGTTTTTTAAATCGATGAGACCTAGCTCTCACTTGCTGTACCTTTGACCCCACTTCAGGATAATATCAAACTAGAGTGTGAAATCGCTAGATCAGCCAGCCGCGGTGGGTGGCGGGGCGGGGGATGGTTGGGGGGTGGGGTGGGGTGTGTGTGCGGTGGGGGGTAGAACGGGATGAGAGAAGAAGATGGAAGGAGGGAGAGAGACAAAAGTAATAATATAATATTTCGCGAAACCGGTACTCAGCATTACCGGTACTTGGTGTTACCGGTACTATAGGTGTTACCGGTACTCGGCGTTACCGGTACTCGGCGTTGCGGTGGGGGGGGTGCAGGGGATGGTTGGGGTGGGGGTGCGGTGGGGGGTAGAACAGGATGAGAGAAGAAGATGGAAGGAGGGAGAGAGACAAAAGTAATAATATAATATTTCGCGGACCCGGCAAAACCGGTACTCAGCATTACCGGTACTTGGCGTTACCGGTACTAGGCGTTACCGGTACTCGGCGTTGCGCTAGTGTATTTAAATTGCTTACGTCCCCTTCATCCCTACCTCCCTATCTATATACCTACTTCTCATATCCTTCTTACGGTAATCTGCCTTTTTGTTTTCTTCCTTGTATTTTCGTGTTTTGCCTTTGTGGTGAATCCTTGCCTCTGTATATCTCTGTTTATTTTGTTTGTTTACTGCTTTGCCTTCAAAGTAGCTACATGCTAAACGAATGTTTATGCACCACAATGGTTTCACACCCCTGCTGCTAAAAGGCATCAAATCAGGCTGTTATCCAAAGACCCTATTTTGGGAGGTAAGGATAGGCATCAACATCAGGGAGGTAAGGATAGGCCTGTTATACATGTTACAAGACCCTATTTGACTTCATTTTGGGAGGTAAGGATAGGCCTAATGTTATACATGTTACAGAGTAATTTTGGGAGGTAAGGATAGGCCTAATGTTATACATGTTACAGAGTTTTCTTCATTTTGGGAGGTAAGGATAGGCCTAATGTTATACATGTTACAGAGTTTTCTTCATTTTGGGAGGTAAGGATAGGCCTAATGTTATACATGTTACAGAGTTTTCTTCATTTTGGGAGGTAAGGATGGCCTAATGTTATACATGTCACAGAGTTTTCTTCATTTTGGGAGGTAAGGATAGTTATACATGTTACCTTCATAATGTTACAGAGTATACCTATGTTACAGAGTTTTTCTTTTGGGAGGTAAGGATAGGCAATTTATACATGAGGTAAGGATAGGCCTAATGTTATACATGTATATTTTGGGAGGTAAGGATAGGCCTAATGTCATACATGTTACAGGGAGGTAAGGATAGGCCTAATTGTCACAGAGTTTTCTTCAATATTGGGAGGTAAGGATAGGCCTAATGTTATACATGTTTTTTGGGAGGTAAGGATAGGCCTAATGTTATACATGTTACAGAGTTTTCTTCATTTTGGGAGGTAAGGATAGGCCCATGTTATACATGTCACAGAGAGTTTTCTTCATTTTGGGAGGTAAGGATTTATACATGTATGGCCTAATGTTATACATGTTTTTCTTCATTTTGGGAGGTAAGAAAAATGTTATACATGTCGGCGAAAGGGTTAAATCTATGTATAATAGGCACAGAAAGTAAAGGACCACTTTTTCACAAGCGAATAATATTAAGATGGTTAATTCAAATAATCTCATGGGGCAGTGGATGGGTGCCTCGTGCCTCCATACGGGGAGCCGGACGACCCCGCCCCCTCCATGGGGGTCTTTTGTAAAAATAGTTCTGAAAAATGGCTGGCCGAAAGGGTTCTGTATAATAGGCACTGTGCTTGTAATCTTAAGATGGTCTAATCTACAGTGGACTGCCTCTGCCTCCATACTTTGACTCTGGGGGTCTTTTTTCACCCACCTTCTGCTTGTGCTTGTATCATCTACTATCTTTCTCTTTCACTCTGTCTTTTTCATTTGCTTTCTATTCTCCTGCCTTTTTGGCTTACAAAATTCTTGCCAAAAAATCTTCCAAATTATGTTTCTCCTTTGAGCCCCTCCGAAATCGGAATGTGTCGGCTGTACACAGCGAGGAGACCAGTGAAAACTGACAACCGGACAGATACGTACCTTACCCATTATGGTCATATGGCCTGGGAACGCAGAAGAAAAAGAAGAAATCATCTCAAAATTGAAAGATGCTTAGTTCAATCACTCGTGTGCTAAAATCTCAAGTTTGATTGTATTCGTTGGATTCCTTTAGACACAACAGCTCAACATACAACGCCTGTTAAGTCCTCTAGTGTACATTTTGTCCTTATGTGCACATTAGTCTAAAATGACCCTGTTTATGCATTTTTGTATTCATTGCAAGTATTTATTTCATTACTCGCCATGTTACATTACCACATAAACTTTGAAGCATGAGATACAGCTCGGACATGAAAAGAAAGAAATTTCGGTTTTATGCGTCTTCCTTGGCAGAAGTTTGCACTGGCGGTTCAAAATTCTTTTGAAAACTGCAGAATTATAGTGCAGTTTCTGTATGCTTTTTCAGTTCGTGAGTTTCTAACAAATAAAGACTGCGGTGAAAAAGATCTACAAGCAAAAGATATCGTGGAGACCGTGCTTCCATGCTTCCATTGCGTGCGGACACGCGCGCGCGCAGGTGTGTGTGTGTGTGTTTGTGTGTGGTGTGATTGTCTGCGTTTACAAAGTGTGTGTAGCCATAGATGTCTGAATATTTTGTCTCACACACACACACACACACACACACACACACACACTGACAAACGCGCGCACGCGCGCTCCTGCGTGTGTGCGCGCGAACACAAATGAACACACACAATATACACGCAAACACACACACGAGAGAGAGAGAGAGAGAGAGAGAGAGAGAGAGAGAGAGAGAGAGAGAGAGAGAGAGAGAGAGAGAGAGAGAGAGAGAGAGAGAGAGAGAGAGAGAGAGAGAGAGAGAGAGAGAGAGAGAGAGAGAGAGAGAGAGAGGCTGCCGAATCATACGGTGTGTCATGTCATGCTGTACAGTCAGATCGGATTCGTCACGTGGCCAACCTGATCTGACTGAAGCATATGACTCGAATCAGGCAATGTGTCGCCGCCTTTACACATCTACAGCTTGTTGCTGCTTGAGTAGTCACGCTTTGTGACTTTAACTTAGGTGGGTGTGTTATTTGTTGGGTTATCGCTTCAAAACGTGTGATACGAATCCAATTACATCATCGATTATGGTGTACAGATAATTGAACTAAGTATGCATAAAACTTGAAATGATTTGGGTCAGTCGTTTTGGATTTGCACTCTTGTGCAGAAGTGGTACTTAACTTTTGTTGATATCTGTATGTGTATCGATCACAATTAGGCGCGAAAAGGAGCACAGATGTGACCCGGTGTGTTGTATTGCAGAATAATACACCTATATTTTCTTCTGTTGACATCCCAAGGCTCGTGTACTGACTGAGCAATGAAATATAGGGACCATGTTGTAAAATCATGGACTGTTAAAAAGCATTCAACATACTGGATATCGAGGATAGTGAGTGCAGTGCTGTACCATTGTTTACACACACACACACACACACACACACACACACACACACACACACACACACACACACAAAAAAAAAACCACACAACAACAACACAACAACACCACAAACACACATATACACGTACGTAACCACACATGTATGCACACACAGGCAGGCACGCACGCTAGCGCGTACACTCACATATGCACGCACACACGCACGTACACACATTCCTTTTACTTTAATCAACAGTGAACCCATTTTTTTTTAGATCACATAATACCTGTGACACTAGTTTACACACACGCTCGTATTCACGCACGCACGCGCGAGTGCACACACACACACACACACACACACGCGCACACACACATACGCGCGCGCGTGTGCACGTACACGCGCAGCCGCACTTGCACACACACTCACTCACCCACACACACACACGCATATCACACATACACACACGCGCGCGCTCGCGCATGCACACACGCCCCTTTTGAATAGTTAACCCATTCTTATTAAGATCACACACAAACACTAGTTTTCCTTTAGCAGATTGCAGACGATATAAAAATGTACACGCGAGTGAAGGTGGTTGGTATAACTATAAGAAACCCTTCCCCCCTCCTCTCACACCACCCCTTGAAACCTCTTACTGTCAAATGTCAATACCCGCCCCTCCTCACATCCTTCCATGGGTGTAACTACACAAAATGAAATAAAAACATGAAAGGCTGGGGTCCAGGGGTAATAAAATATCCCCCTGCAGCTGAAACAAAAATTTATTTATGAAGGTATTTTAGTTTGCTTTTTCCACAATTTAATGCTTATTTTCAAGAGTTTGAAAAATACAGTAGACACACAAAGATCTTGTTTAACAAAAATAGAAAAAAAAAGGAAATTCCTTTCCTGGTAAAATTCAAAAACAGTAAATCATTGTATACCAGGAAGAGTTGCCCACATGCCCTTCCCTTCCTAACACTGTATTTTTACCTGTGTTCTTTTCAACTTAGCAGTAGGTCTAAATAAGGCTTTGACTTTAGTGTGCAGGCAAACCGTCCTTGTGTGTTGTTTGCCACCTTTTCCTCTTCAGGTTTGTCAGTGTGTGTCGCTCTGCGGTCCCTTCGGTGCTTGTCGTCGGTGAGTAGTGCATTCTGATTGTTCTCTCTCTCTCTCTCTCTCTCTCTCTCTCTCTCTCTCTCTCTCTCTCTCTCTCTCTCTCTCTCTCTTATTTTGTAACCACCCCAATGACATGGGCCAATGGCCTATTCATTAAAAACGTTCAGTTCAGTGTTCAGTGCTCTCTCTCTCTCTCTCTCTCTCTCTCTCTCTCTCTCTCTCTCTCTCTCTCTCTCTCTGTGATTAATAATGCCCCGCCCCAGAACAGATCTATATAAAGCATCCCTTACATACTCAGGTGGTAAACTGTGGAACGACATCCCTGATAATTTCAAAAATAAAACTAGCGTATTTTCCTTTCGCAAATCTTATCACAAGTACATAATGGACAGTCTTGTCCACCAGTTATGTTAATGAGTTTTACTGCAAATATCAACTTATGCCAAGATTCTTGTAAAAAATTTATGTCTCTCTGTATATCTGTTTAATGTTCCAATTTGATTCTCTGTCAATTATTTCATGTGCCAAGTTTTGTTTCTTGACTTGATTGTTTTTATGTCAATTTTTCATTGCCTGATGCATGGTGTGAGTGTGTGAGTGAGAGGGCCAGGTGTAAAGAAGCTATTGTAGCTTATCCTTTTTACCCTCAATAAAACATTCGTATTTTGTATTTCTCCCTCTCTCTGTCTGTCTCTGTGTCTGTCTGTCTCTCTTTCTTTCTTTCTCTGTCTGTCTATCTGTCTCTGCCTCTCTTTCTCTGTCTGTCTTTGTCTCCCCTCTCTCTCTCTCTCTCTCTCTCTCTCTCTCTCTCTCTCTCTCTCTCTCTCTCTCTCTCTCTCTCTCTCTCTCTCTCCCTCAGTCGTCAAACACATGCCATGTTCTGAAAGTGACTCAGATCTTTGGCCATGATTAGAGCCTGCGTGATTTCAGTTTTTTGTTCTCACTTTGAGAATAATGCATTTAGGTCCATTTACGCTTCGTTTCTGCACCAATATTATTACCACACAAAACTTATGGCTGTAGCTTTAGATAGCATTGTTTTTGTCCTTTGCCGATCTACGATCGCAAAGGAGTCTATTTTCGTTCGTGTATGTTTATTTGTTTTTTGGGGGTTTTCTTTCTTTCTTTCTTTAGTCCCCGAGCCGAAGGTTCGGGGAACTATTGTTTTTGGTCTGGTCCGTCCGGCGTCCGGCGTGCCTCCGTCCGTCCGTCCGTCCGGCTATTCGTCCGTTTTTCTCAAAAACTATTCAGTCTATCATCATCAAATTTGGTATACTAGTTTGCCAAGATGCAAGCTATCCACTGATGTATTTAGTTTTACATTAAGGTCAAGGTCGCGCCAGTTACGGGGTTCAAACCCCAAAACACATAATCGCTAATATCTCGCGAAGTTTTCAATGCATTTTTTTTTCTCACAACATTTCTTGATGAATGGTCTATAACACAGTTGTCATGAATTTTTCTGTGCGCTCGTGTGCGCATGATCGCGCGCGCTCAAATCACGGGTCCGAACCCCAAGGCTATATATAAAAAAAAAACTATTCAGTTACGTGCTGTTTTGATGCGTTTTTATGTAGTTACGTGCTGTTTTGATGCGTTTTTATGTATGTGTACAGCCGACACATTCCGATTTCGGAGTAGCTCGGCGATGCACTTGTTCTTTTTCTTTCTCCCTTACTTCCTTTCTTTCATTCATTCTCTTTCTCCCTTCCTTCCTCTCTTTCATTCTCGTTCTCCCTGCCTTGCTCAGTCTGCCTGTGTTCATTCTTTCTTCTCAGTGGATCAGGAGTTGTTTTTTTCACCGTGTGTGTAGCACTACTGGAAATGCACACTGGTAGTATATGAGTCCCGTAGTATGTAGGTTACTGGAGTTTTCATGTTCAGTGTCCTGAAACAAGACAGCTTTTCGTTTATCTCTCTCTCTCTCTCTCTCTCTCTCTCTCTCTCTCTCTCTCTCTCTCTCTCTCTCTCTCTCTCTCTCTCTCTCTCTCTCTCTCTCTCTCTCTCTCTCTCTCTCTTGGAAGACTAGGCGTTGCCTAAAATCTTTATCCTTGAAAAATAAAGTTCAAGTTTTCAAGTTTTCAAGTCTCTCTCTTTTATATATGTATTTTGTCCAGAGGGCTGGATGTAAAAAAGCATGTTATTGCTTACTCTATTACTTTCTATAAATAAAATTAATTAATTCTCTCTCTCTCTCTCTCTCTCTCTCTCTCTCTCTCTCTCTCTCTCTCTCTCTCTCTCTCTCTCTCTCTCTCTCTCTCTCTCTCCCCTCTCACGTAAACACACACGCATATGAGAGAGAGAGAGAGAGAGAGAGAGAGAGAGAGAGAGAGAGAGAGAGAGAGAGAGAGAGAGAGAGAGAGAGAGAGAGAGAGAGGGAGGTAGGGAGTGAAAGAGAGAGAGAGAGTTCTCCATTTTGTTATCCTCACTCCATCCCACCCCCTCAAAATCTGTTTGTTATTCAATTTGACAAGCATATTGTACTATATAGTGTTAACATTAATATTGACTAGTAACCTAAGCTACGAAGAAAGTGTTATATAAGCTTACTCTGTACTGTATTTTGCTTCGAGAGAAATTTGTCTAAATTCTTCTTCTTCACACAATTGACATGCAGGGCATGCATTTACTTTCTGATTTAGCCTTATAGTCAAAGTACACAGATATGCAGAGAGAGAGAGAGAGAGAGAGAGAGAGAGAGAGAGAGAGAGAGAGAGAGAGAGAGAGAGAGAGAGAGAGAGTGTGAATGCGAAATTGTAATCAGAGAGAGAGAGAGAGAGAGAGAGAGAGAGAGAGAGAGAGAGAGAGAGAGAGAGAGAGAGAGAGATGTCGATTCTTAATGGCAACACAGTGAGCTGTAAGTCATATTAAGGTCTGTGTACACATTAACATTATTCACAAGATATTTCTATTTCCCCATGGCAACACAGTGAGCTGTAAGTCATATTAAGAGTGGGCTACCATCGTGTTGCCATGGGGAAATAGAACTATCTCGTGAATAATGTTAAAGGGGCACCCTGACGGATGCGTTTTTGCAAGAAACACGTCCAGATCAGCAGGAAAACACACTTTACAAAAATCGCAACACTCACTTTGCTCTGGTTTCCCAGAAATCAAGCCGTCAAAAAGGCGATTCCTCCTTAGCGGAGGTGCTGGAAGTCAAATTCTTTCACCCAAAGAGAAGGCGTTTGCCGTCTCTTTTTGAATGGCCGCCTGTGTTTAGATCAAATCCTTTACATGAACTTTTCGCAATACAAGCCTTTTTTTTTCTTTTTTTTTAAATTTTTATACAGTTTATCTAAAGTAGTTTTGCTCACAACAAAGGAAATAGCTCCTTTTTTTTTGTTACTGCACTACAAAAAAAAAAACGCTTCAACCACAATGAGTGACCTCCACCCACCCCATCCAAAATGACTACTCTCTCCGGCATCTCCGCCAAGGAAAAATCGCCGTTTTGACGGTTTCTAAGAAACCAGAGCAAAGTGAGTGTTCCGATCCTTGAAAAGTCTGTCTTTCTGGTGATCTCGTCGTGTTTCTTGCAAAAACTCATCCGTCCGAGTCCACCTTTAACGTGTACACAGACCTTTATTTAACCAACCGCATAGCCATAGGCCTAATAATGATCTCGGCTGCTGACAGCTTGAGCAACGACCCTAGACTATTTTTGGTTTGAGTTTGGTGTCTGGTCGTGCAAAGCGCCGCCGAGTCGCGTGCATTGCTTGCCATTGGTGTTTCATTAAACTCTGGAAATAGGTAAGTGTAATTGCTAGGCCTTATAATGTGAAGCAAAGCCTATACATGTGTATCTCTTTTGTTGCTTTAATGAAATTTTGTTTGGATAATTTGCCGAAAAATTACGTCGATTAGAAACACTGCAAGCGATAAGCTTAGAACTCGGAACGGACAACCGGTTCACGGTTGGGCCGGTCTGCGCACGTGCGAAGTGTTAGGGATAGGTTTAGGGTTGGGGTTAGGGATAGTGATAGGTTTAGGGTCAATTGGTAAAGGTCATGTGCCACCCCCCCTGACATTTCTCGGTTAATTGTATTTTTCCGTTTTTGCCTTTCTTACCATACATAAAGCTGTATTTAAGGAACAATTTTTAGCTAATAACCTTTTTGGAATACTAACCCCTAGCTACTTATTTTTACGAGCTACCTTTTTTCATGCGACACCCCTCACC
This sequence comes from Phymorhynchus buccinoides, assembly GCA_017654935.2. Lineage (NCBI taxonomy): Eukaryota > Metazoa > Mollusca > Gastropoda > Neogastropoda > Raphitomidae > Phymorhynchus > Phymorhynchus buccinoides. Next base: position 62,968,858 of record CM065681.1, on the reverse strand, counting down.
CTCACACACTTTACATGAATTATTGTCTTAGTACACACACACACAAACACAAACACAGACACACACACACACACACACACACACACACACCACACACACACACACACACACACACACACACACACACACACACCATCAACTTAACATTTTATCTATAAACAAAAGAAAGTAGGAAATAGGCCTAGTAGCAAAATAGAAACAGACAGCAGCAGAAAAGAAGCCGTTGCCAAACGAAAGTAGCCGATTTTCTTGGAAAGAGACTGATTGCCTTTCAGTTTCACCGGTGTCGCCTGTTCGCAGACATTTTCGGCGGGATTGAGCTTGCGTTGCGAGCTGAGGCCAGAAATGAGGCCTACATTAGGTCTACTCTGGGCTTGTAGTCATGAGTGCGGCTAAGACAACTAATCCGGGATGGGAAATGCGAATTAGTCTTAGCTACACATCCGATTGGCAGTTTAGACTCATTTGCATTTTCCATCCCGGTGTTGCATAAAATATTTTACCCATAAAATAAATACTCTTTTCCCCGCTTTCAAATTGTTTGCTGTTTGGGAAAGATTCGTCCCTAAATACATTCAGTAAATATTATACATTCAGAGGCGTCTTGTGGCATGCTAGAAGAACAGAAGATTCATCATTAAATATTGAGAAGTCAGGGATATTTTTCTAATATTTATTTGTGTTTGCACGGATGGTTGTTTATATCGTCCGCCATTTTGGAAAATATGAAACTGACATGGCTTTGTATATCGATTTATCGGCAAAAATTTAGATTTACACCCTCCTGCTCTATTACTTAGTTCTTTCCATGTAGATTGAGCACTTAGTATCAATATTTTAAATAACAGTTGACTTATTTGTCACATGAAAGAAGAACAGTTCTAGTGCGCTTTCGAAGGGTATTTATTTTACGGAATTTATTTTTTTACTCATGACACCGGGATGGGAAATGCGAATTAGTCTCAGCTACACATCCGATTGGCAGTTTAGACTCGTTTGCATTTTCCATCTGGATTAGTTGTCTTAGCCGCATATCATGACTACAGGCCCTGTGCTGGGCGGGAAATCTCTCTCTCTCTCTCTCTTCCATTCTCTCTCTGCACGTAGGCCTAATCTTAGGTTTTGATGCGCGCGCGCGCGGGTGTATGCATGAGTGCGTTTGTGCGCATGCGCGGGTGTTTGTATGAAATTGTTTTGTATGAAAATCGTTGAAGTGGCTGTGCTGAAAGCTGGAGGTGTCGCCGCGCGAGCGAGTATTAGGATGGCGATGACTTTGACTGTACCGTACCATTGCAAGAATCCGTAGGCCAAACTTGGGATTGCTGTGGCTTTAGAGCTGTTTTTAGGACACGGAAAGAATTATACGTGGTTATTGATTCCGAGTGGGGGGGGGGGGGGGGGGGGGGGGTATAATTGCATTTTGCGAAGCTTTTTGGAGGCTGTCAAGAGACAGCCTATTAGTATTGGGTAAGGAATCATGTGACTTTTGCTCGTGGAGGTCACGTGATTTTGGCCAGTTCTACAGGCTCATGGAGGGTCACGTGACTTGCTTGGCGTATCAGAGTTGTCTTCCCTTTGTCATTGAAGTTGTCTGCCCTTTTTAATTGAGCGTGCGACTCTACATGTAATGTAGGTCCGTGTGTGCGACGCGCTGGTGGATCATTGAGAACCTCATGAATATGCATCAGCCTAACAGACTGGTGACCTGGGACGGTATTCATGTCGAGATAGCATGAGACTTAGCATGATGCTAACTTAGAAGCTCTTCCAAAAGTCCTATTAAATCCTATAGGACATTGGAAGAGCTTCTAAGTTAGCATCATGCTAAGTCTCATGCTATCTCAACGTGAATACCGTCCCAGAACATGTTAACCGACAGAGTTAGGCTGTGACTGCGTCAATCTCTCTCTCTCTCTCTCTCTCTCTCTCTCTCTCTCTCTCTCTCTCTCTCTCTCTCTCTCTCTCTCTCTCTTTTTCTCTGCCTTGCACGGCTTCCAATTTTGTTTCCACATACTATCTCTTTTTGTCTCTGTCTTTTGCCCTGCCTTTTCCTGCCTCTCTCCCTGCTCTCTGTCTCTGTCTGTCTGCCTGTCTCTGTCTGTCTGATTGTCTCTCTCTCTCTCTCTCTCTCTCTCTCTCTCTCTCTCTCTCTCTCTCTCTCTCTCACACACACACACACACACGCACACAAAGCAAAACAAAAGCATGTTATTGCTTACTCTATTACCCTCTATAAATATAAAATTCATTCAATTCAATTATCTCTCTCTCTCTCTCTCTCTCTCTCTCTCTCTCTCTCTCTCTCTCTCTCTCTCTCTCTCTCTCTCTCTCTCTCTCTCTTAACTAGGCTAGGCTAGTAGGGCCTAGTGCGTGCGTGCTTCCACCACACTTTCTTCACTGGAGTTGCTGTCGTCTGCTAAGCCTCATTATTCTCTCTCTCTCTCTCTCTCTCTCTCTCTCTCTCTCTCTCTCTCTCTCTCTCTCTCTCTCTCTCTCTCTCTCTGTGCGTAAGCAGCCTTGCTTTCACTGGAGTTTGTGTCGTCTGCTTAAACTTGCATGTCTAAAAACAAATATTATGCATAGCATACGAATAGCGTGCAAAAAAATTTGCAGAATTTTGAAAGCCAAACGATTTTACATTAAAGTTGTGTATTATTACGCTTCTGCAAAGAGAATTATGAAGAAAACAAATTTTGTGTTGTAAGAACGAGGCGTGAATTGTATGATGATAATACCCTTGACAGGGCCCATCCTCATTTTGGCATTTTTTTTTTAAAAGTGTACAACCACCATTACTAAACCTTTGCAAAATCACAGAAGTGCATTGCTAAACTTTTGCAAAATCACAGCAAGTGCATTGTTAAAAATAAATAAAAGCTGCATTCATCATAAAAATGACAACAAAAATAATAAAAGGACTGCACATAACATTTTTACTCCTCGCCTTTTAGGCGGGAAAAACCTTTTCAGGGCCTCAAATGGCACACCGTTAAAGGAGCACTCTGACTTATGAGTTTTTGTAAGAAACACGCCGAGATCACCAGGAAAACACCCTTTACAGAGATTGCAACACTCACTTTGCTCTGGTTTTCTATAAGTCAAATCGGCGATTCCTCTTTGGCGGAGGAGCAGGAAGTCAAATGCTTTCACTCAAAGAGAAGGCGAGCGCTGTCTCTTTTCTGATGGCTGCTAAATCGTTTGCACGAAAGTTTTGCAATACAAGCATTAAAAAAAAAAAAATTAAGGTCAAGATGTGCCACCCCCCTGCATTTCTCGGTTAATTCCATTTTGCCGTTTTTGCCTTTCTTACTAAGCATAAAGCTGTATTTCATTAACCTTTTTTTTTTAGCTAATAACCTTTTTGGAATACTAACCCTGTCCCATAACCCTAGGCCATTATCTAATAGGACACCCCCCCCCCCCCCCCCCCCCCCCCCCCCCCCACCCCCATGTACTGCAGTGTACGGCGTCATTTGTCACAGTCGTGGTTGATTGCGTTTTTCCGTCTTGTAGGGTTGGGTGGGTGGTAAGGTTAAGCTTAGGGCTAGGGTTAGGGCTAGGGTTAGTATTCCAAAAAGGTTATTAGCTAAAAAAGGTTCATAAAATACAGCTTTATGTTTGGTAAGAAAGGCAAAAACGGAAAATTGCAAATTAACCGAGAAATGCAGGGGGGGGGGGGCACATCTTTACCTTTACCCGTTTTTCTAAAGGAGTTTTACTCACAACAAAAGAACCAGATCCATTTTGTTTGTTACTGCACTACAAAAAAAAGAAAACGCTTCAACCACAATAAGTGAACTTCACCCACCCAATCCAAAATGGCTTTTCTCCAGTATCTCTGCCAAAGAGGAATCACGCTGTTTTTACAGTTTAATTTCTAGGAAACCAGAGCAAAGTGACTTTTCTGATCCTTGAAAAGGCTGTCTTTCTGGTGATCTCGACATGTTTCTTGCAAAAACTCATCCGTCAGGGTCCACCTTTAAACATTCTTGCTACCCCCCCCCCCCCCCCTCCCCCTCCCCCGTTGCCAATCGCTAACTATACTAAGCTACTGTCGGACACGCTCCACCCCACCCCTTCACTCCACCGACGATCGTGTCGTCTGCTTTTAGCCTTTGCAAAATCACAGAAGTGCCTTGCCAAACTTGCTAAATCACAGCAAGTGCATTGTCAAAAAAAGATAAATTCAAAAATGCATTCATCATGATAATAACAAAAACAAAAGTAAAATGACTGCACACTTAACATTTTTATGTTTCGCCTTTTTGGCAGGAAAAACCTTTACAGGGCCTCAAAACAAAGCGAAATGTATCATGTCAAATGGATTTCATTTAGCAGACGATGTTCTCTTGGGGGGGGGGGGGGGGGGGGAGTTTACTGTGAAGCAAAGCTGTTCGTTTTGCTATTACTCGGATATTAGAAACAACATTATTTCTTTCTGTATTGCTTGGCATTGTAAATTCATCAAACCCTTTCTTTTGAAGAAATACTTACGGATGGACTTTACATTCTTCTATCCTCACGTTCATTTATCAGTTGACTATTCCTTGACCCCGCCCCCTTTCTTCTTCATCCGTGTGCATCACACGACCGTTGAGAGACTCATGAATATGCTTTAGCCTAGCAATCTGACCAAAAGCTATGGAAGCAGGCCTAGTACAAAGGTTAGCAGACGGACACAATCATTTGACAGTCAAAGATGAACATGAGCCAAGTTTGGTTCTTTTCAGTTTCATTCACACAACCGTAGGCTGAGCCTAACCATACTCTCGTTGTGTTTATGACTCTATCTCAAAAGTCAAAGTCTGGTTTCTCTCAGTTTCATGACAACAACCCTAGGCTGATCCTAGCCCTGTTCTCTTCAGACTCTCGATCTCAAAGTCTGATTCTTTTCAGGTTCATGACAACCCAAGGCTGATCCTAACCCTATCCTCATCGTGTTTATGATTCTCGATCTCAAAGTCTGGTTCTTTTCAGTTTAATGACAACAACCGTAGGCTGATCCTAACCCTATCCTCTTCGTACGACTCTCGATCTCGAAGTCTGTTTTTTTCCCAGTTTTATGACAATAACCCTAGGCTGATCCTGGCCCTATCCTATTCATTTGTATGGCTCTCAGTATCAAAGTCTGGTTCTTTACAGTTTCACAACTACCCTAGGCTGATCGTAACCATATCCTCTTCATGTTTATGACTCGATCTCAAAATCTGGTTTATTTCAGTTTCATGACAACATGTATAGGCTGATCCTAACCGTATCATATTCATGATTGCGACTCTCGATCTCAAAGTCTGGTTCTTTTTAGTTTCATGACAACTCTAAGCTGATCCTAACCCTATCCCCTACATTGTTTATGATTCTTAATCTCAAAGTCTGGTTCTTTTCAGTTTAATGACAACAACCCTAGGCTGATCCTAACCCTATCCTCTTCGTGTTTCGGTTCTCGATGTCAAAGTCTGGTTTCTTTTAGTTTCATGGCAATAACCCTAGGCTGATCCTAACCCAATCTTCTTTGTGTTTATGACTTGATCTCAAAGTCTGGTTCTTTTCAGTTTCGTTACAACAACCCTCCCTGTCAACAACTTAAGGCTGATACTACCCTTATTCTCTTCATGTTTATGACCATCAATCTCAAAGTCTGGCTTCTTTCAGCTTCATGACAATAACCCTAGGCTGATCCTAACCCTATTCTCTTCATGTTTATGATTCTCGATCTCAAAGTCTGGTTCTTTTCAGTTTCATTACAACATCCTTAGGCTGATCCTAACCCTATCCTTTTCATGTTTAAGACTCTCGATCTCAAAGTCTCTTTCTTTTCAGTTTCATGACAACAAACCTAAGCTGATCCTAACCATATCATCTACGTGTTTACGACTCTCGATCTCAAAGTCTGGTTCTTTTTAGTTTCACGACAATAACCCTAGGCTGACCTTAGCCCTATCCTATTCAATTTTATGGCTCTCGATCTCTCAAAGTCTGGTTCTTTTCAGTTTCACAACAACCCTAGGCTGATCTTAACCCTATCTTCTTCATGTTTATGACCCTCGATCTCAAAGTCTGCTTTCTTTCAATTTCATGACAACCCTTGGCTGATCCTAACCTTGTCATGTTTACGACTCTCGATCTCAAAGTCTGATTCTTTTCAGTTTTACAACAACAACCCTAGGCTGATCCTAACCCTATCCTCTTCATGTTTATGACTTGATCTCAAAGTATGGTTTCTTTCATTTTCATGACATCCCTAGGCTGATCCTAGCCTTATTTTCTTCTTGTTTACTACTCTTGATCTCAAAGTCTGGTTTCTCTCAGTTTTATGACAATAACCCTAGGCTGATCCTAACCCTACTCTCTTTATGTTTACTACTCAATCTCAAAGTCTGGTTCTGTTCAGTTTTATGACAACAACTCTAGGCTGATCCTAACCCTAAACTTTAAGTGTTTATGATTCTCGATCTCAAAATCTGATTTATTTCAATTTCTTGACA
>CM065681.1:62937373-62947373 GCA_017654935.2 Phymorhynchus buccinoides | reverse complement strand
AAGTCTCATGCTATCTCGACATGAATACCGTCCCAGAATGATAAAACTGTTGGTGATATGACGGTGATGGTTGTGGTGCTGCTTTCGATAATAGGCCTAATGACGTAAGAATGATGATGAAAATAGTGATCATATAATAATAATAATAATAATGATAATTTATATAGCGCTTATTCTCCTTATGGGGCTCTAAGCGCTTCACAAAGAAGTTAAAAATCTGAGCAAAAACAACAACAAAACAACGCACTTATCATAAGGAACAACCCGAAACGAAATCACGATAACTACATTTACCCGTCACCCCCCCCCCCCCCCCCCCCCCCCCCCTTTCACACTCCCCTAGAATCCAAACCATTACAAATAGTTCTTTCCACGCAAAAGGCATTTTCTCACACTACCCGCCCGCCCCCGCATTCATCATCCCCCTTCATAGACCTCAAGCTGACCTACTTTTCATAGATCTCCCAGCACGCACGCATGCATGCACACACACGCGTGCGCGCATGTGCAGAGGGACAAATACCCCGGCCTAACACGAACGTGAATATGTCTGACGTTGGGTTTCTGTTTTCACAGCCGAAACACTGACATTTACTAACACTACTCCAAATGTTTTTCACTATTTCTCAGGGAGACAGATTTTTGCTGCTTCTGCGAGCACTGCCCACCTTGGCATGCCTGCTGTACCTCAGTGGCTCCCTGCCGCTCAAGCTGGTTCGGGCCTACAGAAGGGGCCACTACTTTGACTGGAGAGACGATCAAAGGGAGATCAGTGACTGCACGCTGTCCGACATCGGGGCCTCTGATGCCGGAACCTACGTCACGAATCTCTTTCGGAAACCGGTGGTTAAAATGTAAGAGTAAAGATGGATACTTTGGAGTTTGAAGAGTTTATAATTTTATTTATAGTACAAGTTTGAGGACCTTTTGTATCCTTTCACACACTCTCTCTCTCTCTCTCTCTCTCTCTCTCTCTCTCTCTCTCTCTCTCTCTCTCTCTCTCTCTCTCTCTCTCTCTCTCTCTCTCTCTCTCTCTCTCTCTCTCTCTCTCTCTCTCTCTCTCTCTCACACACACACACACACACACACACACACACACACATACATACACACACACAGGCACACACACACACACACATATACACACACACACACACACACACACGCGCGCGCGCGCGCGTGCGTGAGGCAAACCACAGGCCATAGCACATACCCTGTTACATCGAAGACCTAACTTTTTAATATTTTTCTCACAATCGGAATTTTTTCCTTGTCTGTTTTATTACTTACATTCTTAACCCAATTGCTATCCTTATCCCAAGCCTTAACCCTTAACCCTAACCCCAATTATGACGTAGGTCAGAAAAGGTCTAGATTCATCTTTTGTTGTCACATTGGGAATGTCTTTTGTTTTTCGATTATAACCCTAACCCTAGCATGTGCACGCACGCATACACGCACGCACACACGCACACACACACACGCGCGCTCACGCACGCACGCACGCACACACGCACACACGCACACACACACACACACACACGCACACGCACGCACACATACGCATACACACACACACACACATTCACACTCACGCACGCGCGTAAAAACACACACACCAGCTAAACCTTCAGTTATTTGAGTTCCTGAAAACATGCGAGTTCCTGCTTTATATGCAATTTTGCTTATCGTGTGCTTAAAAAAAGGGCGCTTTTTTCTGCAGGTATTTGTGGGTGGAGAGTGGAGAGGGATGGGTGCGTATTTGCACATATAAAATTGCAAGTGGTCTTAAACTTTTGTTGTCTGTTGGATAGATTTACGATAGGTGAAGACGGGGTAAAAAGCCCATGGGCGGGTAAGAAGCCCATGCCAAATATCTCATGAAATGAAGCAAATTTCAGTCACAGTTTGCCCATGAGACAAGTGGTAATGTTTAGCATTCGTCTCATGGGCAAATTTGACTGAAATTTGCTTTATTTCATGAGATAATTGGCATGGGCTTCTTACCCGCCAATGGGCTTTTTACCCCGTCTTCCCCTATTCTGTCTGTTTAGCCTTGTATTGGTTCCTTTCTCCATCCAAGGGCATATCAAATATGCCTTAGAGTCAAAACGGACTATCTCCAGAGAATCTATTCATTTATTATGGAATTTATTGCGAAAACTATTAACTTGTATATGAAAAAAGACACACCAAAAAAGGCTGAAGAAATATAAATAGCATAATCTCCATTTTGAATTATTTCAGTCTTTTTTTTTTAATACAAGTAATTGGGTTTCTCAATAAGTTCAATAATAAGTCTATGGACTATCTGGAAATAGTCCATTTTCACTCTAAGGTATCGTTATATTATTGTCATGTAATTGCTGAAGGAATACATAACTTGGTTCCTTTTGATGTCTTAAGGGCATACTTTTCGGTGATTGATTCGTGTCATATCACCCTAGGGGGGCACACCAATAGTGCGCCTTGTACGAAAGCGCGACCATAGGGGAACACGGGGTAAAAAGCGCATGGGCGGGTAAGAAGCCCACCCCAATTATCTCATGAAATGAAGCAAATTTCAGTCTCATTTTGCCCATGAGACGAGCGTTAATGTCTAGTATTCGTCTCATGGGCAAATTTGACTGAAATTTTCTTTATTTCATGAGATAATTGGGGTGGGCTTCTTACCCGCCCATGCGCTTTTTACCCCGTCTTCCCCTACTGTCATAACTTTCTGACATACCAATTGCGCGACCGTGGCATATACCAACTGCGCGACCGTGGCATATACCAATTGCGCGACCCATCGTAAACTTTGCCTTACACATACACGATTATTTGGTGACCCTTGTGTTACTGAAAAGCACGGCATTCCACATTCAACAACCATTGTCTTGCATGAATTTTGTGATAATGAACCTTTATTTTACAACGGTAAAAGTATTGGCCGTGACTGGCCATTTTTCATACTAGCCGTTAATACAAACACAAGAATGGTAAGAGAGAGAGAGAGAGAGAGAGAGAGAGAGAGAGAGAGAGAGAGAGAGAGAGAGAGAGAGAGAGAGAGAGATTTTTAGTAATATTTTAGTAATGGTTGCAATTTTCTTCAACTATGACAGACCCAGGACGGCTGAAACTGCAAAGGACCGCATTTTGGCCTCTCTGAAGTTCTGGTTCCATCGTTTAATTTATAAGAAGAAGCGAGGTGAGTGTTAGCATTATTTGAGTTTTGTGCTTTTTGTTATCTTAACCCTTTCACCGCCAATGTCGCATTTATGCACCACAATATTTTAACACCCATGTCACTAAGTGACTAACAGGCATCAAATCAGGGCCTGTTATCCGAAGATCCTATTTTCTTAATTTTGGGAAGTAAGGATAGGCCTAATGTTATACATGTCACAGAGGAATTCACAATATTGCAGATACAATTTTTTTTCTACATCCCAGTTAAGTTTAATGGCATATTGTGGCTGAAAAGTGGCTGGTGGCGAAAGGGTTAATGTGAGATCAACCCGAACAGAAATGTCAATGAGTGTTCTTCTTCTCGAACCTGAATCAGTAAATGTTCTGTTTTTATCATTTGCAAATGTGTGTGCGTGTGCGTGCGTGCGTGCGTGTGTGTGTATGAAGTGAAGTCAAGTCAAAATCATCTTTATTGAGGGTTAAAGAATAAGCTGACAAAGCTTTTTTCACCCTGCCCTCTCTCCTGTGTGTGTGTGCGTGCGTGCGCGTGCGCGTGCGCGTGCGCGTGTATGTGTGTCCCTTTCCTGTGATTTGTTTTTGTGTGTCTGTGTGACACGCATATATGTGTACCACTACAAGAGTGGGAATGTGCCCTGGGCGAGGAGGCATCTTCACTGTAAACAAATAGCAGCCCCGCCCTCCAAAATAGTAGTGGCCTTCTCTGCTCTTTAGAAGTCGTGGTTAGACACAACTGACTAGCACGCATACGCGCGCACACGCGCACACGCACGCACACACGCACACACACACGCACACACACACAGACTACACACACACACACACAGACTACACACACACACACACATACGCGCACGCACAGACACACACACACACACACACACACACACACACACACACACACACACACACACACACACACACACACAGAGACCACACACACACACATATACACACACAGACTACACACATACACACACACACACAGACTACACACACACACACAGACTACACACACACACACACACACACACACACACACACACACACACACACACACACAGAGATAGACTAGACACACACGCAGCCACACTGGTAGCTTACGCATGCTAACTGACAGCAGTGATGAGAAGAGAGAGATGACGATGTGATGATGATGATTGCAGGCTTCCGCTATCCAGCCCGTTTGATCTCCATCCTCTTCACTGCTGTCATCATTGTGTACATGGTGAGCATTAATAGGGGAAGACGGGGTAAAAAAAAGCCCATGGGCGGGTAAGAAGCCCATGCCAATTTTCTCATGAAATAAAGAAAATTTCAGTCAAATTTGTTCATGAGACGAATGCTAAACATTAACACTCGTCTCATGGGCAAAATGTGACTGAAATTTGCTATTTCATGAGATAATTGGCATGGGCTTCTTACCCGCCCATGGGCTTTTTACCCCGTCTTACCCTATAAACGTAGAATCGTGTGCGCGCGCGCGTGCTTGTGTGTGTGTGTGTGTGTGTCAAGTCAAGTCAAGTCAACGTTTTAGTTCCAGATGGAACATTGAATAAGCAAATGATTACTTTTTTTCCCATCAAGCCATCCATAAAATAATTTAAAAAATAACGAAAAACTAGGAAACGTGTGTGTGTTTGCGTGTGTGTGTGTGTGTGTGTGTGTGTGTGTGTGTGTGTGTGTGTGTGTGTGTGTGTGTGTGTGTGTGTGTGTGTGTGTGTGTGTGTGTGTGTGTGTGTGTGTGTGTGTGTGTGTGTGTGTGTGTGTGTGTGTGTAGCCCATGGTTTTGGGATTTTTAAGCACTGATGAAGGACAACAGCCTTTTCAACAACTGACAAAAAGTCATTGTTGTTTGTCACGTCATGGTATTATTGGATGATACTTTAACCCTATACAATTGTCAATATGTGACGTAACTGGACACATGATATAACATAATATTATGTGCTTCCGATAATAGGCATGGGTGTGTGTGTGTAAATTTTGACCAAATGACAACTTTTTCATTGCCACTGGGTTTAACGTATGTTAAATTTATCGTCTCATCTGAAAGAAAGACTCCACGTTCAAACCGTAAGGCCTAGTGCAAAGCGAGAGGACAAAAATCCCCTGTACCCTGGTTCGAACTCGGGTTTAATTGACACGAGGCGAACGCGTTACCGCTGTGCCACTCTACACTATATAGTAAGCTACAGTAATCCGTTCCCCCCAAAAAAAATCTTAAACGAGAGGGAGTGTTTTAACGGAGGATCTTATAATAGAGCTTTGACTGTACAACCATTTTGGTATTGAAGCATGAAGAATGATTGTTCCCTTTGAGGCTCTTTTAACTCTCTCTTAATTAAAACCCTTTCAACGCTAGCCATTCCTCAGCCAAAAATTTACCATTAAACTTAGGGGAAGACGGGGTAAAAAGCGCATGGGCGGGTAAGAAGCCCACCCCAATTATCTCATGAAATAAAGAAAATTTCAGTCAAATTTGCCCATGAGACGAATGCTAAACATTAACGCTCGTCTCATGGGCAAAATGAGACTGAAATTTGCTTCATTTCATGAGATAACTGGGGTGGGCTTCTTACCCGCCCATGCGCTTTTTACCCCGTCTTCCCCTACCTGGGTAGAGAAAATAAATCGTCTGGAATACTGGGGATTCGTCTGTGACATGCATAAAACAGGGTCTATCCTTACCTCCCAAAATTAAGACCATACTAGGTCACTAGATACCAGACCCTCATATGATGCCTTTCAGTGACATGGGTGTTAACCCTTTCACCGCCAGCCATATTTCAGACAAAAATTACCATTAAACTTACCTGGGTAGAGAACAAAATCCATCTGCAGTATTGGGGATTCTCCTGTGACATATATAAAATAAGGTCTATCCTTACTTCCCAAAACTCAGACAATAGGGTCTTTGGATAATATACCCCAATTTGATGCCTTATAATGACATAGGTGTTAAATCACTGTGGTGCTAAAATGCAACTTTGGCGGTGAAAGGTTAAATTATTGTGGTGCCAAGAGGCGACAGTGGCGATGAAAGGGTTTTAATTCACTGTTGGTCAGATGACCGTGGAGATTCTGGCATTCGCTCCGCGCATTTTTGACCCTGCCCTTGACAACATCAACCACAACATTGAGGTAGCGCAGGCCAAAGAGGACAGTGAGCATGACGACGCCCTCATTGGATATTCCGCAGACAATGTCGGTATGCTTAAGCTGCGTTGGCGACTGATCAACGGTTTTAAAGGTGAACCCTGTTATAACGTGATGATAAAGTAGGCGAATGAGTCGCGCTTAATAATAAAAACTGCGAATAACAGAAATTAATGTTATATTAATATGTGTGATGTTTGCCCATTGAATTCTACTCAAACAATTTTTTTTTATCAGTGTTGACGTTAGCTTTAAAGGTGGACCCTGACGGATGGTGTTTTTTTTTAAGAAACACGTCAAGATCACCAGAGAGGCAGCCTTTTCAAGGATCGGAACACTCACTTTGCTCAGGTTTCCTAGAAAGCAAACCGTCAAAACGGTGATTCCTCCTTGGCAGAGATGCCGGAGAGAGAAGCCATTTTGGATCGAAAATCGCATATCCACAATAAAAGCAAACCGGCACTGAGATTTCTTTTCATACTATGTTTATCCTTAATTTGGATATCATCTCAGTAGTTGGCCCTCTCTAGTCATGTCTATTAGTTTTTCAAATTAAAATTTCAGAACATTATTATTTTCTTCATTTTAAATTAACATTTGTTTTACTATTTCTGGTTTAACTTAGTGCTGGTTTGCTTTTATTGTGGATTTTCGATTTGGTGCAAAGAAGACACAATTCTCTTGTAGAATGTCTTCTTGCTCAAGTTGACATCCAATGGACAATCAAATTGCAGGCTGATCATGCAAACTGATGAGATCTTCACAGTTCGAAACAGCTGTCTTTGCATAAGGCACTGTCCCTCCCCCATTGGGAGAAAAAGTAAATCAGCACATTTTATTAATTTTGTTTTCCCGTTTCATTTCAGAACACGGAACATTTCACAAAGTTAACGTTAACTGGTTTTGTTTCTGAGGTTCACAAATACAAACATTGGACACAGGAAAGTTTTATCAAAGCAAACTATTCTGCATTTCAAATGCACCAGCTTTTCAGTCCTTCAGAGTAGGGGTACGGAGCTCAGCCATGCACTGAGATTTCTTTTTCATACTATTTTTATCCTTAATTTGGATATCATTTCAGTAGTTGGCCCTCTCTAGTCATATCTATTAGTTTTTTTAATTAAAATTTCAGAACATTATTATTTTCTTCATTTTAAATTAACATTTGTTTTACTATTTCTGGTTTAACTTAGTGCTGGTTTGCTTTTATTGTGGATTTTCGATTTGGTGCAAAGAAGACACCATTCTCTTGTAGAATGTCTTCTTGCTCAAGTTGACATCCAATGGACAGTCAAATTGCAGGCTGATCATGCAAACTGATGAGATCTTCACAGATCAAAACAGCTGTCTTTGCATAAGGCACTGTCCCTCCCCCATTGGGAGAAAAAGTAAAGCAGCACTCTCTTTTTTTCAGAACACGGAACATTTCATAAGTTAACGTTGACTGGTTTTGTTTCTGAGGTTCACACATACAGACATTGGACACATAAAAGTTTTATCAAAGCAAATTATGTATTTTTTTCCCAAAGCATTTGCAGGCTTTGCACCGAGGAAGAGACATGGTCTCGAAATATTTGCAATTTTAATAAATGTTTTAACAGTTATTTCCATTTGTTGTGTTTTCTTTTTTTTTCCTGCTATATATATATATAGACTTTCAATCTGGTGCAAAGAGGACAACCTTTCTCTTGTAGAAAGTCTTCTAGCTCAGTTTGAATGTTCACTGTGGACATACTTTGCAGGCCGATATGCAGACTGAAGAATCTTTCTCAAAGATGAAACAGCTGTCTTTGCATAGGCATTGTCTATCTCCCCCATTGGGAGAAAAAGTAAATCAGCACATTATTTTCTTTTATTCTTTTCAGAACACAGAATAAATTGTAAAGTTAAAATTAAAGTTATTCAGTTTCTTTCTTAGGCTCACAAACTTAAATATTGGACACAAAACAAGTTTTTTTCAAGCAAACTATATATATATATAAGAGGAAAGTTTAATGGTGTGGTTGTTTTTTCTTCTTCAATTCTTGTACGTTTATATTATACTTGGAAGAAGGAAAGCGCATCAGTCTACCTGATCCAGGCACACCTCTCTACATTCCTCCTCACCGGGAGTATGTTGGTGTTTACTACGATTTCTATGACCTCCCTTATTGAATCCTTCACTGGATCCACCAACATGGCATCCCATCTCTTCTACTCTCTTCGAGGGATTGTAACTTTAGAACATTATTATTTTTGTTATTTTACACAAGATTGTTACCATTTCTTTTTAATTAAGTGCTGGTTTGCTTTTATTGTGGACTTTCAATCTGGTGCAAAGAGGACAACCTTTCTCTTGTAGAAAGTCTTCTAGCTCAGTTTGAATGTTCACTGTGGACATACTTTGCAGGCCGATATGCAGACTGAAGAATCTTTCTCAAAGATGAAACAGCTGTCTTTGCATAGGCATTGTCTATCTCCCCATTGGGAGAAAAAGTAAATCAGCACATTATTTTCTTTTATTCTTTTCAGAACACAGAATAAATTGTAAAGTTAAAATTAAAGTTATTCAGTTTCTTTCTTAGGCTCACAAACTTAAATATTGGACACAAAACAAGTTTTTTTCAAGCAAACTATATATATATAAGAGGAAAGTTTAATGGTGTGGTTGTTTTTTCTTCTTCAATTCTTGTACGTTTATATATATATATATATATAGAGAGAGAGAGAGGTAGAGTAATCTGGATGGCATCTGGCAGTCTTCAAGGAGTAAGAGTTCAGTGTTGGTGTCAAAACAAATTGACAGAATAAAACGAGAAGAATAAAACACCACTCTTGCAGCCGCATCGTTCGCCTTTTAATTTATTTTTTCGCCAATATTTCGCTTCTTCAATGAAGCTTCATCAGGGCTGTAACATAACATTATGCATTTGAATGTACATATACTTCTTTCCTCACGCATTCTTTCATAACCATAAAAAAGTAATAAAAAAGTAATAACAATAAAGATTATGCAAATAAGAGGTTGACTTCTAACTTGTAATCCTCTGTTTTGCACTTTTGATATTCTTGGGTAGAATTGGAGGGGGGGGGGGGGGGAGAAATGCATATCAAATATGCTACACGAAAAAAGTGAAAGGGGTGGGGGGAGGGGAAGGAGGGGGGTGTGGGGTGGATGGGGGAGGGGGGGGGGGGCACATGTTGTTAGTCAATCCTCAAAAGCACCTTAAAATGTCCCATGTAAAAATGAGCATTTTAAAATTAATATCAATACTCACAGCCCGTATTTTTTACTATATTCTTACTATGGCTCCCCCCCCACCTGCGTGCGCATCTCGACCCTTCCAACGGAAGTGTCGCCATCTTAGTCCTTATTTGTGTGTAAATAAAGTGAAAATGTTATCTAAATGTGTAAAGAAAACATCCAGATGTTATAAATACAGCTTAGATAAGTTTCGAATTGGAACAGCATCGATCTGGCATTTTTCAAAAAAAGTTACTGACTAAGATGGCGGTCTCCCATAATATGGCGCTCCTTGTGGCCGGATATGACGACACGTGGGTACCAGCCATTGTTGAAAACATTTCCTTCAGCAAATGAAACATTATACAACATGAATTATTTCCTTGTACTCGTTTTCCAACACATTCACTGCCTCATTCTTTGAACGAA
>CM065681.1:62929873-62932373 GCA_017654935.2 Phymorhynchus buccinoides | reverse complement strand
ACCATACCCGTAACCAGTCCACTCTTCCTTCCTTCAAGTCCCAACTAAAGACCCACTTCTTCAGAAAAGCTTTCTCTCTGCAAAGTCTATTATCCTTTCCCCACTCTTGTTTTCCAGCTCATTGAAGACGTTGAGTATGAGGTTAACGCGTGCGCGTGTGTGTATGGGGTGGGGGTGGGGAGTAGGGGGGCAGGGGTGGGGATGGGGGGGGGGAGTGGGGGGATGGTTGGGGTGGTGGTGTTGAAGAGACGTGGGTGTTGGTGTGTTGTATTATGATTATATGCAATGCATTCTCTAATATGTATTTATTTTCATAGAGATGTATGGTGAGGATGCGTGGGCCAGTTTGTTAGAAATGTTTGCACGAATGGTGAGTGAAAAGCGCATTGAGTTGCTTTCCAAGATTATGCCCTATATAAGCATTATTAATTATTATTATTATTATAACTGCGACGGGGAGAGATTGCGCAGAGGCGGTTTATTGATGTTGGTTGATTAATAGCTGTCTTTTGAAGGCCTCAGCGGAGTTGGCTTGGACGGTGCTGTTATTCAGATGGTTCCACTCTGTTGGTGTTCTAACAAAGAAAGAGTTTTTGAACTGGTCGGTGTTTGAGGAGGGAACTTTTATTGCTTTGTTGTTGTTTCTAACTGAAGATCTGATTGGGTTCGACGAGTAAGGAAGTCCGGATCTTATCAGTCTGCTCGATTTGTGATGAGTGATGAAGTCTTCAGGGGGTAAGGCCGGTACTAACCCCTCAACCACTCTGTAGAGCATGGTCAGGCGGAGGTGATGGCGCCTTTGCTGAAGGGATGGAAGTTCAGTTTTATCAAGAAGTTTGCTGACACTGCCAGGCGTTGTGGACTTATTGTCGCCAGTGATGAAGCGGGCAGCATTTCGTTGCATACGTTCTATGCTGTCAATGTCTTTCTGTAAATAAGGGTCCCACACAACTGCACCATATTCTAGTAAAGGTCTGACTAGAGCTAGATAGGCATTGGTTTTACACCGTGCTGGGCAGCGACGGAGATTTCGCTGGAGTAAACAAAGGGTGCAGCTTGCTTTCTTTGTAATGTTGGAAATATGTGGTCCCCATTTTAGGTCCTCAGATAGAATGCCCAGGTATGGATTTGTTGGAACATGCTGGAGGGTGGTGTTGTTTAGTTGGTAATAGAAGTTGGATTTGTTGCGTAAAGATAGAATGTAGCACTTGGAAGCGTTGAAGCGCATGCCCCAAGTGTTCGCCCAGGTCTCAAGCTGTTGTAGATCTTCTTGCAGGGTCAGATGGTCCTTAAAATGATTAATTTCCCTATAAAGAAGGCAGTCGTCAGCGAATAATCTGATTTTTGATGTTCGATTGACAGCTTTTGGTAAGTCATTGATGTGGCAGAGAAATAGGAGGGGGCCGAGCACTGTACCTTGTGGGACTCCAGAGTCGACAGATTTTTTTTTGGACGAAGTTCCTTCTAACACTACTGTCATGGTTCTTTGAGTAAGGAAGCAGGAGAGCCACTGGTGGAGGGGGTCTGTAATTCCGTATTTTTTAAGTTTATGGAGGAGTTTGTCATGAGGCACAGTGTCAAAGGCTTTAGAAAAAAATCTAGAATGGCAATGTCTACTTGTTTTTTTTTATCAAAAGAGGACAGAAGGTCATGGCTTGTTGTGAGGAGTTGCGTTTCACATGAGTAGCCTGCACTGAATCCATGGTTGAGGTTGGTGAGGATGTTGTGGGATTGAAGATGGGACATTATGTGGCGGAAGATAATATGTTCTAGGATTTTACATGGGACAGAGGTGAAATGGGGCGGTAGTTTTGTGAGAGGTGTCTATTACCTTTTTTGTGCACGCTGGAAATATTTGCTGCAAGCCAGTCTGCTGGGAGGGAGGGAACCGGAGTCTAGGGATTTTTGGAAGATAACGCTAAGGGCTGGGGCTATTCGATCTCGCGAACACACATATACACTCACACTGACATGCACGGTGAGACACGCGCGTGCACACACACACACACACACACACACACACACACACACACACACACACACACACACACACACACACACACACACACACACACTCACCATGCAAAAAACACGCAATTTAATCAATTTCTTTTCCATCTTCAGATTTACGGAATCCGATTTGCAGGCTATCAAGTGGGCTACATAGCCTGGAGTAAGTCCCTCTCTCTCCCTCTCTCCCTCTCTCTCTCTCTCTCTCTCTCTCTCTCTCTCTCTCTCTCTCTCTCTCTCTCTCTCTCTCTCTCTAGCTTTGAACTAGTCTATGCCACATTTTGAAATTTATGATTTCAAAAAAGCCACAAAACACCAATGCTTTCAGCTTTCGAGATTTTTTATTATCTCTTATCAGGAAAATGAGTTTTAAAACTGACATCAGGTAAAAAGGTACAGCTACAAAATTTATAAAACTTTTCTGTGTCCAATGTCTGTATTTGTGAACTTCAGAAACAAAACCAGTTAACGTTTACTGTATGTATGTTTG
>CM065681.1:62907373-62924873 GCA_017654935.2 Phymorhynchus buccinoides | reverse complement strand
ACTGGTCCGTTGTCCCGCCTTTTGTTATAGAAATTCTTACAAAGATTGTATCCAAATTAATGCTGACATTTTCTCCAGTCACGCTGGGCCTAACTATTTCTTAGTAAAGCGCATATCGGCAGCATGTCGCATCTGCGCTCATGGGGCAGGAGACAGTCTGAGCTCCCCCCCCCCCCCCCCGCGGGCTTCCACCTATCAGGGGGGTCTTACGGAGAGTAGCCCAACTGCCTCCTAAAGTCCAACCGCACGTCCTCGTCGTAGGAGGCGGGCAACGGCTTAGGCTGGCTTATGTGGTTATGACCCTTTCGTGGGGATACCCGGGGGTCTTTCAGCAGAAATAGTTCCCCCTTCTTCTGGAAGTTCTATGCTAGTAACTTCCACTATTCTATCACTCTCTTTGACTCTGCCTTTTCTCTTCTTTTTGCTTTCTGGCGTCTACTTTTTTCTGCCTTGTTGGTCCATTCACCTGCATTTTTTCTATAAAACCCTTCCACGTTTTTCCTTTTTACAATTTATGACATGCCAGTTTTTGTTTATTGTACACTGGCATCCACACGTGATACTTGAGTGGGCACCTGTTGTCCATTCTGCAGTGCATGTTAGCTTATGTGGCCTTTTTATGTATTTTAGATTACTAGGATGTATTTGTTATCCTTTCTTACTGTTTTTTTAAAACCTGGATCCGATAAACGAGAGTAGCGTGGCTCCACGTTCCCAGCACTGTGTGGACTTATGTGCTGTAGGGTATAATAATGGAAGTGTCATGTTATGAATTGTACTACATTTTTTGTTTTCAGATTTTGTACGTTGTTAAGTTTCTTGGATTTGTGTTTTGCTATGCGTGGTAGATGTTTATGCGGTGACAGTCCTGAGATAACCATAGCTGTTGACGGGACTATAACAGACTAACTAACTAACTGTTTGAGCGATCGACGAAAAACAAGAAAAAGAACTTCACTTTTTTTTTTATTCTTGCTTTATAGTGAAGTCTTTGACTTAATAATAATAATAATAATAATAATAATAATAATAATAAATAACATTTATAGAGCGCCCTTTCTCTCTTGAGCTCACGGCGCTTCACAATTGTTTAAATAAATACATAAATCATAAATAAGCTACTACAATATCAACTATCACAAATATTCACACAGCCACAACACGCACGCACGCACACGCCCACACCCAAACACGCGCGCACACCCACCCACCCACAATGTGGGGAACATCATTTTAAGGCAGGAAACAGGACAGGGAAGAAATCAGAGGTATTGCCGGAAGAGGTGAGTTTTAAGAGCGGTTTTGAAAGACTGGAAAGATTTAGCAGAACGAAGTTCATATGGTAGGGTGTTCCAGACAGAAGGGACGCTGAAAGAAAATGAACGTTCACCATTTGTCTTAGTGTTAGTAACCACATGTGTTTTTGGTTTGTGTATACAGTGTATACCTGTGCTCTTGTCTGTCGCTCTGCTTTCTGGTTTGTCTGACTGTGTATCTATCTACATGTCTTAACTATTTAGCTGTCCGTCTTTCTATCTAGGGGAAGACGGGGTAAAAAGCGCATGGGCGGGTAAGAAGCCCACCCCAATTATCTCATGAAATGAAGCAAATTTCAGTCTCATTTTGCCCATGAGACGAGCGTTAATGTCTAGCATTCGTCTCATGGGCAAATTTGACTGAAATTTTCTTTATTTCATGAGATAATTGGGGTGGGCTTCTTACCCGCCCATGCGCGTTTTACCCCGTCTTCCCCTATATGTCTTATCTATCCATGTTTCCGTCTGTGTGTGTATTTATCTGTGTGCATGTATTTAATTGTCTGTCCGTGTGTGTAATTGTCTACCATCCATTCCATCCCTTTGCTTCCATGTTAACCCCTGTAGCTCATCTCATCCATCAGTACATCCATTGTATCCATCCATCCATCCATCCATTTTATCCATCCATCTATCCATCCATCCACCCAGCTAGCCAGCCAGCAATCCATTCATCCACCAGTCTATGCAACTGAAGTTTGTTTTGATGGTTTCATTATGTATGTGTTGCGTGCACGCGAACGTCCGTGTGTGTGTGTGCGTGTGCGTGCGCTCGCGTGTGTGCTCACGTGTGTATATGTATGTGTGTGTGTGCTTGTGCTTGTAGGGGCCTATACTTCAACGTGGTGTACTTCATGTTTTTCTACAACATCTTCCTGGGGATGGGTTCCTGCCTGCTTCGCATCCTGAAAGCCATGGTGCTTGGCCTGGCGTTCCTTGGCCGTCTGGACAGCAGCACACTGCCCAGGAGATTCGAGTTCTTTGACCCAGGTGAGGTGTTTACTATGGGACTACCAAGCTGGACTCAACAATGCTTTGGCTAAGATTAAGACTTCAGTTCCATTCGTGTTAACTTTGGTTTTGCTACCTACTCTCGATGGCTTTGCTGGCTGTATCTGCCCTTTTATCTACTCTCAGTTTCTTCAGTAACTCGTTGTTCCCTGGTGCCTTGGTGGAGATTTGCACTGTCAATGTGCGCTTTGCTTAAGCTCCTTGGATGATGCTGATCAAGAATATGCGTGGGTTCTGGGGGTCTACGGTCATTTATTTATTTATTTATTTATTTATTTACGGGCAACGGGTTTTGAGTTAGGCCTATATAACTAATTGTTTTGATTCAGAGTTGCTTCTTGCTGGGAGTCTGTACTGTCAAAATGGTATCACTTCTTTCGGTAGGCGATGCTGATCAAGAATTTATGTATGGGTCTTGTGGTCTATAGCCAACAGTTTCCAGACTACGGCCAACTTTATATTGTTGTTGGAATGTCTATCTCATAATTTTGTTAAAAACAATCTATTACACCGCTGTTTGGGGTTTTAACAACAGAAACATGGCAAATAATGGCAGTAATTCAGCAGTAAAAACATAGTAACTGTGAGTAGTAACATATCCATAAAAACGTGGTGTAAATGTTTAATCCCGGTAGTAAAACATTACAGTTGTGATTCTTCTTCTTCTTCGATTGCTCAGTGTCCTGTCTATTATGAGCGCAGATGGGTCATGCTGCCGTTATGCGCCTAAGTAAGAAATAATTAGGCCCAGCATGTCCGACTTCGGCTGGAGGAAATCTTTTTGAAAGTTTTCTTGAAAAAAGGCAGGAGAATGGACCGGGTAAGGCAGAAAGATAGTAAATGACAGCAAGCAAAGGAAACAGGCAAAGCCAAAGAGAGTGACAGATTAGAGGAAGTTACAAGCACAGAACTTCCAGAAGGTGGGGGAACTATTTATGCAACAGACCACCCGATATCCCAACAGGGGGGGGGGGGGGGTGATTTATCAGTAAACAATCACAGATATTCACCCGTGTTCGTCATCATTCCCCCAACCTTGTGCAGGCTTCAAAGCCTACGTGGGCTACATGCACATGGAGGCGGCTCACACCCACCCTGTGATGATCGTCTTCTGTCGTCTGATGATGCTGGGACTGAGCCAGAGGAGAGACAGAGAGGAGAAGAAGAAGAGAGAGACAGAGAGCGTCACGCATAGCCACCATAGTCATCACCAAAGCGCGGCATCTTCCTCTTCTTTGCGCACATCTGACCTGGTGGAACTAGTGCTGGAAGAGGGTAGCCCACAGCAGCTGCCCGGATCTTCTGGTGAGTGAGTGAAGGAGCAGCAGCATTAGCAGCAGCAGCAACAACAGGAGTTGGGGGGAAGACTAGCAGCTTCAAATTGTTTTACCAATAAGGCTGTGTACTCACATAAGCGGATATTCCATGCGGAAACCCGTGCGCAATCTATAAATAAGTGAAACAAAGAAGGGAAAACATTTGCGCACGTGTCCGAATTTCCCCTATGTGCGTAAACTTTTATCCTTCTTTCTTCTTCTTATTTAGGGTTTTCCGTACGGAACTTTACGCGTCTAATGTGAACCCGGCCTAAGGGGCAGAATAAATGAACGGGTAGACTAAGCGAACTTCTTGATTCCGACCCTAAAACCAGCTGTCCACAGAGAGCCATTTGGGTTAGGCTATCAAGAGATGACCCACCGGAGGATACACTGCACTGCTGATGAGTCACTGTGGTGGAGTTCGGTGTGACATAGGTAGGGCAATACTTACCAATCCCCCTGTATGACAACAATGGCTTAGTGTCCTGCAATAAGAACGTTCTATGTAGAGTATGTCACAGAGTAGTCGTTTGTACACAATTTAAAAACAACCAAAACAACCATCGATCTTGATGTAACTGGAAATCTAGAAGTATATTAGTATGAAAAATTAAGTGTAATAAGTTTAATATACGCGCGTGTGTGTGTGTGTGTGTGTGTGTGTGTGTTTGTTTATCAGATTGTCTTCTATCTGTATACAGGTGCCAGTATCGGTGAACCCAAGGACATGTCTGCCAACCCATCCATTTTCAGCTCCAGCCAAGAAGAGCTCAAACACCGCCGGAGAGTTGCTGCCCGTTCTAAGTGGCACGTGAGCTACACGCTACTCCGTAACCCCACCATTCAGCTCACGCGCAGGACCTTCCTGCAGAACGTCATGACTACAACCAGCCAGGCTTAAAGGGAAAACAACCGATCCCAGGGATCGGATCTTTCTCGCCAGAAAAGCTCTGCCTCGCGGTGGCTCGCTCAACAGGGAACAAAGAAGGGCGAACCGTCTCTCTCGCCAGCTGTGATTCGAATGCGGCGCGTGCTCAGAGCCTCCCCACTTTTATAGTCCGGCCGTGCCTTTAAGCACAGTGATGGCATCAACCCTAAGCGTAATTTTGCTGATTTTATAGGGAGGAAAGCGACTTTCTAAAATCTTATCATTATAGAATATTGACTCTGGTAAAAAAAAATCCCTCTGGAAAAATTAAACTGGAACAATTTTGCATCAGAGTCTGGTTCACTTTGGGGGGGGGGGGGGGGGGGGGGGGGGGGGTAAAGTCTATGTAAAATATTGAGTCTGGTTCATTGTTTCCCATAGAATGTTGAGCTATGGAGTCAATGTTGTATGAGAGTCAATTTTCTCTGTACCATTTGCCTCTGCAAATTAAAAGACGTTGAACTAGTCTGACGACGTAATAATTATACTAGTAAATAAAGCTTCTAGGCTATAGTGCTTATCGATGAAAGCAATATCATCCTCAGAGCGCTTTGCAAATATTATGAGAGAAAACAAGAAGAGAAACAGTATTACAAAACAAGAAGAAGTATATATAAAAAACAAAATGCTCACGCCAGTCATCCCCACCCCCACCCCCACCCCTTTTTTCACATACACATTATAGACACCATTTAAAAATAACATTTTAATAGAAGCATAAAAAATAATCATTTAACATAATTTAAATTAGGAATCAAAATAATAGAGCAGGGGCGAGTTTCACAAGGGCTAACGTTACGTAGCGTGAGCGCAAATCGGCAAAAACGGTACTAAGAAACAACTCTTTCGCTGACGTTTGCCAAAAACGTTTTGTGACTACTCCGATACTGACTCGTGGCGAACTATCACGTGACTAGCATGGAGTGAATACATTTCTTGTTGTCGATTGGTTCATTACAGTTTGCTTAAAATAATAACATATTTTGACCAATCAGACAAGAGCTTGTAATATTCTTCCGCAAACACTTTCTAAAGTGTTTCTTAGGCCCCGTTTGGCGTAAGCGTTATTCGCTCGGCGACCGTTATCTAGAGAAACTTGCCCCTGGTCTTTCAAATCACCACCCACCTTCCCTTTTTTTCACATACACAGTATGGCTGGTACCCACGTGTCGTCATATCCGGCCACAAGGAGCGCCATATTATGGGAGACCGCCATCTTAGTCATTACCTTTTTTTGGAAAAATGCTAGATCGATGCTGCGTATGCCTATTTGGCTGTTCCAATTCGAAACTTATCTAAACTGTATTTATAACATCTGGATGTTTTCTTTACACATTTAGATAACATTTTCACTTTGTTTACACACAAATAAGGACTAAGATGGCGACACTTCCGTTGGAAGGGTCGAGATGCGCACGCAGGTGGGTTGGAGCCATAGACACTCATGGACCCTCATAACATAGCATCCGGGGATTAAAGAAATCAAGGCATGGACAAACAGAACCCCTACCACCGCCAACCCCACCTTTTCCACACGCATGCCATTTGCTCGCTCACAATTTCTCGGGTGGAGGGAAATCATATGCGCTCACAAGTTCCTCGGTGAACAATATATGAGCGTAAAACGATGTTACGAGAAAGGCAGAGAGAGAAGAGGGAGAGAGGGGGGGAGAGAGGAAAGGGCATGCAGGGGAGGAGGGATAAAGAGGGAAGTAGAGAGATGGAGAAACTTCAGACTTCAGACTTCAGAAACTTTATTGTTTGTGGCTCAAACCTATAACTCACTTTGTCGGTCGGTCGGTCCAAAATTGTCGCACTTCAAATCGAGGCTACACTTCAAATTGAGGCCGCTCTTTAAAAGCGTACAAAATAATAAACATACGTAATACAGACACTACAACAGACACGACGAGTATGCGGTGCTTCTTTCGATGAGTATAAGTAGGATACATAATTTTAAATGTTTTCCAAAAGATATAAAAAGTTACGAAATGGTGCAGAGATAACATTCTGGTTTACAGATTAAAATTATTGAAAAGCCAGGGGAGGTGACTCATGATTGGAGTGGTAAAAATAGACCGCGTGCCACAAACTATTGCGATTTCGCGCTTGTTTTACAAGGATAAGAATTTAGGCTGGGCCTAGTCTTCCAATCTGTCAACTCAGCGTGAGCTGAGAGAGAGAGATAGAACACACTTTACACGGGGTTTGTGTGAGAGATTGAAATTGGGGGGCCACGTTTTGAACAGATGAGTTTTAAGAATGGCTTATTTGTGTTGGCATTAGATGAACTAAAGAAAATATTCTGAACACAACGATAGGAATAGGTCATACCAAACTGTTTAAAAAAAGACAAAAAATCAGTTATGTCATTTTTGCTTGAAGTTCTGAACTTTTTCGTACATCTGATCCCATTCCATAAGTGTTTAATATAAAATAATATTCTGAATCTTCGTCAGTCTCTCACGGTCTGCCTTTGTCTCTCTCATTCTACTTCCTTCTCCCCCTCTCTCTCTCTCTCTCTCTCTCTCTCTCTCTCTCTCTCTCTCTCTCTCTCTCTCTCTCTCTCTCTCTCTCTCCCCCTCTCTCTGTTCTGTTCTCTTTCTTTGCCATCTCACTCCTTTGATGACATTTATTTCTCAAATGTCAGGGATGGTCAAGAGCCTTGAGTGCTAATGAAGCAATTGTTTCACCTCTATTTTTCCCTTATTTTGTTGACCTTTTTTTATGCGGAAAGCATTTCTTTCGTTTTCGACAATCAGTCGTTTGCTTAGACATAGTTGTCATTTTGGGCACGTTTTTCTCTTTCTTTGCATTACCGTGTTGATGAATCCTCTTTTTGTTTACACTATGCTTCTTGTTCTTTTTTTTGGCCTCCCACCTCGCTGATTTTCCTGCATGTGCCATGTTTTCACCTATCGCCATTTCTCTCACTTTTCTCTTCATGCAATACAATTCTATTTTTCCGTTTGTGCCTTTCTTACCATACATAAAGCTGTATTTTAGGAACATTTTTAGCTAATAACCTTTTTGGAATACTAACCCTAGCCCTAACCCTAGCCCTAAACCTAACCCTACCCCCCACCATGTACTGCAGTACACCGCGATTTGTCACAGTTGTGGTTCGTTGCGTTCTTCCGTCTTATAGGGTGGGGGGTGGGGTTAGGTTTAGGGCTAGGGTTAGGGATAGGGTTAGTATTCCAAAAAGGTTATTAGCTACAAATGTTCCTAAAATACAGCTTTATGTATGGTAAGAATGGCAAAAACGGAAAAATAGAATTAACCGAGATAGGTAGGGGGGGGGGGGGGGGGGGGGGGGGGGGCACATCTTGACCTTTACCGATTATTTTATTTCAAGTAAAACTTTTGTTTGTTAAATTGTCAAAAAATGTCAGCGTGATATGCTTTGTTCTCACGTGAGTTGAATTCTTCATTTTGTTGTTATTATTTGCGATTTGTATGATTAGTTGTTGCTATATCATTTGCTCTAATGTGTATAATAAAATATTAGAAAATTGAACTGAACATTGAAGATAAGTTGACAGTATGAATACAACTGGACGTTTACGATAAGTGTATGATATTATATTTAGAAGTGAAGATTTTCGATAACTTGATCGTGTGTTTGAACTTATCGGCAGAATCTTCAGCCTGATGAAGGAGGCCGATCAACGGGAAGAAGAACATGAACATTTCCGATTGATTGATATGATTGAAAATCAGCATTGTTTTAACCCTTTCACCGCCAAAGTCGCATTTTAGCACCACAGTGATTTAACACATATGTCACTAAAAGGCATCAAATTGGGGTCTATTATCCAAAGACCCTGTTGTCTTAGTTTTGGGAAGGAAGGTTAGACCTTATTTTATATCTGTCACAGAAGAATCCCCAATACTGCAGATGGATTTTGTTCTCTACCCAGGTAAATGTAATGTTAATTTTTGGCTGAAACATGGCTGGCGGTGAAAGGGTTACATAGACCTTATTTTATATATATCATAGAAGAATCCCCAATACTGCAGATGGGTTTTGTTCTCTACCCAGGTAAATGTAATGGAAATGTTTAGCTGAAATATGGCTGGCGGTGAAAGGGTTAAAAAGTTACTTTTGTGTTAAGCTTACACTCGAAACTTTTTGGATTAGTTAATAAGTGTGCTGAAAAAGGAGACACCTGGAGCAATATCCTGATATGCTTAAAAGTAAATGCTTTGGAATGGTCAATCACATGGTTAAAAGCGAACGTTACAGATACGCTGTGAACGTGCTGAGAAGTGACAGTACTGGATAAATTGAAAGTAGGCATTACAAGTTAAAGTTTTGGATTAGTTGACTAGTTTGATGATGAAAAGTGAATATTTTTTTCGGGGGTAAGGCAGAGTTCAAATTCAAGTTCAAGTTTAAGTATACTTTAATATCCCAGAAAGAGAAATTCGGGTTAGGTGCAACAACATGACAGAGATAGAACATAACTGAAAGAACATTAATCAAACGTGTGAAACGAAATTATACCAACCAAATAATTATCATTAAAATTCATTACACCAGCTTAGATATGCGCGCACGCGCATGCACACTCACACACACACACACACACACACACACACACACACACACACACACACACACACACACACACACACATATATATATATATATATATATATATAGTTGAAGTTATGGTTGTATTGGTTGGTATACTTAGCAGTATATGACGGGGACATTTTAACATTTCTGAATCCTATGTCCTGACGCATCTTGATGCATAATCCGTTTTATTTTGTAATCATTATTGGCATCACTTACAGTCGTATTTTCAATTTTTAAATTGTGCCTTAAAAAAAAGGAATGCACGGTTTGCCAAAAGAATGTGAGTTTTCTACAACTTTTAAGGACAACAATTTTGTTCGTAGATTTTTTTTCAGTGTGTTTTGATTTTAATCAATTAACATCATTGTCTAATGCATAAGAGCATTGATACATTTACCATTGCAATGAAAGAATCTACATTGATTTGTAAAAGGAAGACTTTTTAAAGCCTTGTCTTTTTTTCTTTCTCATTACCACACGCAAGACTTTGCAAACTGCAGGTGTGATAGTGTATTAAGCATGCATTTTCAACCCCCCTTCAGTTTAGGTAACAAAGTTCAGTTACTGACTTTTTCTGATGAAGTTTTCATTTTGAGATGAAGTTTTCATTTTCTGAACTTTATTTTTAAATTGTAAAATCGTGGGAAATGGTTAGGTTTTTTGTGTGCGTGTGATTGTTTTTGCTAACTATATTGTCATTTAGCCCTTCAAATTCACGTTTTGGTTTCTTAAACTAATTAACACATAAAGGTAATAATATATGCAAGACAGGATTGTTTCGTATCAGAAAATCTGTTGGCCAAAAAATTAGAATTATGAGGGTTTAGTTTAAAATGATGAGCATTAATGATCACGTTTAAGTTTCATCTGCTTCTTTCTTATCAGTTGCAATAATTACCTTTGCTTTGCGTACACGCTTACTACATTGATTATCGCATTATACTTGCATGTCTCCTTTGGTACAAATAGTATGCAAGAAGTATTGATGGAATACTTGCTTATTCAATGTCGGGAGTTCGTTATTACCCGGCCACCGGGGTTTGCGGGGGTGGCGGCCAGAGGCCGGGGTTTTGCGATTGGTTTGTGTGTGTGTGTGTGTGTGTGTGTATGTGTGTGTGTGTCTGTGTATCGATTATCTTAAAAACGACTGTTTGGACTTTGATTAAAATTGGCAGAGGGGTAGACAGCTTGAAAAGGAAGCTTCCTTTCGTTAATCAACACCGTGCTGACCTTGACCTTGAAGTTTGACCATGAAAACCGAAATCTCCTTCTTTGGGCTATGTAATTTCCCCCCAGCTTTATTTCGTGAACTAGTGAACAGAATCGCTTCCAATTTTGTGTGGTGGTGTACCATGGTGCAAGGAAGTTTGTATAAAAGTTCAGCTGTATCTCGTGAACTAGTGAACAGAATCGCTTCAAATTTTGGGCTATGTATTTTATGCGTTCTGTAAGGGTGGAAAGTGGTGTGTTTATTGGGGGGTGGGGGACATAACTCTGGCCGGGTTTGCATTGTCACAATGCGTTGCTGCCGCTCGGCGATGCCCTTGTTTTGTGTTGTTATTATAATCCAAAGTAGTGTGGGTTCTCTTTAATTAAAAAAAACAACCTCTAAACCTCTTTTGTTATTTCCTTTCGTTTTCAGTTTGTATTTTGATTATTCCGCAAGCTACAGTGGCAGCTAGAGTGGCATTGATTTATTGATTTTATTTAAAGTCTGTTCACACAATGTGATATTAGACTTTACAAAAATAAATAAATACCATGCTAAGTGCATGGGCACATGTCAAACCCAGTGGCAACGAAAAAGTTGTCATTTGGTCAAAATGTACCCCTTTCCTTCCTCATCAGTCGCACAAAAGTCGCATGCAAAATTTTTAAAAATGTGTGGCGTGCCTCCAGGTGTGAGCAACCCGAATTTCACAGAGACGTATCTGTGACTATATAGTACCAAATACCTTTTTTTTAATAAGAAAATAAATCTAAGGTCACTTTTTTTAGTAGGTATTTTAAAAAAAACAACAACTAATATTTGTGTTCCTGAGGCCGGTTTTAGTCTGAAGGCGAAACTCTTCATGAGTAATTGGTTAAGAATGTCTGTAATATCATATAAACTTGATTTAATTTCAAAGGTGCTTTAAGAGCATATATTTTCATATAACTGAAGCAAGGGTCCTACGCCTTACATCTGTATTGCTATAAAATTCGGGACTATACTGGTGTTGCACTGCCTCCGGGCTTTGCCTCCAGTATCGTTCCCACCATCTTTATCTCTACTAATGTCCCATATGTGTCTGTTTCAGACCGGAGGACGTTAAAAAAAAAAAGATTTTCACGCCTTATCGAAAGTAAAGGAATGCCATAAAAAAAACATAATTGTTTATTTTGTTCAATGACCTTTGATTTCAACGAACAAAAGGGATGTTTACCTGAACCTGTTCTTATCTTTGTTGTTGTTGTCGTACCCTGGCTTAAAGACTCCAGGGATCATCCCAACAGCCCAAGCACTTGAACACTGTGGTACAAATGCACCAGCTTGGGGTGAGAACATTACGTGTTTAACCGGGGTTTTTTATTACCCCGCCATGTGGGCAGCCACACTCCGACTTAAGAGGATCGTACTTATCTTTTATTTCGAAGCATAAAGGGCATTCGTATTCGTAAAAGAATGAAACACACGTTTAATTTGAATATGTACATACCTTTTTATTTTATTTTAAATATAGCATACGCTTACTTGTCCCTGCTTTTATTGTTTATTTCAAAGAACAAAAGCTTACGTTTATTTGTGCGTGTTTTGACATTTATTTTATTTCAAAGAACAAAAGCTTTATTTGTGTGCATGCTTTTACGTTTAATTTCAAAGAATAAAGCATAATTTTTTTGCATGCTTTTACTGTTCATTTCGAAGAAGGAAGCATACGTTTCGTTACCCATGTAGCCTTTTGTTTGAAAGAATAAAGCGTGCGTTTATTTGTTACGTGCAGGCATGCTTGCATTATATTTACAAGAACAAAATACGTGTAACTTTATAATGAACTGGGACGGTATTCATTTGAGATACATGAGACTTAGCATGGCAACTGAAGCTTGCCAAAAGTCCTATAAATTATACAAGAGCTTCAAAATAACTTCATATCTCGACATGAATACCGTCCCTGGTGGCTATGTTTTACTTTGCCTTCATATGTACAACGGATGTTAGCATATATTCATAATAAAAAATCCGACTTCATATTCACAACACGTATATTTATGTCGCTTCTGTTCTCGCATCGCACACGCATGCACACACACACGCGCGCGCGCACGCACGCACGCGCGCACACACACGCGCGCGCACACACACACACACACACACACAGGGCAGGATGAACAAAAAGCTTTGTTAGCTTATTCTTTAACCCTCAATAAAGATGATTTTGACTTGACTTGGCTCACACACACACACACACACACACACACACACACACACACACACACACAATAAAGATGATTTTGACTTGACTTGACTTCTGACACTCATTCACAATCACACACACACACACAAAACCAAAACAGAAAACACATTCTTACGCAACAACTCTGCAACGGACTGCTTTACACGCAAGCAGGACTAACCCAAGGCGCGGTTAGGGGTAAGACAGAGAGAAGAGATGAGTTTTGAGCTGTGATTTAATAAAAGAGGACATGGTTTGAGCATGACGGACAGAGAAAGGTAGGCTGTTCCAGATCACAGGGCCAATGTAAACAAAAGCACACCCTCCCTGGAACTTCCTGCGGTATTGTGGAACATGAAGTGTTATTATTAGCGAAGAAACGGAGAAACCTTTGAGGGAGTGTATAACTCGAGGAGATGTTAGAAATTATACTAAAACAGATGAGAGCAATTTTGTATTGGATCCTGTGAGAGACAGGCAGCCAGTGCAGTTCAGACTGAAAAGGGGTGACATGCTCACGCTTAGACGACCTCTACTTTACATGAGCAGCAAAGGGAGAAAGGTGGCAGAGTGGTTCAGACGTTCGCCTGCCAAATGTAATGCGTGACTGCAGCGTGAGTGAGCCGGGTTCGAATCCCGGCCTCCTCGCCCTTTCTTTCTAGCTTGACAGGAAAATCGAACTGAACGTCGTCCTTCGGATGGGGACTTAAAGCTAGTCTGACCAGTGCGCTTTACGCACGTAAAAATCCCACGGCAGTTGAAAGTCGGTAAGAGCAGGGAGAAATCCCGCTACCTGGTATGGCCAAATTGATAGGTTTTCCAAGTGTGCCACCCCCCCTCCTCATGCCCCCCCCCAAAAAAAAAAAAGTGTAGGCACTGCACTTGCGGCGACGCTCTCTCCGGGGAGAGCAGCCCGAATTTCACAGAGATAAGTCTCTTTGACTAGAATATACCAAATACCAAAATAAAAATACCAAATTCATGACTCTTTGAATTGTATTTGCATATTTCCGTGGAAGACCAGCTAGAAGAGGGTTTGTGTAGTCAAGCCGAAACAGAACAAGTGAAGATATTAGCTTTGCATTGGCCTCTGTGGTTAAATAGCTGTTTTAAGCTGATCCTCCTAAGTTCAAGATATCCAGTTGGACAGGTTTTGTTTAGCTGAGCACTCATTGTCAAAGTCTTGTCGAACATGACTGCCAGATAACGAGCAGTCAGAAAAGCAATGACATTCTCACCGACAGTTATAGAGGAAAGGTGGGGTTCAGAGAAATTGGAAGAAGATAAATCGATAAAGCCCCTGGGCCTCTGAATTCACGTTGAGATAGCATGAGACTTAGCATCATGCTAACTTAGAAGCTCTTCCAAAAGTCCTATTAAATCCTATAGTACATTGGAAGAGCCTCTAAGTTAGCATCATGCTAAGTCTCATGCTATCTCAACGTGAATGCAGGCCCAGGTTTTGCCTTCGTTTTGAAGCTTGTTCTGAAGAGTCCACTCTGTTTAACATCTTGGATACAACACAGGATAGAAGTTAGCAAAGGATTAACATTAGCAGCTGAATCGGACTTATACAGCTCTGTATCGTCAGCATAGACGCGAAAACAAAAACGTACAAGTATATCATATCAGTTAAGGCTCTGTAAGCTTTTGAAGCCTTTTGCCCTCTAGAAATTTTTCATATGTAGTATAAATTTATATATTTTCTTTTTGCCCGTGAATTTCTTTGGTTATTGTGTATTGTTTTTTAAAATTTTATTTCTCCAAATTTGTGGTAATTTATAGGTCTACATTTTTCACATTCAGATGTATAAAAGTGTAATGCATGCCCATGCACATGCACACATGTAAAAATACACTCATCCACGCATATTCACTCACGAAAGCCTTTCAATTGTGAAATAAAATCAATGCGTGTCATTGCTTTACCATTTTATTGTTCAAACAAAAGGGAATTGACATACAGGTGCTTTGATGATGATTGTACACTAAGATATCAGATCAGTAAACATGATACCATTCCGTTGTCACGTTTCTCTAATAGCATGTCATCTCATTTTATATTCACAGAGAGAGATAGGGAGAGAGAGAGAGAGAGAGGGGGGGGGGAGAGAGAGAGAGAGAGAGAGGAGAGAGAGAGAGAGAGAGAGAGAGAGACGTCTATTTCATAAAATTATCTTTCAGAAAGGAAGCGATTGTTATTACGCTGTTGATCACAAACTATCAGTTTGAAAATACACACTACACAAGCATTCAAATTAGACAGAATGTTCACTGTGAACATACAGATTTCGAAAATATATATAAGATATATATACTCACTTCCAAAAGAACCGCGAATGACATGCGAAAAATCTCACCCGCCGTTTTCAGTGCTTAACCCTTTCACCGCCAACCATCTTTGAGCCAAAACTTTCCATTAGACTTGGAAAAGATTTTGTCTGCAATATTGTGGGATCTCACTGTGGCACATTTAGGATAGGGTCAATCCTTACTGCCCTAATTTAGGAACACAACATTATTGAAAAACAGACCCTGATTTCAAGGGTTTTAATGACATGGGTGTTAAATCATTGTGGTGCAAAAATGCGACATTGGCGGTGAAAGGGTTAAACTACCATTATACCTGGTCACGTTTCCAATGACACATTTGTCCAAAAACATAGTCCTTTTTTTTGTCATGATTTTCTATCATTTCCCATTTGCACTCGTTCAAAACCTATTGAATATCTACTCTTAAGCACAGTTTTAAATGACTCCATATTATTTCAAAAACTGATTAAATGATTGTCACATTCTTTCAAAACTGATTAGGGCACCCATTGAAGATTGTCTTTTAATGACACACTGTTTTCATTATACACAATACGCCTTCACTGGCATACACCATGCATTGCAACTCACACATACACACATAACCTCACATACACACATAGCCACACACACACACACACACACATACACACACACATACACACACACACATAGCACACACACACACACACACACACACACACACACAGACAGACACACACAGACAGACACACACACACACACACACACACACACACACACACACACACAGACAGACACACACACACACACACACACAGACAGACACACACAGACAGACACACACACACACACACACCACACACACACACACACACAGACAGACACACACACACACACACACACACACACACACACACACACACACACACACACACACAACACACACACACACGTGAGCGCACAGAGAGAGAGAGGGATGTAGGCCTAGTCTTAAACGATTACAGAAAAGAAACAACGAATACATACATGTCGTCTTAATTTAATCATATATTAATTAATGTTAATTTAATCCAGATATTAATTACAATCTTCTTGTTTTCGAGTTTAAATCAAATCAAAACAAAACAAAAGCAAACGGACACTAGTAAGTAACGTTACACGAATCCATTCTTAACCCCTCCCTGATTAAAGTTAATTAATTTCACCATTCGAATCGAGACATCGATTATCAGGCTTTTCTTTCAAGTCTGAATCAAAACAAATAAAAACTAGCAAATAAACAACCCCCCAAAAAAAAACCCACAACCAACAAAACAACAACAAACAAAGCAGCACATCAATTGCATAATAAAATCACGCCTATTCCATAACATTCTTCTTCTTCTTCTTCTTCTTCTTCTTCTTCTTCTTCTTCTTCTTCAGCGTTCAACTGGCTACGCATCAAAACCTCAGACCGAGTGATGTCGCGAACATGGATGTCCGGCGAAGGTCATCTGCCGTCCCCCAGAGTCGGTTCAGGCCAGGTCTGTTGCCGCATCCTGTCGTACAGAGGGCAGTCCTGGTCAGCTTATCCGCACTGGCATAGTGATGAGTCCGCGACCCCAATCCTTCGTAGGTCATCTGCCGTCCCCCAGAGTTTGGTTCTGAGGTCCGTCCCTCCAGGCCAGGTCTGGTGCCGCA
Source organism: Phymorhynchus buccinoides (assembly GCA_017654935.2). NCBI lineage: Eukaryota > Metazoa > Mollusca > Gastropoda > Neogastropoda > Raphitomidae > Phymorhynchus > Phymorhynchus buccinoides. Next base: position 62,908,299 of record CM065681.1, on the reverse strand, counting down.
TCCTGTCGTACAGAGGGCAGTCCTGGTCAGCTTATCCGCACTGGCATAGTGATGAGTCCGCGACCCCAATCCTTCGTAGGTCATCTGCCGTCCCCCAGAGTTTGGTTCTGAGGTCCGTCCCTCCAGGCCAGGTCTGTTGCCGCATCCTGTCGTACAGAGGGCAGTCCTGAAGGATGTGGGAAGGGGTCTGGTCAGCTTGTCCGCACTGGCACAGGGATGAGTCCGCGACCCCGATCCTTCGTAGCTGTGCGCGGAGACCGCAGTGCCCTGTGCGCAGGCGAAAGATAGTGGTTTGATCTCTCCTCTCCAGTGTCTGGATTGGATCCTTGTGTGTCTGGTAGCCGTCATTTCGGTGGAGCCAGTTGGTTTGGAACCTGCCGCGGATGAGTGTCATGGCTTCCTCAGACACATCAGAGGCAGAGACATCAGACTGGATGAGCTGGCTACCTTCCTTTGCAAGGCGATCTGCACGCTCATTTCCTGAAAGGCCGACATGAGCAGGCACCCACTGGAGAGTAGTTGAAGTCTTTTGGGTCAGGGTGGCAACATTGTTTTCGATTTGACCCTTTCTCTAAAAAGAAAAACAAAACCACCAGTGTAATTCGCTTCCAAGTAACAAGATTAATTAATGGGGAAAAAAAGTCCCAAGAATACAAGACGTTCTAGACTGCACATGATCATCTCCAAATATGGAAAGTGACGTCATTCGCGGGACAATGTCGGTTTTCAGCGAAAGTTTAGAGTTTATATATTTTAATCTTCCAATCTGAAATTAAACTGACCCTAATCCTATCCCTAACACTAACCCATACCTTAAACCATCAAACACACACACAAATAAAACTTTACTAAAAATTGAGTGTTCCATTCTTGAACGCCTAGTCCCAAAAACAATATCTGAAGAGGAAACAAATATGTCATGAACA
>CM065681.1:62894873-62904873 GCA_017654935.2 Phymorhynchus buccinoides | reverse complement strand
TTTAAACTCTGTTATTATATTTTTGCTGTTAGCTTATTTAGAAATTAAGACACACTTTTTTAACTCTTCATGTTACAAAAGTCAGTTTGAAATTTTACTGCATCCCCCCCCCCCTGAACGAATAGATGTGTAGGGAAAACACCAGACACTACCAGAAAATAACACTACCACGTGTAGGGAAAACACATAAATAACACTACCATTCACGCACTCACACACACTCTCACCTCAATAGCTATTATGCTGTAGGCTTAATTAATTTCAAACACACACTTTTGTTGTTGATTTTGTTGTTGTTGTTTTTTGTTGTTGTCTAATATCACATGCGGGGTTGAACATAAAATGAAAACTAAAGAACGAACACACACACACAGTGACAAACCTCCTCTTGTCATACACACACACACACAAATACACACACACACACACACACACACACACACCTTTTTCTACATTTCACACACACACACACACACCACGCGTGAACACTTGCACAACATTTTTTGTGGGGTCAATACATACACTTTGTTTACCCAAAAATGACACACAAAACAATGAAACAAGCAAATGAAAATTCAGAATGAACGCTTAGCAAAAAAAGCAGCATGGTTACTTTAACGAATTTAGATAGTTTCAACAGTCCTTCAATTTTTTCCTGTAAAGAAATTATAAAATCGAAGGGTAAATCCATCACAGGATACCAGATACTGTATGGCCAGCCATTGATTTAGCCCTTGTGAAATATCAGTCTGACTCAAAATTTCACATCATTTTGACGACTCTAGCTAATTAGTGAGTTGCCAGAAATGATAGGACCCACCAAGGAAGCCAACCCTTGTTCAAAGCACAGGAGACCAAAAGCCACTGCGATTATTGTAACGAATTTAACCGATTTCAATGGTCCTATTTTCCCCCCAAAATATATATTATTAACAAATTCTAAAGCAATGGTAGGGTCAGTCAACCAAAATGAATTACCAGAAATGGTAGGACCAGCCAGGGAAGCCAGCCCTTGTTCAAAGCACAGGAGGCCAGAAGCAAGCACGATTAGTTAATAACGAATGTTGCTATTTTCAATCAACTAACACATCCTAAAGCATTTGGGCATCCAAGCGAGTTACCAGAAATGGTAGGACCAGCCAGGGAAGCCACCCCTTGTCCAAAGCACAGGAGGCCGAAGGCCAGGGCGATGTGCTGGACGCCCACCATGGAGATGATGACGATGTTGATGACGGAGGACAGGCCCCCGGCGTACAGCCCGTACACCGCAGCGAAGGTCAGCTGGCCGGCGAAGGACGAGGACAGCAGGGGCAGCAGCAGGGTGGACACCCCACACAGACCCAGCATGCTCACGTGCATCAGTTCAGGACCTGGCATTGTGAACCAGCAGGAATGAGGGGGGAGGAATGATGGGGGAGGAGGAGGGGGGGAGAGGGCTCAGATCCGGGATTTGAATTCCTCCACCGAGGCTGATGATATTGCCTCCTCAGGTGGAAGAGAATTCCACTCACTCACAGCCCTGGGAAAGAATGAGTACTTCCTGTAATTTGTCTTACAGGCAGGAAGTAGGTAGGCACTGTCGCAGTCAAAAAAGTCGCTCAGTCAAATAAATCGCCCCCTACTATGAGAGTGTGTATTTGCGACAACCAGAAATTTCACTTTTTCTGTACTTGAACCATTTACCTAACCCTAACCCTAACCCTATCCCTAACTCTAGAAAAAAGTGAAATTTGTGGTTCATGCTCAATGTCGCAAAATGTCGCAAATACACACTTTCATAGTAGCCGGGCGATTTATTTGACTGAGCGACTTTTTTGACTGCGACAGGCACCACTGTGCTTACCAAAAAAAAGAACAAGCCAAGTTTCCATAGTTCTTTTTCGTCGATCGCTCGGACAGTTTCCTGTCATTATGAGCGCTGCGCAGATGCGTCATGCTGCCGTTATGTGCCTAACTAAGAAATAGTTAGGCCCAGCATGTCCATCTTCGGTTTGGAGAAAATCTTCGTAAGAATTTCTAGAACAAAGGCAGGAGAATGGACCAAATGCTCGAAGCTCATCTGTTTCAAAGAGCTCAAAACTCATCTGTTTCAAAGAGCTCAAATCTCATCTGTTTCAAAGAGCTCAAATCTCATCTGTTTCAAAGAGCTCAAAACTCATCTGTTTCAAAGAGCTCAAAACTCAAGATGGTGTAAAAATACGATGTTGACGGCAAATAACATTTGAAAACATTCTTTTGATGTACAAATGCTGTGCGTAAATTATGTCATCTTTGTCACTCAAAAAATCATGTTAGATAGCGTTTTATGTCATTGTTTTATTGCTAATCAGTCCATGCACTTTTACGGGTATTATTAGCTATCCTGGAACATAACTGAGAGATAAACATAATGAAAATTGCAAATTGACTCGAATACTATGTGGACTTTGAAGGGAGAGAGGATAAGAGGTGAGTGTGTGTGTGTATCATCTAATCTTGTTCATAATGTTTTGAATAAAACTGTTCACTAACAAAGTGAAATGACAGACCAACAACAACAAACATATGTTCCATGGCAGAGAGATAGCTAATTTGTGGGCTGGAGGCCTACACTGATCATCCAACTAATCGTGAGAGGGGAAGATGTTAGCTTGAAACAGAGATTTTCTGTTTGACAAGTCACCAAAAATCAATTCAGTTACAAGAACCAACTTAAGAGCAGTCCTATCGACACAGTGCAAACCTCCGCCTAAAGCAGCAACTCGGTACTGTTTAAAGCAGGCGACGGACTATGTGACTCGAAACGTTTCACCTCATTTGACATACCATCCTGAGTCTGACTCAGTCGGGCCAGTCAGATTAATTTTCACTCGAGTTGATTACTTGTGACCTGTGCGGGATTTTGACTACGTCACGACCTGATATATGAGAATAGTCTGTCTCCCGAAGGATTCAAAGAGCGATATATAAAAAACAGACACGCCACAATTATTGTGCATTACTAAAAATAGGAAATTAGAGCGATTGCAAAACCATGATACACGATCAAGTCATAAGTTGTCAAGATATTTCCATCAGAAAATTCTGTCCACAACATCTCACCCAAATCCGTTCACAGGATGGTGCTGCGCTAGCGTCGACGTAGTCTACGGCTGAAAGCGGCATGATTTTCACAGAGACGAGTTTTTGTGAAAGGTAATACAATGCAAAACCATACAACACTGAAAATGAGTCTGTGGTGGGGCTCATGCGACCGATATCGTGCACACAGTCAGACACACACACACACACACACACACACACACACACACACACACACACACACTAACAAACAAACGTGAACGTGAGCAAGCCGGGGTGTAGCTGCGAATTGGGATTTAGAATGAGCGGCCGTGGGAGCAACGCCACTGTACGACCCAGAAGATGGGACAGCAAAAAACAAAAATACCTAAAACGACAACAACGTGAACGAATGCATATTCCTCTTCCACTATCCACGTGGCGGAGGACACCAACGCACCAATAGACGGGTGACTGGCCACGAACCCCACAACCAGCCTGGAGAAGGTGGAGGTGAAGCCCAGGGCTGTGATGAGCGTGGCAGACCTCAGGGGGCTGGTGCCCTGGGCCTGGGCGTAGGTGGGCAGGTAGGCGTACACGATGGTCTCCCCGAAGATCCACACGGACCCCGAGATCATGTACAGAACGAAGTACGGCTTGCCCAGGATCCCGCACAGATCCGAGCAGCACGCGCAGCAGCTTGCTTCTGGGAAGGGACGCTGGGTGTGTGACAAAAAAGGTGAGGGGAATCGGGGTTATGACACGTACATTGTGGTTGATGTTGGTGACGGTGTGTCTGTCTGTTGTGGTTGTTCTGTGCATATATATATATTATATATATATAATAATTATGCTTTTCTGTTTGTTTGTTTGTTACTGTCGATTTGCTACCTGTTTATTCATCTATCTGTCTGACAGTCTGTCTTTTTCTCTCTCACTGTCTTGATGTGTGCATGTTCGTCTTTCTTTGTTTTTATTCTTTCTTTTTTTCCCCTCCAAATAAGTCGGCATTGTATTATCTTAAAGTGCTTTCGGCATAGCCTAAATGAAGTAGGAATAATAAATAAATTATAAAATCAAACCATGTGGATTACATAATATATCATTGGCCGTTTATGATAGTATCTTCATTCCCACCGACACATTCTTATGAAAGAAAAGCTGAATTTTAATCGCGTCGGCCTACAAAGATGGCAGTCAATGCATGCAGAGCCACGATTTAAACTCTCAGTTTGAAGACTCTTAGCCAGTTGCGATGCAACCTGTGTTAAATCCTAGGGATCTTTTTCCTACACTGAAAACATATTCAGCTAGGACACATACAAACTATCGACTCGTTGATCAGAGGTTATTCTGGCCATCATATCATTTAGTCAATGTGTTGCCATTGAGTCTTAAAGAACGGGCAATATTTGATATCACAAAACTTCTGACAGCCCGCTAAATATTCAGAACAATTCACAACCAAGCCTTATCCTGATACACTTTAAAAAATATTTTTGGCAAAATTAAAGACAGAAAACTAATGACGGATTTAAAGTTGATAACTAATTCACTACCAGTAGCATATTAGTCACAATCTCCCTCTAACAACTGAGAACAGATGATACAGAATTATGACTTCCTAAATTTTATGTGACAAACGATAACTCTTACAATATCTACCATGAATGCCGGGGAACATAGGCTGACATTACTTGGGCCACCATGAAATAGTACACATAATTAAAGGCGGACATTTATATAGGCCCTACTAAGCAATAGATCTAGACTACACATTTTTCCGTTGCCTAATTGATAGACATGGGGCTTATTACGCTATATATGTTCACAGTTGTGTTCTAATGTCTTGTGGCATAGCCTCAGACAATAACCGTTATTATTTGAACTCGAAAAGAGAAACAAACCTGAAAACAATTGTCTGCTTCTCCAGATTATCGCATCGTTTATTTTAATTGACATTCGGACCTAGATCTCGAATAAAATGGACAAAAGGGAATTCTGTTATCATCAATCCAGTGTAGAGAGAGGTTGTGACTAGTGTCGATTGCATAAACCGCAATCTGCTACCGCATCTCAGTTGATCCTATCTTCTGCCCGAACTCGCCAGGGTGAAAGCGCCCAGAGATTCAATGGGATCGAGACAGGAGGCGGGAGGAGGAGGGAGAGGTACTGGAGATCCTCGCGGTGGCATGTCTGTTCTGTCGGGCTAGCTTTGGCTCATGAGCTGAAATCAAAGCAACTTGCATCAGAACACAGCATGGCAAGGTGCGGCTAACATGCACACGCCGACATTTTACATCATTACGCGGACAGTAACGTTACGTTTTCTTCAGAAGAAAATGACCCGATCTACCTTGGATAGCCTTGCTCCTTCTCTTTGTAAAGAAGACTCCTCGGCGTCTTTCCCTTTCTCCAGATCCTCGGGTCGGCTGCCTCTACCAAACATCCAGGGACTGTAGCGCCGTCTGTCGGTGCTGGTGGAGTCCAAGCTGTCGCCTACAGAGAGCTGGCTGGACCGGAAGTTCCGCGTCAGCCATGTTGACCTCACTGCTGTCTCCATGGCTTCCGGTGACAAGGCCGACAACTCGCTGTAGCTCCGTCGCGCGTCCTGAGCGTCTGGTGTTTCCAGTAGGTTCTGAAACAGATTTGAAGGAATGGTCGCTTAGAGTCTAGTCTACTTAAATTATAACTAGGGGAAGACGGGGTAAAAAGCGCATGGGCGGGTAAGAAGCCCACCCCATTTATCTCATGAAATGAAGCAAATTCCAGTCTCATTTTGCCCATGAGACGAGCGTTAATGTCTAGCATTCGTCTCATGGGTAAATTTGACTGACATTTTCTTTATTTCATGAGATAATTGGGGTGGGCTTCTCAACTCAACTCAACTTTTATTTTGTCCTCATAAAAACATAAAAACAAGGATAATTTTCCTGCGGACACGTCATATGTACACACAGAAACCAAACAATTTATAAAAGAACAAAATAAATTGTAATTACATGCCTTAAAAGTTTCTTTCACACTTCACACTCCCCGCTTGCGCGCTCACTTTCATACCACCCTCCACCCTTCCCACCAACATCCCACCTCATCACAGGGCTTTGGCAATGAAACATTATAGACCCTGTTTAAACAATCAAACAAAAACATATATCTCTCTCTCCCCCTCTCTCTCTCTCCATGACTCTCTCTCTCCCTCTCTCCCGTCTCCTGTCCCTCCCTCCTCCCACCCCTCTACTCTTATCGCTCCATCCCCTCTCCCCGTCTCTCCCTTACCCTCTTCCACCATCTACCCCCTCTCTCCAAACCCACCTTTCTCTTCCGCAGTAATACAATGAACTAAAATGAATAACCATTATACGTACACATGCCTAATAAAAGAATGAAAAGTTAGTTAGACTAAAAGCAATCACAGTCATCAATATATTTATCAGCAGAAAACAGCAGAAAAGCTAAATACAAACTGAATTAAATACAAAGATATAATAAAATAATTATGTATAAAATCATTAACCACTTTTCCACCTGCACACTGAAGTCACCCCCCCCCCCCCCCACCCTACCCCCTTCACACACACGCACACACACTCACACACACACACACACACACACCACACACACGCACACACACACACACACACACACACACACACCCACACACACACACACACACACACACACACACACACACACCCACACACACACACACACACACACACACACACACACACACCACACACACACACACACACACTAAAATTGAGCATTATGACTAATATATGATGAAAATGATTTTAAACTAAATAAGTAAAATACAAAAGCCTATCCACACAGATCAATATATAAGTGCTGTCAACTACGGTCAAGTGAGCACATGTAGGCTACATAACTACACATCATGCACCTAAACTTACAACACCCCCACACGACACCCCCCAGCAACACACATGTATGAACCCTCGCGTGCTCTCTCTCTCTTATGTGTACACGCTTACGCACGCACGCACGCTCGCACGCACGCAACGCACGCACGCACGCACGCACACACACAACACACACACACGAGTGTAAAGTTCACTCAGGCACGGCAAGACGGGGTAAAACAGCCCATGGGCGGGTGAACACACGCAAGCCCATGCGCAATTATCTCATGAAATAAAGAAAATAGTTTCAGTCAAATCACCTTGCCATAGAAATAAAGTAAGCTTATGAAGAAAGATGAAGAATGCTGAAAGCATTAACACTCGTCTCATGGTCAAGACAAAAGCGTTAGACTATCACTTGCGAAGCTTTCCATGTTATGTGTATTATAGCGGCAGTGAATTAATTAATCATTCATGAGATAATTGTAGGGGAAGCATGGGGCGGGTAAGAAGCCCATGCCAATTATCTTGTCAGTCAAATTTGCCCATGCGAATGCTAAACATTAACATCGTCTCATGGGCTTTTTTTGCCCGTCATGGGTTTCTTACCCGCCCATGGGCTTTTTACCCCGTCTTACCCTACGGATAGCCGAGACCCGTCCCTCTCTTCAATCCGCCTTTTCCTTCCACAAAATGAAGTCAGATAGGCTACCCCTTTTTTACCTATGCTAGGCGAAGTGAAGAAAATAGGAGTGAAGTATCTCGTGTCTTACGCTTACTTCATAAATTTGTAAATACACATGGCAAAATCTTTTTTTTTCTTTTGCCCTCATGGGTATATAATCTGCTGAGGAAAAAAAAGCAACTTGTTCAAAAAAATTTAATCATTAAATTATCTCCCTTACGGGGGCAAAATTGTGAACATAGCCATGAACAATTTTAAATGAATAAAAACGTTACGCACCTGCGACCGCTGCAGAGAAGTGACAGCATCCCCCTCGGTGGTCGACACCCCCCTCTCCCTCTCCCTGACGATGACCGAGGACAGCCCTAAAACGCTGCCCCAGTAGCCCCCGACGCTGGGCAGAGTGGACAAGCTGGACAACAGCCCCGGGTCCAGCCCCTCCACCATCCTCCGCCCCCTCCCCATCATCACCACCCCACCACCACCATCATCGTCGTCGTCATCGTCGTCATCAGCACCATCAGGCAATGTGGCCGTAGCTGCCAGTTTATCCTGGTAGTGTTTCAGCTCCAGGGAGCTGGGCCTCATCACCATGCCCACTACCCCGATGTTGAGCCCCACGGCTCCCCAGATGAGGAAGGTCCCGCTCAGACCGTAGGCTTCTATCAGCTGACGAATGACAGGGCCCCCTGGAGAAAAAAAGGAAATAGGTTTTAACCCTTTCGCCGCCAGCCATTTTGTGAGCCCCAAAATACCATTAAACTTAACTGGACAGAGAAAAAAACAAGCGCGGATTCGCAATCGTTTGTCGTGTGCGACAATTGAAAACGAAACATCATTTTAACCCTTTCGCCGCCAGCCATTTTTCAGCCAAAAAATACCAATAAACTTAACTGGGCAGAGAAAAAAAATTATATCTTCAATATTGGGAATTCCTCTGTGACAAGTATAACATTAGGACTCATAATTAAGAAATTAAGAAAATGTATAGGGTCTTCAGATAACAGGCCCTGATTTGATGTCTTTTAGTGACATAGGTGTTAAACCATTGCGGTGCATAAATGCGACATTGGCGGTGAAAGGGTTAAAGAGCAGCCTCAATTTGAAGTGCAGCCTCGATTTGAAGTGCGACAATTTTGTAGCCTCGATTTGAAGTGCGACAATTTTGGACCGACCGATAGACCGACCGACCGACAGACAGACCGACAAAGTGAGTTATAGGTTTGTGGCTTGTGCCACAAACAAAAATGAAATATTGCAAATTGCTCTGTGACATATATATCATTAGGCCTATCCTTACCTCCCCAAATTAAGAAAATAGGGTCTTTGGATAACAGGCCTTGATTTGATGCTTTTTAGTGACATGGGTGTTAACCCTTTCGCCGCCAGCCTTTTTCTAGCAAACAATACCATTAAAGTTAACTGGGTAGAGACAAAAAAAGTATCTGCAATATTGGGAATTCCTCTGTGACAGACATAACATTAGGCTTATCCTTACCTCCCCAAATTAAGAAAATAAGGTCTTCGGATAACGGGCCCTGATGTGATGCCTTTTTGTGATATGGGTGTTAAACCTTTGTGGTGCATAAATGCGACATTGGCGGTGAAAGGGTTAAACCATTGTGGTGCTAAAATGCGACATTGGCGGTGAAAGGGTTAAACCATTGTGGTGCTAAAATGCGACATTGGCGGTGAAAGGGTTAAAGGCACACTGACGCACCACGATTAAGTCCCTTGGGGTAATCAAAAGCGGTCACACACGTAATGTTCTCATCCCTAGCTGTTGCATTTGTACCATAGTGTTCAAGTGCTTCGGCTGTTAGGATGATCCCTGGAGTCTTTAAGCCAGGGTACGACAGCAAGCAGCAAGCAAGTCCCTTGGGTGCTTTTTTCTGGGTAGCTGTGACCCACATGCAGATGTCCCCAACTCTCAAATTGAGGCTGCTCTTTCATATGGTGTTTCGGTTTGAATTTGGGGGCATTTATATGGGAGTCAGACCTGGTCAAAACGAGATTTCTTTCTAGCTATAATAGGGAAAACACGTGAAACCCGTGATTTTGACACGTGATCTGGAGGGTCTTTAACAACGAGCTTCACGCTACGTTTAGTGTGAGGCTCGTTGGTACGGTATTAGCAAGAGAGAGCTCCTGTGGGGATACCGGGGGGGGGGGGGGGGGGGGGGGGGGTGTGGGGGTGGGGTGGGGTTCTGTATAAATAGTTCCCCCACCTTCTGGAAGCTGTGTGCTAGTAACTTCTAATCTGTCACTCTCTTTGACTCTGCCTTTTTCCCTTTGCTTACTGTCATCTACTATCTTTCTGCCATATCGGTCCATTCTCCTGCCTTTTTTGTTTCTTTCAAGAAACACTTTCAAAAAGAGTTCCTCCAGCCGAAGGCGGTCATGCTGGGCC
>CM065681.1:62879873-62889873 GCA_017654935.2 Phymorhynchus buccinoides | reverse complement strand
CGTGATGACGCCGTAGGTGAGGATGATCTGGACGACGTTGGAGGCCATGGAGGCGGCGACCATGCCCGAGCAGATGATGACGGAGGACAGGAGGACAGTCCATCTGCTGCCCAGTCTATTCTTGATCAGACCCGCGAACGGACCTGGAAGCCGCAAACACAGGACCACTTTTGAAAACAAAATAGAGCCTTTTAACCCTTTCACCGCCAAAGTCGCATTTTAGCACCACAGTGATTTAACACCTATGTCACTAAAAGGCATCAAATCAGGGTCTATTATCCCAAGACCCTATTTTCTTAGTTTTGGGAAGTAAGGATAGACCTTATTTTATATATGTCACAGAAGAATCCCCAATACTGCAGATCATGGATTTGGTTCTCTACCCATGTAAATGTAATGGACATTTTGGGCTGAAATATGGATGGCGGTGAAAGGGTTAAAGGTGGACCCTGACGGACGAGGTTCGAGAGACACTTATCACTCATGAATCTCATGACTTGTGGCGGTACCATAGCCGATGAGGTTTAACCGAGGCGTGGTTACTGCTACATATATCTGCATTGTTAAAAAATCGGGACTTTACTGGTTTTGCACTGCCTCCGAGCATTGCCTCCAGTATTGTTCCCACCATCTTTGTATTTAAAAATGACCCACATGGTCGAAAGACGGCAGAGGGCGTAAAATCCTATTTCGATCGGACGAGGTTTTGCAAGAAACACGTCAAGATCACCAGAAAGACGGCCTTTTCAAGGATCGGAGCACTCACTTTGCTCTGGTTTCCTATAAATTGAGCCGTCAAAACGGCGATTCCTCCTTGGCGGAGATGCTGGAGACAGAAGCTATTTTGGATGGGGTGGGTGGAGGACACTCATTGCCGTTGAAGCTTTTTCTTTTTTGCGGTGCAGTAAAGCAAAAAATGGAGCTATTTCCTTTGTTGTGAGCGAAACTCCTTTAGGTAAATTGTATAAAATTAAAACAATAAATAAATAAAAAGGCTGGTATTGTGAAAACTTCGTGCAAAAGATTTGATCTAAACTCGGGCGGCCATTAGAAAGGAGAAGGCATGTGCCTTCTCTTCTCTTTCACTGAAATAATTTGACTTCCTGCACCTCCGCCACGGAGGAATCGCTGATTTGACGTTTTCATTTCTAGGAAACCAAAGCAAAGTGAGTGCTGCGTATCTCTATAAAGGGTGTATTCCTGGTGATCTCGACGTGTTTCTTGCAAAAAACTCATCCGTCAGCGTGCCCCTTTAAGACGCTAGACCACCAGCGGCGCGGCAGCATGTTTGGCTCCAATGACCTTGACCTTAGACCGATGACCTTCTTTTTCGAACTTGGCCTTTAAAATCCTAACCGCCCTATCCGCATGCGAAATTTGAGGCGCGTGTGCTATGCGTGAGCGCGCTGACGCGTTGCATTTTTTGACACATCAGCACGTCATAGGAGAGGTTCAACGTGCCAGTGATGATATGATATGGCAGTGTGGTAATTGACACGAGAGAGTGGAACAATCATGATACAACGCATGTAAAGGGGGGGGGGGGGGTGTGGCTGTTATAGAGGAAGGCTGTGATATTGGGGCTTGTGATAGAATGCGTGTGTGTGTAATGGGGAAGACGGGGTAAAAAGCGCATGGGCGGGTAAAAAGCCCACCCCAATTATCTCATGAAATGAAGCAAATTTCGGTCTCATTTTGCCCATGAGACGAGCGTTAATGTCTAGCATTCGTCTCATGGGCAAATTTGACTGACATTTTCTTTATTTCATGAGATAATTGGGGTGGGCTTCTTACCCGCCCATGCGCTTTTTACCCCGTCTTCCCCTATGTCACAGTGAATTTACCAAACTAGTAAATTTGCAAATTTCCTAAATTTTCAGGAGATTTGCAACTTTCCAGTTTCACTCAGGGATTTTGCAAATGTCCTGAATTTTGCATACATTTGTTTCTCAAATTTACTGAAGATTGGAAGATCAGTAAATTTGCGAAATTCTTCATACTGATTTAGACATCTCTCTCTCTCTCTCTCTCTCTCTCTCTCTCTCTCTCTCTCTCTCTCTCTCTCTCTCTCTCTCTCTCTCTCTCTCTCTCTCTCTCTCTCACTGCCTCTCTCTCTTATTGTTTCTTATCTCTCTCTCTCTGTCTCTCTCACATACACACATTGCCTCTATCACTCTCTTTTGCTCTGTCTTTGTCTTGTTCTCACGGTCTCTCTCTCTCTCTTTCTCTCCATCTCCCCATCTCTCTCTGTCTCTCTCTCACTTTGTCTCTCTGTCTTACTGCATCTGGCTCTCTGATTGTCTCTCTCTCACTGTTTCTCTCTCGCTCTGCTTCTCTCTCTTACTGTTTTTCTCCCTCTCTCTATATCTCTCTGTCTATCTCTCTCTTTTTTTTTTCTCTCTCTCTCTCTCTCCCTTACTTTGGTTTGGTAAATTTACTGTAACATAATATATAGTCCTCTCTTTTCTGTCTCTCTCTCTCTCTCTTTTTTTCTCTCTCTCTCTCTCTCTCTCTCCTCTTTTTTTTTTTTTTCTCTCTCTCTCTCTCTCTACTTTGGTTTGGTAAATTTACTGTAACATAATATATAGTAGACCTATGTCTCTTTTTGTCTCTCTCTCTCTCTCTCTCTCTCTCTCTCTCTCTCTCTCTCTCTCTCTCTCTCTCTCTCTCTCTCTCTCTCTCCCTTTACTTTTGTTTGGTAAATTTACTGTAACATAATATATAGTAGACCTATATCTCTTTTTGTCTCTCTCTCTCTCTCTCTCTCTCTCTCTCTCTCTCTCTCTCTCTCTCTCTCTCTCTCTCTTACTTTTGTTTGGTAAATTTACTGTAACATAATATATAGTAGACCTATGTCTCTTTTTGTCTCTCTCTCTCTCTCTCTCTCTCTCTCTCTCTCTCTCTCTCTCTCTCTCTCTCTCTCTCTCTCTCTCTCCTTACTTTTGTTTGGTAAATTTACTGTAACATAATATAGAGTAGACCTATGTCTCTTTTTGTCTCTCTCTCTCTCTCTCTCTCCCTTACTTTGGTTTGGTAAATTTACTGTAACATAATATATAGTAGACCTATGTCTCTTTTTGTCTCTCTCTCTCTCTCTCCCTTACTTTGGTTTGGTAAATTTACTGTAACATAATATATAGTAGACCTATGTCTCTTTTTTCCCCCTCTCTCCCTCCCTATTGTTTGGTAATTTTACTGTAACGTATATTGGGTAAGACGACTTTTCTTTATTTCATGAGATAATTGGCATGGGCTTCTTACCCGCCCATGGCCTTTTTACCCCGTCTTCACCTAGTAGGCCTATTCAGGGGATTAGTGACATCCACAGCTGAAACAGTAAGGCTGTATCTAGGGCAGAACATATTTACTGTCAACAAATGTCAGCTCAGTTTGTTTTGTTGTTTGTTTTCCAAATATTTACTTAACTTGACCTCTATGATTGGAGCCTACACGCATATACATCTTGAGACTCCGTTGCTAAATTGTCTCTTTCAGCATTAAAACTTCGTACGATGTGCATGTGGCAATGGTCACACTCGGCCTACATTTCTTATCGCCACTTCCAGAGAATTTCAGTTAATTAAACCTGAGTTCGAACCTGCTGGGTACAGGGGATTTTTCCGCTCATTTTACACTAGGCCTTGCGGTCTGAACGTGGGGCCTTTCGGGTGGGAGACGATAAACCGAGGTCCCGTGTGCCCATGTACTTAGCACACGCTAAACCCAGTGGCAACAAAAAAGTTGTAATTTGGTCAAAATGTACCCCCTCTCTTTCCTTCCTCATCAGTCACACAAAAATCGCATGCAAAAAATGGGTGGCGCGCCTCTGGCTGCGACGCGCACTCCAGGTGGGAGCAACCCGAATTTCACAGAGGCGCCTCTGTGACTATAAAGTACCTAATACCTAATACAACTTAGCAGCGAGGTCTCCAGATTGACGTGCGTCTGGTCTCCTGCCATGCTGTCTGCAGGGCATTGTTTGACGGGTTCCTGGCAGCATTCACCTCGCGTCAAGATCTGTTCATCATCCTGCACAACAACGTAGGCTATAACCCCTCCCTCACCTCACGTCAAGATCTGTTCACCATCCTGCACAACTAACAACGTAGGCTATAACCCCTCACTCACCTCACGTCAAGATCTGTTCACCATCCTGCACAACAACGTAGGTTGTAACCCCTCACTCACCTTGCGTCAAGATCTGTTCACCATCCTGCACAACAAGGTAGGTCATAACCACTCACTCACCTCGCGTCAAGACCTGTTCACCATCCTGCACAACAAGGTAGGTCATAACCCCTCACTCACCTCGCGTCAAGACCTGTTCACCATCCTGCACAACAAGGTAGGTCATAACCCCTCACTCACCTCGCGTCAAGACCTGTTCACCATCCTGCACAACAAGGTAGGTTATAACCCCTCACTCACCTCGCGTCAAGATCTGTTCACCATCCTGCACAACAACTTAGGTAACAACCCCTCACTCACCTCGCGTCAAGATCTGTTCACCATCCTGCACAACAACGTAGGTTGTAACCCCTCACTCACCCATCATGCAGAGCGTGCTGAAGTGCGTGGCGCCCACCCAGGAGGTCTTCTGGATGTCCGGCTCCAGCACCTGCAGGATCTCCGCCTGGAAGATGCCGATGGAGAAGGTGAAGGTGCCGAAGATGGTCATACCCAGGAAGGCCGCCACCAGCACCACCCAGGCCCACCCCGTGTCCACGTCCCCAGCCTGGTGCACAACCTGGGCGTGCTCTTCATCTTCGTCCTCCTCCTCTTCTTCTTCTTCCTCTTCATTATCTTCTTCTTCTTCTTCGGGGTTCTCTTCGTGCTCTTCAACCCCCTCTTCATTCACGGACTCTTCAGTCTGGTTGTCATCAGTCGCTTTACAGTTTTGTAAGTCACGGGTCTCGACCACCAGGTTGTCTTGAAATTCCACGGTATGTTTGCTGTTCTGAGGCGTTGGGGCCTCCGAGGATGGTGCCTCTAGTTCTGAGACCTCACCACCGCTGGTGTTTACCTGAGTCTGAGAATCTGCAGGCTGGTCAGAAGATTCGGCTTTTGATGCTTCATTCGGACTCCTTGTTGGAGAGTTTTCTCTTGGCAACCGCCCGTTTAGTATATCATTGTGTTGAACTTCATCTGAACGGTCTTGCATGCGGTCTGGAGTACATGTGGACGACAACCCTGGTTTAAGATTGGAACACACGTCAGCGCTTCCATCGTCCTTTTCAGAACAATCATTCCCACAACCTTTATCCTGGTCCGATCTCTTTTGAAAAGTGTATCGATGACCTTCACCTCTTGCTTGTAGTGCTTGGCAACTTCCTATTGGAACACTCACAAGAAGGCAGCCACATCCTTCTAGACTTTGCCTCGGGTTTTTGCCTGTCACAGCCATTATTTCGTTCTCAAATGTGCACTTGGCACTGTTACTGTTAGCAGCACTTTTGTGTTGCACATTGGTGCTTTCAGACTCGTATTCGGGCTTCTGCTCTTGGTATGGAGATACTAAGAAATCCGATCCCGGGGCTGGTTCTGCTGTTGAACAAAGCTGCGTGTGTCTAAGAGGACGGTCCTCGTTGCTCGTGAGCTCTCCGTTACAGAGAGAAGGGATGGTGGGGGTGGGGTGATGGCGGGGGTGGGTGTAGGGGTATGAGGGGAGGAGGGGGAGGTCGTCCCCTGCCCCCGATATCAGGCGCCCTTCCTGGAGACTCTGACAGGGCGCGAGCTGTGACGTCATGTCCTGCAGGGAGTTATCTCCCATGGTTATGTTGCAGGAGAACGGATGGGTCCCGTCCGCTGCAAGCAAAAGAATTGAACAACAGCAATTTTATTTATTGATCATTTAATTAGTTATTTTATCTGTGCGTTTGTAAAAACGATTATTTGACGTTCATATATATATTCCAACTGTTTCTGTGTTTATGCATTCATTAATTCATCACTGTAACCTTTCACCGCCAATGTCGCATTTTTGCACCACAATGGTTTAACACCCATGTCACTAAAAAGGTATCAAATCAGGTCCTGTTATCCGAAGACCCTATTTTCTTAATTTGGGAGGTAAGGATAGGCCTAATCTTATACATGTCACAGAGGAATTTGAAATATGGCAGATTTGTTTTCTTCTGTACCAAATTAAGTTTAATGGTATTTTTTGTGGTGTTGTTTATGTTTTCGTTTTTACAATCTGAAACATGTAATTTACTCACAACTCTAACAAAGAATAGCCAAAATGAAGGGCGGAAAAGAGCTAACAATAGAAACAAAAATGAACGATGAAATGGAACACTGATACGTGTGAACACAAGGACACGAGCACACCTACACATGCACACTAATAATGAATAATATTAATTTAACCTTTAAGGAAAACACACGTGGCCTACACACAATTCAAGGACTTATAATGAGTTATATATTAAACACAAGCACTCATATTCTTTGACATTCTCATTGCTGTGTGCGTGCAACTGGAGAATTAACGAAGGATATTTAAGTACACATACTCTCTCTCTGTCTCTCTCTCTCTCTCTCTCTCTCTCTCTCTCTCTCTCTCACACACACACGCACGCACGCACGCACGCACGCACGCACGCACACGCACACACACACACACACACAGAGACCGGAGCTTGAATGGTGGGGGAACCGGCAGGTGGGTTTTGAGGTTAGCTTTGAAAGCAGAGAGGATCGGTCGCTGACGCACACACACGCGCGGATGCATGCACGCACGCACACACACACACATGCACACACACACACACACACGCACGCACGCACGCACGCACGCACGCACGCACGCACGCACGCACGCACGCACGCACGCACACACACACACACACACACACACACGCACACGCACACGCACACGCGCGCACACACACACACACACACACACAGAGGTTTGGGAACAAAACAACTCTGCTCCACGACTACAGTCGCCACCTTTCATTTGCAGATGGCATGCATCAAATAACGATTAAATATTATTAAAGGCGACTAGCCAATACTCTAAGCTATATTAGCTCTAAGCTACACATGCTGTGCATAGATCTACGTAAGCGCGCTGGCACGCGCTGCACGCGCACATTTTATGCCTACGTTAGCGCGCTGGCACGTGCTGCACACGACACATAGGCCTACGCCAACATGTGTAAAACAATCCGTTTATAACGTTTTGACTGAAGGTGCACACACTGCAGAAAAGACAGACGGGCAGACACGTTGTTTATTATTACACAGTGTAGAGTGGCACAGTGGCAGCGCGTTCGCTTCGTGTCAGGTAAACCCGGGTTCGAACCTGGGTACAGGGGGATTTTTCCCTCTCACTTTGCACTAGGCCTTGCGGTCTGAGCATGGCCGCATTATGATTAGTGTCTTTCGGATGAGACGATAAACCGAGGTCCCGTGTGCTCATGCACTTAGCACACGTTAAACCCAGTGGCAACGAAAAAGTTGTCATTTGGGTAAAAATTTACACCCCTCCCTCCCTTCCTCATCAGTCACACAAATTCGCATGCCAAACAAAATAAAAATTGAGTGGCGCGCCTCTGGCTGCGACGCGCTCTCCAGGTGGGAGCAATCCGAATTTCACAGAGACGCCTCTGTGACTATAATGCACCTAGCCTAACCTAACCTAACTAAATAAACAATAAAAAGATGAAGTCCTTGTACATAGGTGATTATAAGTAGGCCTACCGGGTAATTGTTGTTGGGTTCATCGGGAACGGTTCTTTTATGTTTCAAATTTGTTTTGTTAAATAGTTCTGACAAACTTCCGAGTGTCGAACAGCATATCTCTCTCTCTCTCTCTCTCTCTCTCTCTCTCTCTCTCTCTCTCTCTCTCTCTCTCTCTCCTCTCTCTCTCTCTCTCTCTCTCTCTCTCTCTCTCTCTCTCTCTCTCTCTCTCTCTCTCTCTCTCTCTCTCTCTCTCTCTCTCTCTCTCTCTCTCTCTCTCTCTCTCTCTCTCTCGGGACAGATTGTAAGGATAGGCATCGCCTAAGCTCTTTATCCTTGTTAAATAAAGTTTTTCAGTGCTCAGTGTTCTGTGTTCTCTCTCTCTCTCTCTCTCTCTCTCTCTCTCTCTCTCTCTCTCTCTCTCTCTCTCTCTCTCTCTCTCTCTCTCTCTCTTAGATTGATAGTGTGCAACAGATATGATGGAGGCCGTTTCACTTACAGGTAATGAAGTCATTCTTTTTGGTGATTTTAACATAGACCTTTTAACAAGAAATCCTAGATGGCATCAAATGTATGATAATTTTGGCTTGACTCAATTAATTGATTCCCCAACCCGTGTTACTCCAACGTCTGAAACATTGATTGACCACATTTATGTGAACGAAAAACAAAATATAATTGAAACATGTACCCCCTTTTGTGGTTGCAGCGACCATTTACCTATATGTGTGACTTGGTTTAAAAAGGATATAAAGATTCCCAAGCCCGGACATAAAATTATTACTTACAGATCTTTCACTAATTTCGATAAGGATGCCTTCCTTAAAGATTTGGCAGAATCGCAGTTGTCCCATGTCTATCAGTACACTGACCCTGACCAAGCTTTTGAGTTCTGGCACGAAACTTTTATAGATATATATAATAAACATGCCCCATTTATTACTAAACGGGTTAAATATTCACCTAAACCCCCCTGGTTAACTAAAGAAATAGAAGAAGAAATTCAAGTAAGAAATACTCTTTTGAAAAATAAACAATTTGAAGAGTTTAAGAAACAACGCAACAAAGTTACTTCTATGCTACGTAAGTCAAAAAAGGATTATTTCAAAAACTTAATTTTCAATTGTCCACAAAATAATTCAAAACCCATTTGGAAAGCAATAAATATCCTAACTCATAAAAACTTAGACAAGACCACAGTCATACCTCAAGAGCTTTCTGCTGATATTTTAAATAACCACTTTTGTAATATTGCCAACAAAACTGTAAAGAATGATAGATCCAATACCAATGATTTAATACCTTTGACTACTTTCTGTAATTCAAAAGCAATTAAATCAGAATTAGTCATTCCCCCAATCCCATTATCTGATGTTTATTTCTATCTTGTGCACATGAAACAAACTGGTACTCGAGGTACTGATAACATAGACGGTATTATCTTAAAGCTTAGTGCCCCTGTTATTACTGACACACTTACTTACTTATATAACCTTTGTCTTGATAAAGCATATTTTCCTAATCTTCTTAAACAGGCCAAAGTCATACCACTTTTTAAATCTGGAAATAAATTAGACCCCTCAAATTATAGACCAATATCTATACTTTCTCTTTTGTCTAAACCTCTCGAAAAGCACATGAATAAATATATTACATATCACATTTCCAAATACGATTTACTTCATCCTAATCAATCTGGATTTCGGTCAAATCATTCCTGTCACACAGCACTAACAAATCTGGTTGATCAGTGGTTAACAAACATTAATGATTTGAAATACACTGGAGTTCTCTTTGTTGATTTTGCTAAAGCCTTTGATGTCATTGATCACAAATTGTTATTACGTAAATTGGTCATTTATAACTTCTCAGATCCAGCACTTTCCCTTATTAGATCATTTCTCACAAATCGGTATCAATCAGTATTCCTCAATAATAGACAATCCAGTTACTTACCATTAAAATATGGTGTGCCACAAGGATCCGTTCTCGGCCCCTTACTTTTCTTACTGTATGTGAATGATCTACCCTTATATATTAAAGACCCCTGTGAACTCTTTGCCGATGATACTTCTATCCATTCTAAGCATTCTGACATAAAACAGTTATCCATTAACCTTCAAGAAAATGTTAACCTGTTAATTGATTGGACAGAAGTTAATCACATGTGCTTAAATGAAGGAAAAACAAAGTACATGGTTGTCACTTCTAGGCAAAAAAGACAAAATTTAATAAATGCCATGCCCCCTATTCACATTGACAATAGACATATTGAAGAGGTCGATTCACACAAACTTTTAGGAGTTAGCATAGA
>CM065681.1:62869873-62872373 GCA_017654935.2 Phymorhynchus buccinoides | reverse complement strand
TTAATACTAAATCAAATATAGTTGAAACTTGTTCTGTTTCAACCGGTTGTAGTGACCATTCTTCTGTCTGTATTACCTGGTTGAAAAAAGGTGTTAAAATTCCTAAAACTGGACATAAAGAAATCTATTATAGATGTTTTACCCATTTTGACGAAAATGCCTTCATAAATGATTTGCTTAACTCAGGATTAGATTACGTCTACCAAATTAGGAATGTCGATGATGCTGTTGATTTTTGGATAGATACCTTCGTTTCCGTATATAACAGACACGCTCCTTTTGTAAAGAAAAGGGTTAAACATTCAATCAAACCACCCTGGATCAATAAGGAGATTGATGATGCCAGATACAAGCGAGATAATTTCGATAAAACCAATGAAAAAGAATTTAGAGTATTAAGAAACAAAATAAACTCAATGAAACGGAAAGCAGAGATGAAATATTACCAAAATTTAATATGTAGCTCACAAAACTCTAAATCAATATGGAATGCCATTAACAAGCTTACGAATAGAAATTATAAAAAGCAAGATCCAGTAAAAGATATTTCAGCAGATGATCTAAACATACACTTTGCAAACGTGGCTAATGATATTATAGTGAATGATAAAACGGATGAAAACGATTTACAAAAGCTTCAAGAATTCTGTCAGTCAAAACACATCCAGTCGTCTTTCACAATACCATTCATTTCAATTAACGATGTATTGAAATTATTATTACATTCTAAACCATCTGGAACCCGTGATTTGGATGGAATTGATGGTAAGATATTAAAAATTGCTGCCATCGCTATTGCGGACTCGCTCACCTATATCTATAACTTATGCATAGAAAAACAACATTTCCCTCAAAGACTTAAGCTAGCTAAAGTAATTCCATTATACAAGAGTGGTGATCGTGCCATTCCATCTAACTACAGACCCATTTCAATCCTAAGTATTATATCGAAACCTTTAGAAAAGCATGTACAATCTCATTTGTACTCTCATCTGACTCAGTATGATTTATTACACGAAAATCAATCTGGTTTTAGGGTAAATCACTCATGCCACACATCTTTAATACAGCTTATTGATAAATGTCTTTCTAACATAAATAATAACGAATTCACAGGGCGTACTATTCATAGATTTCGCCAAAGCTTTTGATGTCATCAACCACTCACATCTTCTTAAAAAGTTCACTCATTACAATCTATCTGATGGATCGTTAAATTTTATTTCATCGTTTCTAACCAATCGTAAACAACTTGTTGAAAACAATTCCAAAAGATCAAACTTAACCCTGTTGAAGCATGGAGTTCCTCAAGGGTCAGTTTTAGGACCCCTCTTTTTCTCTATCTATATTAATGATTTACCTTTACATCTTCAGTGTTGTAGCGAGATGTTCGCCGACGACACTTCTTTACAATCAAATAGTGGTAACCCTAACGAATTAGTTGTTGACCTGCAAAGCAATATTGACAGGCTGGTAAATTGGACAGAAATAAACCACATGGCTCTAAATGCAAAGAAAACTAAATGTATGTATATAGCCACCCGTCAGAAAAGGCAGAAGATGAATTCCATGTTTCCTCCATTGTATGTCAAGGACCAGACAATAGAAGAAGTTTCATCACACAAGGTTCTAGGAGTTATTATTGACAACGATATATCATGGCATAATCACCTAAATGAACTCGGAAAACGTATTTCTAGTAGAATCTACCAGTTAGCAAAAATAAAGCATTTTTTGGATCTTCACTCAAGAAAGCTATTTTTCCATGCTCATATTTTATCACTTATCAATTATGCTTCCACTTTATGGGATAATGCTAGTGAATCTAATTTAAAGCAAATAAATCGTTTGCACAAGAGAGCTGTAAAAATAATACTTTTAAAATCAAATAGCCTAACTGGAAATGATTATAAACGTTTGAACATTCTTCCATTCAAAGACAGACTTTTTTTCAATAAATGTCTATGCATGTACAACGTTGTAAATGGGCTGGCTCCTAATAAAATCACGCGGAATTTTACAAACAATGACAATAGACACACTCACAAGCTTTCTTTCCCAAAACCCCATAACAATTTGTACAAATCAAGTTTAACATACTCTGGAGGATGTACATGGAATAACTTGCCATCTTTTTTAAAATCATGCCCTTCAAAGTTAGCTTTTAAACATAATTTGAAAATATATTTGTTTGATAAATTGTAATCTAATGTGTCATGGAATTCTTTGTACATATGTTCATACTCTGGTTTTATCTTCTGCACATTGTGTATGTGCTGCTTTGCACTTTAGGGCGAAGCGACACTACGATACGCATTCATGTGACTTTGTTTTCTTGATATGCCTTTTCTTTTCGCCTAAAATGTGAATGGTGTGGGGGGGGGGGGTGAGTGTGTGTGTGTGTGTGTGTGTGTGTGTGTGTGTGTGTGTGTGTGTGCGCGCGCGTGCGCGTGCGTGTGCGTGCGTGCGTGCGTGCGTGCGTGTGTGTGTGTGTGTGTGT
>CM065681.1:62862373-62867373 GCA_017654935.2 Phymorhynchus buccinoides | reverse complement strand
CCCTCACTCCCACCCCCGCGCTCGCAATTATACTAAAACCCGATCACGTTAGCCCTCCGATTGATGATGTGAATAGCGTCCAATCGGTCAGAGACCCCTATGGACGGTATGACTTTCGCATTTAGTTTGAAACAAACCTACTTATATGCCTGCTTACTTATATGGCAAGAGAAATTGTAGCAACAAAGAAGGTTGAACTTAGCCCATCCCATCCATCACCACCACCATTACAGCTGTCACTGCATTTCTGTTTGTGGTATTAGTACATCTGCGTGGGAGTGTGTGTGTGTGTGTGTGTGTGTGTGTGTGTGTGTGTGTGTGTGTGTGTGTGTGCGTGTGTGCGTGCGTGCGTGCGTGCGTGCGTGCGTGCGTGTGCGTGTGCGTGCGCGTGTGTGCGTGCGCGCGCGTGCATGTGTGAATGCGTACGTGCGTGTGTGCGTGCGTGTGTGTGCGTGCGTGTGTGTACATTAGTGTTTTTGTTCAACATCTTTTCATCTAAAAATGATTTTAGACGAAGACGAGGAAGGGATACGAATACGAATACGAATATGAATGTTTTATTGAGGGTAAAAAGGATAAGCTACAATAGCTTCTTTGCACCTTGCACTCTCACTCACACACTCAGATTGTGCATCAAGCAAAGAAAATTTGACATAAAAACAATCAAGTCAAGAAAATGGAACAAAAAGTGGTACATGAAATAATTGAAAAAGAATCAAAATGGGGACTAAAAGCAAACATGGATATAGATAATGAACAATGGTGAACTTGAATTGGTGGTTTGAATTGAGTACGAAAAAAAGGGAAACAATTCTGAGACAATGACAACTTTTCAGAATAATACCACTTTTATGGGGGGGGGATTATAAAAAATAAGAGTATGAGAGGAGAGAGACAGAGAGAGAGAGAGAGAGAGAGAGAGAGAGAGAGAGAGAGAGAGAGAGAGAGAGAGAGAGAGAGAGAGAGAGAGAGAGAGAGAGAGAGAGAGAGAGAGAGAGACAGAGAGAGAGAGAGAGAGAGAGAGAGAGAGAGAGAGAGAGAGAGATATAAGAATCTAGGCATGAGAACAAGATTGTCCATTAGGAACTTGTGATTAGATTTTCGAAAAGAAGATACGCTAGTTTTATTTTTTAGATCATCACAATTTACCACCTGAGAATGTAAGGGATGCTTTATATAGATCTGTTCTGGGGCGGGGCATTGTTAATTTGGTTTTTCTTCGAATTGTATGGACTTTAAATTTAGCAATAAGATATTTTGGTACTAACTTATTTATCATCTTGTACATAAGGGTACCTTTGTTTAGTAGACATTTCAAATCAAATGGTAGAATGTTGAGTTCCTTATAGTCATTGGTTTCAAGGGAGGACGATTTAAGCGGTATGAGTTTAGGAGAGCGTTTATATAATCTTTCAACATGTTTGAGTGTGTTTGTACTAGCTGAATCCCAACATGCTGATGCATAGTCAATGTTAGGTTGAACATAGGCATGGAAAACACAAATTTCACAGTCTCTTGACATATTATTCTAACCTCTCGTCCAAGACCTCTCCACATATGTAAAAGATACCAACCACGCCCTGCAACTCCTGGGAGACTACACCTTCCCACATGACAGCGAAAACCGCCTCCTCCTCACCATGGATGCAACATCTTTATATACGAACATCCGTCACAAAGATGGCCTTCAAGCCATTAAACACTTCATAGCTAAAAACTCCTACAACATCGATTCGACCACTATCTTGCGCCTGACAGAACTTTAACCATCAATTCCTTTGCATTTGGAGAGAGCGCATGCCAACAAACCAAGGGGGTTGCTGTGGGAACAAGAATGGGCCTGTCATACGCCTGTCTGTTCATGGGGTATTTGGAGGAACAAATATTCTCTCAGTACCCAGGACAGCTACCAGACATCTTCAAAACGTTTATTGATGACTGTTTTGTAATCTCCACCCCTCCGAAACACAAACAACTGGACTTCATCCAGTTCGTCAACAACATCCATCCATCCATCCAGTTCACACGTGAAGTTTCAACATCATCTCTTTCCTTCCTTGACATCAGCATCAGCATTCAGGACAACTCAAGATCCATCCACACTAGCATCCACTACAAGTCGACCGACTCACACTCCTACCTGCTTTTCTCATCAAGCCACCCTCCAGCCACAAAAGAAAGTATCCCCATACTCCCAATTGTTAAGACTCCGCCGACTGTGCAACAACGAAGAGGATTTTGCAAAAGAAACAGCATCCATGGTCACATTTTTCACGGCAAGGGGACATCCACCATCCCTCATACAACAGTCTCTGGAACGAGCAACATAATGTTCACAGACATGAAGCTCTGAAAACTAAAGAGAAAGAGACAACCTTCTGGACTCAATGTCAGGGAATGATACACTTCTGCCAAACAGCCTTCCCCTTTTCCTACAACCCTCTATAAGTATAACCCTCCCCTCTACATCTCCAATAGCCACTCACTTAGCAAATTTTCTACCCCACTGTCTACTGAACTATATTCACTTTTTTCCCACCACTGCCCACTCCCCCATTGCTAATTCAATGAACTGAACTGCGCTTACCTGTGACTACAAATACAGCCATCACACCTGCCATCACCACACCCAATGAAGATTCTATGAATCGAAGCCTTGTGTCTCCTCTCTTCGAATACCTGTTTCTACCCTTATATTTGTAAACTGTGACAAGGTACAGCCGTCATTCCTTATTTTACTTGAAGATGTAATAGTATTTTTGGAGACGGGTTGTCGTCTATCAGATAGAAAGGACGGAACAAGGGCGATAGAATCTTGGGTTAAGCCATACAATGAAAGTTTTATTTTAATAGAAGGCCATGGTCAATAACATAAAAGGCCTTAGCAAAGTCGACGAAAATGGCACAGGTGAGAAGGCCATTGTTAATATTGGAATGCCACTGTTTGATTAGATTAGTGAGTACTGTTTGGCAGGAATGGTTTTCTCTAAAGCCACTTTGGTTACAATGGAAAAGATCATGTGAGGTAAAGTATGTCTGAAGGTTACGTTTCAAGTGCTTTTCTAGAGGTTTGGAGAGGTTAGACAAGATAGAGATAGGTCGGTAGTTTGACGGATCTTGGGGGTCACCAGATTGATATAGTGGTATCACTTTGGCATCTTTAAATAATTGGGGATAACAGCATTTTTCAATACAACGGTTATAAATATAGGTAAGACAGTCAGTGATAATAGGTGCAGATAACTTTAAGATATGATTATCAATGTTATTTAATCCGCAACATTTAGAATGCTTGGGTTGAATTAATTCTTGGCATACCTCGTGTACAGCCATAAACTGGAAACTGAGTTTAGGACCTATTTGTTTGGAGTCACAGTACTCCTTGAGTAACGACAGATCGTTAGAGCCAGTTCGGTCGGCTAGTATCGTTTTATCAGCAGCTATGCTACAGAAATGATTGTTGAGAACTTCTACAAATAGATCGTTTGACAAGGGCGCACTATGTGTTGAAGATTTACAGGATAATTGATTAATGGGAGACTTAGTGACACTCGAGTGGGGCTAATCCCCTCTATATTCTTAGTTGGGGATAAAGAGAGAGCGAGAGATAGAGGAGTCCAACCCTCTCTCTCTCACTACGACCAACTAAGAATATAACGTGATAAGCCCCTCTCGAGTGTCACGCCACCTGGCGTGAAAAAATCCCACTAAGTCTCCCATTGCTTTCCCAAGAGATTTTGAGTCTTTTTAAATTGAATAAAATCGCCCAAATACTTTCTCTTTGCAACTCGCTTCATGCTTGTTGTTTTGTTTCGCTGCTTATTAAAAGCTACATCTTTACTAGTTGTTTGTACTAAGCTTTCACGAGTCTTTATTTCCGCACTTATGCCATGGGGGTTTACCTTCAGGCTTAACACGTTTGGTTATAAAAGGGGCATGTTTATCATATACTCGGATGAAGGTATTATACCACTTCTCAAGGGCTTTATTGGGGTCAGTGTACTGAAAGACGATGGAAAAGTCGGTCATACATAAATCATATAAGAAATGCTCAGGGTTAAAGGATTCATAGCTACACAATGATGCACATCTGGGGATTTCGATGCCTTTTATGACCATGTTAAACATATTGGGAAGTGATCGCTTAACCCGAAGACCGGAACAGACGTTTCAACTATGTGATCAGGATTGGTAGGGTATATATGGTCAATGAGTGTTTGGGTCTGTAGTGTTATTCTTGTAGGATTATTAAGTAATTGAGACATATTATAAGATTCATAGAGACGTTTCCAGTTATCTTGGGTTTTACGAAGATCAATATTCAAATCACCTAGCATTATGATATCGATATAGGATAAGGAAACATTGTCCATCATAGATGAAAATCGGTTAAACCACTCCACTCGTTCATCGGGATTTCTATATATAAATCCCACAATAATTGGTGTGTGGCCCTCTAATTAAGCGAATTTCAATCCAGATACCTTCTATGTTGTACTTATCGAAGTCATGTACCTGTCTATAGTTCACTGACTGGTGTATATATGCAACCATACCTGTGTGTAGCTTGCTTGAAGCATCCTTTCGAATAACATTGTACCCTGATACAGAAATTAGATTGTCAGACACAACATCAGTTAACCTAGACTCAGCAAAGGCGAAACAATGAAAACAAGTATTAAAATGTGACCAGACTGAAAGCACATAAGACATTTTGCTTAAAAGATGACATGCATTTAAATAACCAATTTTAAAACCCGGTGTCGATAACCGTCTAGAAATGCTGGTAACATTGGCCATTTTCACATAAGTGCTTAAAACAATCACCAACTAAAGAGAAAAAAAACAGCGAAATGTATATCAATCTAAAAGAGGGGGGGGGGGGGGGGGGGGAAAGATTCAGGCTTTAGAACAAAAAAGTGAACAACTTAAAATAAGACAAACGTATTCAAATGAATCGACAATGGTATAAAGTAAGTGTGGTCGCAATAAAAGGTAGA
>CM065681.1:62834873-62854873 GCA_017654935.2 Phymorhynchus buccinoides | reverse complement strand
CTCTCTCTCTCGTCTCTCTCTCCTCTCTCTCTCTCTCAACTCTCTCTCCCTCTCTCTCTCTCTCTCTCTCTCCCTCCCTCCCTCTATCCCTTCCTTCCTCTCTCTCTCTCTCCTCCTCTCTCTCTCTCTCGTTAGTAGCGGGTAACGTGCTTTACTTTGTACTATTAAAAAAATAATGAATCTTTATCTTTTGTTCTTAAAGCTTTTCGATTCGCAGATTCAACCAATAGCCTAGTACAATATGGAGCTGAGTTATGGGGACTCGAATCTGCCTCCATTCAGATTGAAAATACAAATCATTTATATGCTTTAAACAAAGTTTCTTGGAGTGACAATGCAAACACAGAACAATGTAGTTTATGGTGAGACTAATAGATTTCCTGTTTATATTTGTTATCTGAAGTTAGATGTATTCGTTATTGTACTATTTATTGTGCTCACAACAAACTTAAAGTAAATGTAGCTAAAACAAAAGTGTGTTGTTGTTTTTTCAAGGGGCAAAATAAAAAAAATTCCAGAATTTAGGTATAACAATTGTAAGTCACTTTCGATTTTCAGTATCTTGTATTTAATGGTCAAACCTATGGCGATATTATTTTTCACGCCAGAGGGCAGTCATTGCACTAGGGGCTTATCACGCGATTTTCTTACCTTGGGCGTAGTGAGAGAGAGAGCGCGATGGTTAGGGCCAATCACTGTCTCTCTCTCTTTCTTGTTCCCCAACTAATAATATAGAGAGGATTAACCCCACACGAGCGTCTTGCCCTCTGGCGTGAGAAAAATCGCAATAAGTCTCTTATGTAATAACAATAAGTTTAAGTTAGTGCAAAGGAAGCTGTACAATAAAGCTTCTAGAGCAATGTTTTCAGTATTGCGTAAGTGCAGGAAGCTAATGTTACCTGTTTGACGTCCAGATTGATTGATTTCATAAAATGACAGCCCTTATTTTTATGTTTGCTTGTGAAGTTTCGTGTCCCCCAGTTATGCGATTTGGCAGCTAAAATGCAATTAAAGTTTGGTTAATCAAAGAATGAAATTGAGAGGCCAAGAGAGGAGATGACGAATTTGAACAAAGTGTAATTACTCTCTTTTTTTTTCTCTAATTAACTCCCCTCCCACCAAAGTTGATTAACGATACCAAAACCACCTAGCAGTGCGTAGGTCAGAACCAAAGTCAGACAAACAAATCTTCATTCTCAAAAAAAGAATGTGCCAAATTCGCCTTTATAACCCTCCACCCACACAGTACACAATCAAAAATGGTGGAGAGGACGACATATATACAAACAAATCAACATCTATCCAAAGAGTGGCGTAGCCTTCTAGCCTTGAATTTGTTACACATAAACAACATACAACACAGAACAAATTAGTGTTAAGCTTAAACAAATCCACGCCTACGTATAGGCGAGTTAGGTCGTTACATTGTAGAGATCTCTGCAAAAAGTCGTATGTTGAATATTTGGTTTAAACTTAGGGATGCTTCTAATGATGACAATCTTTCTAGTATCATGTATAGATTATTTTTGAAGTTATATGTTTCTGGTGAGCATAAAGCTAATTTTCTTCAAACAGTACATACTACATTAAATTCTTTGGGTTTCAGTGATGTTTGGCTTGGCCAGTATAATATTGATTTCAGTCAACATTCTTTCAAAAAACTAATAAATCAGCGTCTGCGTGACCAGTTTGTCTGTACACGAACTACAAAATATTTAAAGAAAATTTTGTGTTAGAAGAATACTTGACCATTCTCCCTGAATACTAGGCCAAGTGTATTCTCAAATTTAGAGTATTAAATTACAGGTTACCTTTTCAGCAAGGACGTTGTCAGGGTAGTTGTTCATGGAGAGAGAATGTGCAATAAGTGTGAATCAAATGATTTGGGAGATGAATTTAATTTTGTTTTCAATTGTAATTTCTTTAGCAATAGTAGAAAACTGTTGTTGAAGCCTTTTTATTACAGACATCCTAATACTATTAAGTTCAACAAACTGTTTTACAACACATAATAAGAAAACTCTGCAAAATGTAGCAAAATGTCTTACAGTTATTATGCATAGCCACTGATTGTTCACATGTCGTTGCTCTTTGTCTCTTGTATCATTATGGACGTGTTTGTGCGTGTGTGTACGTATATGTGTGTATGTGTATGGGATTATGGCGGTGTGTGTCTGTGCGCGTATGTGGGTGTGGTATGTTGTTTAGGAGAGAGAGATAGAGAGAGAGACGAGACGACGAGAGCGAGAGAGAGAGAGAGAGCAGGAGAGAGAGAGAGAGAGAGGAGAGAGAGAGAGAGATGAGAGAGACAAAGACAGAGAGGGGACAGAGACAGAGTACGAGATGAGAGGAGAGAGAGAGGAGGAGAGATAGAACAGAGACCGAGATGAGAGACGTGAGAGAGAGAGAGAGAAGCATGCAGATGTGCGAATGTGCTGGTGTGCGCATTGCATTTGTAATTTTAATATATTGTTTATATAGGATTATGCCACTATTCACTAAATTCATGATGATGTTCGATGCCTAACAATGGGGGGGTAATACTGCTATGTGAACTGATAGTAAAACGCTTTTGATGCGTAGGATGTTGATAGCAATTTGGTTTTTTTTTTTTTATTTGTTTTTTGGGTCGGGTGTTTAGTTGGATGAGGTGCATAATTATGTGAACCCCACTATTGTAAGTGGATCAGCTGAGGTTTGACAGGACGATGTTTGTTGCAGTGATTACTTTGTGTTGTGCTTTGTTTCATTGACTGATGTACGTAATCACAGCAGTTCTTGCCGCAACCCTTCAATGTGACTGGATAGTGATCTATATTTTCTGTTTTTTCGTTTCGTTGTTTTTGTTTTTGTATGTTGTTGTCGTCAAAGGTTTTTGTACATTCAAACGCCTCCTAAAGCCACAACCACTTAACTATACCCTCTTTGGTACAGCGAATCGAAAAGATAATAGTGTGTCAGGCTATGTAAATGTGTGCGTGTGTGCAGCGTGTGTGTGTCAGTGTGTGTGTGTGTGTGTTTGTGTGTGGTGTTGTGTGTGTGGGTGTGTGGTGGTGTGCGGTGTGTGCGTGTGTGTGTGTGTGTAGTGTTGTGTGTGTGTGTGTGTGGGTGGTGTGTTGTGGTGGAGTATAGAACGTCATTAATGTTTGGTGAGTCCGCACACTTCGTGCGCTGCGCCAATGTGTGTCTTTTTGTTGTTAACGGGGAATGAGTGTGTGGTGGTGTGTGTGTGTGTGTGTGTGTGCAGTGTGCAGTGCGTGCGTGTGCGTGCGTGTGTGTGTGTGGGTGTGTGTAGTGCGTGCGGCTGTGATGTGTGCGTGCGTGTGTCTGTGTGTGCGTGCGATGCATCGTGTGTGTGCGAGTGATGTGCCCGTGTGTCTGTGTGGTGTGTGGTGTGGGATTCGTGTTGTCATTGTTTTCGTTTTGTGTTACAGTACATCTGTGCGTGTAAGAATATGATTTGTTAGTGAAGCGACTAGAGCCCACGGAGATTAGGCGCTATTAGAAATTATATTATTATTATATTATTATTATATTATTATTATTTGTTCTTTTTTACTATTCTTTGTTCATTCTTTAATATTTTTATTAATTTTTGCCATGTCCATCAAGGGCTTTTTTTGAAATAAAACCTTGATAAAAAAAAATAACAAGAATGTCGCCAATAGATGACCTTACAAAGTGCATAACAAGTTAGTGGAATAGATAAAAGAGGAAAGAAAAAATGCGGTAATAAGTAAGGTCCAAAAGTGTGAAAAACGGGTTTGGGTAGTGTGGCAAAACCAGGGAGTAGAAAATATTAAATGGGGTCATTTGTCCTTTAGACAAAAGATTGATAGATGCGTAACTGGCAAGATGGCGTTCCATATACAGGACAGTAATCGGTTGACTTTTTACAAATTACCAAACACCGTCGCATTGCGTCAACTTACTTAAGGTGAACATATAATAGGCAAATGAAATGTTAAATGACAAAAATTCAGATGATTCTGATATCGTGTACGTTCTACAGGTCTGTGTATGATCGTCACTTTATTGCACTATTTGTTGTAAAGGTGAAAGAAAACGAGACTCATTTGTTGTATTGTACGTTTTACAAAATATAGACGACGACTACTACCCTACCTCTGAAATACTTTCTACCGTAACCTTGTCTGTCAGATTAGTTTACTAAGAACAGGATTATTTAGTTATTCATTATTCTTCTGCGATTCGGGCCATGAGTCAGTCCACAATGGATACGTATGTGTCCGTTTTCAGTTGTTTCGCGGGTGTCCTCGCGCATTCAGCCACACATTTTCTTTTTTTCCCGATTTCGGAGGAGACTAAGACATTCAAATAATGCAAACTACTGTCAAGAAATTAGTCTTTGTATGTATATAATTATAACGCATTGAACCCTAACCTGCCAGCCATATTTCAGCAAAAATGTCATTAAATGCACTGGGTGAGAGAACAAAACCATCTGAAGTATTGGGGATTATCTGTGACATATATAAAATAAGGTCCTCTCACTCCAAACTAAGACAATAGAGATTTGGTAATAGACACAAGTGATAGCCTTTTATGAATAGGTTGTAAATCACTAGTGGTGCTAAAAGGCGAATTGGCGGTGAAAGGGTTAAAATCAGTTAACGATATGATTGCAAATACCTATTATTGTCAGGAATGTGGACGTTGTTTATATATGTACCCATTCGAAGAGGCTGTTGCGTCTGCTGCGTCTCTCTATCTCTCTTATCTCTCATCTCGCTCCTCAATCTCTCTATCTCTCTCTCTCTATATCTCTCTCTCTCTCTCTCCGGTCTCTCTCTCTCTCTCTCTCTCTCTCTCTCAAGCTCCTCACATAGACAATCTTGTTTAGTAGTAATGAGTTTTACTTCAAACGTTTAATGCATCAGCTATGTCTAGATTCTTATAAATCTCTCTCCCTTCTCTCTCCTCTCTCTCTCGTCTCTCTCTCTCTCTTCTCTCTCTCTCTCTCTCTCGTGTCCCTCTCTCATATTCCCATGTTATCATATGTTTTTGTTTTTTTGTTGTCGTTATCCTAAATTAGGTTATTCTGAAAAATGCATTGTCTCAAAATGGTTCCCTTTGTTCGTACTCAATTTAAACTACAATTCAAGTCACCATTGTTAAGGTATTATCCATGTTGCTTTAAATTTCCATTTTTGAATGTGTCTTTTCAATTAGTTCATGTGCCAATTTGTTCCATTTCTTGATTGATGTTTTATGTTTCAAATTCTTGCTTGATGCAATGGTATGAAGGGCGTGGAGTGAAGAAGGGCAAGGTTGTAAAGAAGCTATGTAGCTTATCCTTTTTACCCTCAATAAAAATTGCGTATTCGTATTCGTATTCTTATTCTCCTCTCTCTCGCCGGACGTTTTTTTCTTCTGCTTTACTTCGATTAGTAAGGTATAAACCACAGACCACAGAAATGGATTCGGCCTCCAGGAACGCTACAGCTCAAGGAAAACGAGTATGATTAAAGGTCACGGGGGGTCGTATCTTCGCAGTGAAGCACTAGGGGAAGACGTGGTAAAAACGCCCACTGGCGGGTAGAAGCCCATGCAATTATCTCATGAATTTAAAAAACTTTTCAGTTCACGTTTTGCCCCATGAGCCGAGCGTTAATGTTTTAGCATTCTCTCATGGGCACATGTGACTTAGTGCAGTTGCGTAACGGGCCCAAAAAAACAGTTGGATCGTGGTACAGCCGGACCCAAAAAAAAGTACCCAACTTTGTGTCATTTACAGTACAGGTCAGCCAAAATGCCGCGGATACAATCACTCTTTAGACTCACTAAAGAACACTTTTAGACATGTTCTTGGCTCTTGGCCTTCCGCTCTTTTCCTCTATTGGTGCTTTTGTCGGCGTGTCCCACTTTCATTCTTTTTCCACTTCACTAACGAAATTTTCTTATTTCATGCGATAATTGGCATGGGGCTTCTTACCGCCCAGTCGGTTTTTGTTTTGTTTTGTACCGTTTCTGCCCTACCAACGCCTGGGGTCCTAACCTCTAAGCAAAAAAAGTGCACTTTCCTCTTTGTCTCAATGGATAGGTTCAAACTCTTTTGTGATTGCCACGCGCAGGGCACCGCACCCCCGTACGCGTCGCATTTACTTATTTTTATTTTTACACTCACGGCACACCACACAACATAAATACCACGCTGAGCGAAAAAACACACACCACACACACACACTAAACACACACCACCACCACACACCACACAACACACACACACACACAGAGTGAGACAGACAGGAGAGAGAGAGAGAGAACGAGAGACGGAGCGAGAGGAGACGAGTACTGAGGCGATTGAGAGAGAGACCCCGAGAGAGAGAGAGAGACACAAGAGAGAGAGAGGAGTATTGACCCAATCAACTAATTATGCATAGAACGAAAAATCAAAAAATGTTCAGCGGAGCACGCCGCCACGCACCACATACACACCGCACGCGCGCCGCCGCGCATGCGCAAAACAGGAAATATCAGTGTTAAAATATGACCGTTTTTGTACCACACTGAAATTTTCCCACTTAGCTGAAGAATATCGTTATTCGTATCCAGATTCCGGGCTTCTTCAACAGTAGGCTACTCAAAAGCGTCGGGTAACAATACCAGTGCTCTTTATGGGGCTCAACATGATCGAATAAGTTAACTACTAACTGGCTTTAATTATACCAGTTAAGTAAGTTAAGGGACTTCTTATTCCAGTTAAAACTAGCTAATGATATCATCAATTTCGACACCGTCAGTTAACTGCTTAAGTGGCACTATCATGAAAACCAACAGTAAGAATACGTCGTCTGACCAAGAAATATATAAGGTTTATGTGTGGGGTACGACCAAAAAGGTGTTAGACTATGAGCCACAGCACAACAAAAAAAAAAGAATAAAAACATTCAAGGTCAGGATGAATGCCAATAATACTTCGCAGTACACATGATGTGACTCAGTACCAATCGTCAAATGTGAAGCACTGTAAACTGCAAAAATGAGAAAGATAGACTAAAACACCACATTTACACCTCTGAGGCCTACGCCTGGACCTGACTCATTTTCAAGGTTAAAAAAATCAGGTCAAGGGCAGCAAATCATCAGTTACGAAGGGAACTTTTCCTTTACGATGTCATCCTCTATTTGTGACATTTATCATATAAAAAAACAACAAAACCTTGCGGGTATATAAGTAAGTAGTCAGAGGTCATTTGCAAGGTTTAAAAAAATCAAGTCAAGGTCAGCAAAGTCATCAGTACGAAGGGAAACTTTCGTTTACGATTGTCTATCCAAATATGATAAAAGGCCTTTATACTATTCGAAAAAACAACAAATTGTTTATATAAGCTGGAGGTGTCACGCTTACCTATATTTAGTGGAAGTTGTTCTTGGTTACGGGATGGGGGGGTGGCGTTATGGCATATACGTGTAAAGAAAGTCATGTATTTTCAATATCCGAAATAATGCATTATTTAGCTAAATAAGCATATTTAGCTAAAGAATGCATATTTAAGCAATAAATGCATTATTTGCAAATATAAAGAAATAGCTCCTTAAAAAGACGATTCGCACTTTGACACTTAATAAAGTATCGTTGCTGCAAATAAGGACTAGTTACTAAAATAATGATTGGTCTGCAAATATTGATGTTTTATAAATAATTTATTTCTCAAAAACATCATAAACAATTCATTTAGCAAAATATCAACATAGTCTCCCAAAGGAATGATTGTTTACTAAAAATGATTATTTACAACAACATCGTCAAATAATTCATTATTTAAACAATCGGGGTTCTGTCGCCTTAAATAATATATGTAGCTCCCCCCCCCCTGTTAAAAAATTCATTATTAGAGATACGCAAACTAAAATGCCAGCTACGCCGATAGCTTTTCGTCTGACTCGCAGATACTTCTTCTTACTGCACTGTCCGCCTTGAATCATCCATAACGATATGAAAAAGAAATTTAAAAAACGTTATCACTTTTATAACAAAATCCAACACAGTCATATTGTAGGGTACCCCCAAGCCTTAATCACCGCCGGGGCATCCCACAGCCAGAGCACAACGCCTCAAGGCTCGTCGGTCAGGATGAACAACCTTGTACTTGCCATGTCGGAATTCCCTCCAATCTGGGAAGAGGCGAACAGTAAGGAGAATTCCGATAAATGGAACCAGACATAACAACAGACAAGCAGTTATTAAAAAAAAGAAATTAAAGGATATATAAACTAGTAGATGAACCAATAAACACATTGCCATATCAATACTATTCAACTTACAATTATAAAGAGCTGTGCTAATTATAAGCGTCAGTTCAAACGACCTGGGAAAAACTTTAGCAATGCGCTATCAACCCTCTCGTGGCAAAAACAACCAGGCTATTTCCCTCACTACCGTGTGTGTGGTGTGTGTGTGTGTGTGTGGTGTGTGTGTGTGTGTAGTGCGCGTGCGCGCGCGCGCGCGAGGTGTGTGTGTGTGTGTGTGTCTGTATGGTTGTCTCGCTTGTATCTCTCAACTCTGTCGGTGCTCGTCTCTGCTCGACTTTGTCTCTATCTCTCTGTCTGTATTCTGTCTGTGTATGCCTCCGTGGGGATACCGGGGGAGAGGGTGTCTTTTATACAAATAGTTCCCCCCTCCGGAAGTTTTGTGCTTGTAACTTTCCTCTAACCATCACTCTCTTAGACTGCCTTGTCCTTCGCTCTACTGTCATCTGCATCTTCTGTCTTATGGTTCCATTCTCATGCTTTATCTATACATTCTTTACAAGATTTTTCACGCCGAAGTGACATGCTGGCCTAGCTCATTTCTTAATATGGGGCATAACTGCAGGGACGTATCTTCGCTCCTAGACAGAAACTGAAAAAGAAGTCTGTGTAAAAGTTATGTAGCAAAGTGTGTGGTTGTGCTACTGTATACAACTGATAATACTAAGAATAATAAATAAAGTCTTTAGGCACTCTTCGATGAACACAACATCATCAGTGTGCTTTAACAAATTAAGAGGGGAAAAAAACAACCAAGAAAAACCCATATTACAAAACTTTATGAAGCATAAAAATTAAAAAAATTAAAATATATTTTAATGCTCACGCTGTTCATACCCACTCACCCCACACATCCCCTTTCACATAAACTTTATAGACACAATTTTTTTTTCAAAAAAACATTTTAAAGAAGTATATAAATAATTATTCAACGTTTATTTAAGGTAGAAATCAAAAGATCCAGCCAGTCTTTCAAACCCTCACCCTTTCACTGTTTCACATACACACGGTAGACATCATGAACATAGCATACCCGGAGAGAAAAACAACGGGCCCGTGTGCGTGTGCCCATGCACGCGCGCGGGGGCCAAGCGGAGTGTGCACATGTGCCCGCGTGGTTTGTCTCGTGCAAGTGAGCACGCGTGTGTTGTGTGAGTGTGTGTGTGTGAGCGAGAGGAGAGAGTTGCTTTGTGTAGCGTTGTTGCTGATTTGTGTCATTCTTGAATACTATTTGTGTTATCAACTTGTGATGAATAATGATTGCAAAGCGCTTTGGGCTGATTTGAGGTTAAAGCGTAATAAAGGTACTATTATTATATGCGTGCGCACCCACACATACACATGCACACACATACACACACACACCAAACATGACACAGGTGTGTGCATATGCCGTGGGTGCGCGTGCGGCGCAGCACGCACACACACACACACACACCCACACACACACACACACTACACCACACAACACACACACACGCACACACAACACACACATACACACACCACTGTCTGGAACACTTTTAAGGGAAGGGATGTAAAATTGAACACACACACACAACACGCATGCACGCACGCACACGCACACGCACACACACATTGCAGCACACTGATACAATGCACACGCATACACCCACACACACACACACCACCACACACACACACACTCACAACACATGCACTACACAGAGAATGAGTGGGTTTAAAAAAGGCCTTTTTGTGTGTTACATGCATGCAGCATGTGTGTGTATGTCGTGTGTATGGATGTGTGGTGTTGGTGTGCGTGCATGCATCTGCTAAAAATGGTTTATGGAGCATGTGCAAGCGCTTCTACACAGAAGGAGAGACAGAGAAACCAGAGACAGAAAACAGTGAGATACAGACAATCGAGACAGCAGACAGTGACAGAGACTGAAAGATAAAGACAGGACAGATACACACCACACACACACATGCACGTGGACAGCAGATCAATGACATACTCACGATTACTGACTGAAATCCTATAGTTATGGGTTCAAAGTTTGCCACTGGAGGGCAAATAGCCACGCTAACTTTGACCGTGCTCTCAAATGCTAACTCGCAAGTACACAAGGGAAAGGGGGAAGGGACAGCAGACTCTTCCAAGCTAGGGTCAGCCTATCTACCGATGATAAAGCAACAAAATCGAAACGAGGCTGAGTGGGCCGAAAGAAAGAACTAGGTTAGAAGTAGGCCTATGAGATCTTTAAGAGTTCCAGCGACGTAAAAGCGGGCAACAAACCTGTCAGCGCGGAATATGGGAAATTCGATCAGAAGTTGAAGACACTCATCTAATGACTAGGCTAATGTTAAAAAGACAAACGGTTAGACTCCATGCAACTCATTTGTTACCATTGAACGGCGGCTAGTTCCCAACAAAAACAAAAAATTCTCCTCTAGCTGAAAGCTTTACTGCGCTAAATATAGATTTCAACCGTACCATGAGTATGGGATGTTGCTGTCCGCGCGTGCATGTACGCGTGTCCATGTGTGCGTGGTGCGTGCGTGCGAAGTGCGCGCGCGCGCGCTAGGTCGGCTAGTTCCAGCTGCCTGGGGGCGAACGTGAAAAATTAGTAGCTGCCGTCAGCTCCCGTAAAGTGTTGCATTTACTTCTCTGAAAAGAAGCTGTCCACCACCAACAGAAGAAGAGAACGCAACAGCAGCCATACTTAGAAGAAATAATTAAAATACATTGTTGAGTTTCAAATGCACTGAAAATAATAGAATACTCTAACATCTTTACGTGAAAACATCAAACAAGGAACAATGTTAGGATAGAATCGATACTAAAAATAGAAAAGGGAATCACAAGAATAGTCGATTTAACACTTGCTACTTACGCAGGTCAAGGCGTAGCAGCGTAGGTCATAGCCCCTACTATAATAGTTGGTGAAAATAAAACCGGACATAATCATCATAAGAATATGTATAAACGCTCTTGCTACGTTTATAAAAAACACAACAAGTTGACCAGCTAGCAGAGAGCTGGTATTTTAGTGACGTTCTGTAAATAATGAATTATTAGGTCACAGGTACCAGCATTGTTTTAAATAAGATTATTAGGCGATGTGTTGTAAATAATCATTAATTTAGAAAACCAATCATGTCTTTGGGATCGATTATGGCATTATTAGCATATAATGAAGTTTAGTGGATGTTTTGAGAAAATAAATTATTATAAACAATCAATTATTTGCAGACAAAAATCATGATTTAGTAAAAAAGTTTATTCGCATACGATACTTCTATTTAATTGTCAAAAGTAGCAAACTCTTTTTAAGGGAGTATTTTTTATAATATTTGCAAAATAATGCATTATATGCTAAATACTGCATTATTTAGCTAAATACTGCTTTATTTAGCTAAATAAATGCCATTTATTTAGGAATTGAAAAATAAATGACTTCTTTACACGTAGAATGCCTAGGGGCGGGGGCGCAGAATCAGAGAAAGAGAGGGAGAGCGATGGAAACAGACAGACAGACAGACAGACAATCCATAACTAATCATCTAACACTCTCGCTCTCTCTCTGTCTCTCCCTCCTACTCTCTCTCTCTCGCTCTCTCTCTCTCTCTCTCTTTTCTATAATTTACAAGACAGTAACGTATTATATGCTAAATTTACTAGTAACAAAATTAGTTACTCACTGTTTAGCATTTGCATTAGCAAATATGGTCTTAGTTATACATACATTGGTTTTGATGTCGTGTTGAAATGAAAGATTTTGAAAAAATTGTATTGTATCTGTACCCCCCATTTGAGGCGGCTATGGCCATTACCTAATTCCTCCTTCCGAACAGATATTAAAAATGTTGCCATTTTCTGCGTTTCTTTCGGGATGATTATTCAATAGGCCGTATATGCTAGGTCATAACTAGCGCGTTTGGCACCCTTCTGTTATTTTTGTATGTGTCGGGTGGCCTGTGCTTGTGTATGACTGTGGCACCTTTCCCGTGACCGTGAGTGTGCATGCGGTGTGTGTGTGTGCTCCTGTGTCGTGGTGTTTGTGTGTTCGTGGTGCCGTGTGTCGCTGCGTGATTTGTTTGCGTATTGGTTTGTTTTGATGTTGTGTGTATGTCTGTTGTGTATCCCAATCTCGTGTTTGGTGTTTTTGGTCTGTGGATGTTGTGTGGTGATGTGGGTTGTGCGCGTTAGTGCGAGCAGTTTGCTGTGTTCGTGCGTGGTGGCATGTGTGTGTGTTGGCGTGTGTGGGTTTGTCGATGCTGTCAGGATTTGTGCGTGCAGTGCGTGTGCGTGCCGTGCCGCCGTGTACGTGCGTCCTTGCCCCAACCACCGCGAACCCACCAACCAAATCCACAGTCGCGTATTACTGCGTGCAAGTGTCATTATCGCTTGTGTAGTGTCACCCCCACCGTGCTACTTGGCGGTGCAGCAATGTGGCGTGACACCGCGAGCGCACTGTGTCGTCCTGTGGTGTGTGTTTGAATTTGGGTTACTCGTGTGTTTGGTGTGTGTGTCTCCGTGCGATTGTTAACCTCCCTCTGCAAAGTAGCAGGCAAAAGTGTTGTGTTTATGAGTTCCAATTGTGTGCTACCACTAAGGTATGTCAGGCTTATTGTGCTGTTCCGACGTACTCGTTTTTTTTTGTGTGAGTATGTATGTTTGTATGTTGTGGGGAGGGAGAGGGGCGGTTGTGGGGGGGGGGCGGGGGGAATGAGTGGTGTTGGGGGTACGGGGGGGGGACAGACGAGGGGTGAGGGGAATGATGGACTACGTTCTGTCAGTGTGTGTGATGCTATGCGCGCGTATTTGCGTACGCATGGCAATAGGTGTTGTTTATAGGTGTGGTTTTCTACTGTGTCAA
The DNA here is from genome assembly GCA_017654935.2 of Phymorhynchus buccinoides. Lineage (NCBI taxonomy): Eukaryota > Metazoa > Mollusca > Gastropoda > Neogastropoda > Raphitomidae > Phymorhynchus > Phymorhynchus buccinoides. The sequence continues at coordinate 62,841,752 of CM065681.1, read as the reverse complement.
TGTGGGAGGATTGCGTAGATAATTGGTCTATTGCCTTTCAGTGCAGTGTGCACGTGTCGATTTCTATGAATTGAGTGCTATGTAAATATGTTATGACGCTTTAATGAAGCCTTTTATTACTGCTTTTAACTATTAACTATTTGTTATTGTAAATGCCATGAGCTCCTGGTTTTATCAGGAATGTAAGTGCGTCATAAATTTACAGTATTATTATTATCATTATTATAAGTAGCGGGCTTGCGATGTGATGACATTTGTAGTGATTGCGCCATCAACACTTTGTGTTTTTTCGCACGTTGTAATAATTTGTCTGTACCGAAAAAGGTGAGCTTTGGCCCTTGGTCTGTTTGTTTCTCCATTCCTCTCTCTCACTGTGTTACCCACGTCGTGCTTCAATCCAAAAAAGTTTGCGTACTGGGTTATGTATCACACAAACCACATTTCACATCTGGACAAAAATGTATTTTAGTCTCACGCACGCGCACGCACGCACACGAACAAACAAACAAAAACATAAACCCACGCACACACACACAACACACGATAGCCCACACTACACACACCTACACGCACAAGCACAGAACACACACATCGACACACCACACACGACACCACCACAGCACAACAAGCACCGACACACACGCGCGCGCACACACATACAGCACATATACACACTCAAACACACGCACGCGCACGCACACGCACACGCAACACGCTACCGCACGCTCGCACACGCGACAGGCACACAGCACCACGCACGCACACAGCACGCAACAAAGTAAGTAACGCAACGCACCGCACGCACGCACGACGCACACGAGCAAACAGCAATAACAACACACAAACACCCACACCTAACAAACATCCCCTCAAATTTTTATGCATTGAAAATTATTCATCCTATGAAACCACACCAACATTGTCAATTTTTTGGGGGGTACAGGGGCAGGGTTATAAATCAAGCCTTGGGATTATATTTTCATAAAACTGAAAGAAGACAACGATTTGTGATTGAGGGTCTGTGAACATTAGAGGGGTGAAACTAAAGTACATCAGAAGCAGACTTTGAGATTGAGGGTCGTTAACATGAGAGGGGTGACTAAAGTAGCATCAGAAGCAGACTTTTGAGAATTGAGGGTCGGTTAAACATGAAGGGGGTGACTAGAGTACATCGCAGAAGCCAGACTTTGAGAGATTGGAGGGGTCCGTGAACCGAACATGAGAGGGGTGACTTAAAGTACATTACAGAAGCAGACTTTGACTGACACTGAGGGTCGTAAACATGAGAGGGTGTGACTAAAGTACATCAAGAAACAGACTTTGAGATTGAGGTTCATAAAACATGAGGGTGTGTGTGACTAAAGTACATCAGAAAAGCAGACTTTGAGGATTGAGGTGTCGTAAACATGAGGAAGGTGTGTGACTACTAAGAGTAACATCAGATAGCAGACTTTGTAGATTGAAAGGGTAGTTAACATGAGAAGGGGTGACTAAAGTACATCAGTAATCAGACTTTTAGATTGAGGGGCGCAAACATGAGAGGGTGACTAAAGTACATCAGAAGCAGAATTTGAGACTGAGGGTTGTAAACATGAGGGGTGACTAAAGTACATCAGAAGCAGACTTTGAGATTGAGGGTCACGTCAAACATGAGCGGGGTTGACTAAAGTACATCTTTGCCCATAACTTAGAAAGAGTATCTTGGCTGCCATTTTGAATGCTAATGTCTCTTTAATTCATTTATTATTTATTTCCTTTTTTTGTTATTGTTGTTGTTGTTTGGCAAGTTTTAGAAGATCAACAGCACTTCGCTAGACACTTCACTACTTCACTTTCACTGTCTCCCACGGTCCCGGTTCAGTGTGGGGCTTGGCGGCCGCGATGTAGATGGCCTCCTTCACCCCTCTCTGGAACCATCTGCTGTCTCGGTCCAGCACAGAGATGTTGTCGGGTGATAACTGGTGGTCGTAGGTGGTTTTTTTTTTTTACCCATTTTTGTTTGTGGCTCAAGCCACAAACCTATAACTCACTTTGTCGGTCGGTCGGTCTGTCGCGGTCGGTTTGTCGGTCCAAAATTGTCGCACTTTTGGACAAAATTGTCGCACTTCAAATCGAGGGCTACACTTCTGGCCGCTCTTTAAAATGATGTATTTTAAAAGCGTACAAAATAATAAACATACTTAATACAGACACTACAACAGACACGACGAGTATGCAGTGCTTCTTTTGATGAGTATAAGTAGGATACATAGTTTTAAATGTTTTCCAAAAGATATAAAAAGTTACGAAAGGGTGCAGAGATAACATTCTGGTTTACAGATTAAAATTATTGAAAAGCCAGGGGAGGTAACTCAGTGATTGACTGGAGTGGTAAAAATAGGCCGCGTGCCACAAACTATTGCGATTTCGCGCTTGTTTAAATTATTGTTCCCTGGCTTTTCATCTCGTAAGACCTTACGCACTTGAGAGGGGTGACTAAAGTACATCGGGTTTATGTATCACACAAACCACATTTCACATCTGGAACAAAAATGTATTTTAGTCTCACGCACGCGCACGCACAGCACAACGCGTTCAATTTGTCCAGATGTTGCCCATTCTGCAGTGGATATTTGCCCTATATGACCTTTTTTAAAAAACATATTTTGTTTTACTAGGAGTGTTTTTCTTGTTATCCCTTTTTGTTACACAATGGTTAGGGGAAGACGGGGTAAAAAGCGCATGGGCGGGTAAGAAAGCCCACCCCAATTATCTCATGAAATGAAGAAAATTTCAGTCTCATTTTGCCCATGAAGACGAGCGTTAATGTCTAGCATTCTTCTCATGGGCAAATTTGACTGAAATTTTTCTTTATTTCATGAGATAATTGGGGTGGGCTTCTTACCCGCCCATGCGCTTTTTACCCCGTCTTCCCCTATCAAAGAAAAGACAACAAATAACAGAGAAGAAAAGAAAGAAAGAAAAAGGAATGGGTAAGAAAGAATAATTGAAAAGAAAGAAAGAAAACAGAAATTTGTGTCAAATTTGACATGTAAGGCAAATAATTATTCTCGACAATATAAAGTGACCCAGCACCACGAAAGGGACATTAAGTCCCTGGGCTAGTTTCATCATACAGGCTTGCAAAGTCAAAAAAACTAAATTTTTATTAATTTTACAGCGTATGGCGTATTTTCGTGTATTTATAAAGGAATCATTTCGTTGTAATATTGTCTCTAAATGGTCTTATAAGTGCTTTAAAACGGGTAGGTCAATGCATTTTTCTTCATCTAGGTTAGACTTTAGACTTTGTTTTCTCAAAATGGTTGACGTTCACCCTAGGGGAAGACGGGGTAAAAAGCGCATGGGCGGGTAAGAAGCCTAAAAAATTAATATCTCATGATCTCATGAAATGAAACAAATTTCAAGTCGTCATTTTGCCCATGAGACGAGCGTGAATGTCTAGCATTCGTCTCATGACGCAAATTTGGACTGAAATTTTCTTTTATTTCATGAGATAATTGGGGTGGGCTTCTTACCCGCGCCATGCGCTTTTTTTACCCCGTCTTCCCCTACCTAACTTTAAATGCCGTCGTAATTCTGGAACGGAACAAGAGACCAAGAATGGTTTCTTGTAATCATTAGGTAAGAGAAGAATTGTCTGACCGATTTTTCAAAAGTATAATTTTGTCTCAAAATGGTCAGTTTTGACACTTAATGTCGCTTTTTCCGTGATGCTGGCTCACATATTAGGTCAATTGTTTGGTATAAGAGTGGAATACGGTACATAAGAACAGCGCATTGGGCATGTAATACAAGCCACACGAACAAACACCCAATTATCTCATGAAAATGAAACAAATTTCAGTCCTCATTTTGCCCATGATACGAGCGTTTAATGTCTAACATTCGTCTCAATGGGCAAATTTGACTAAAATTTTCTTTATTTCATGAGATAATTGGGGTGGTCTTCTTACCCGCCCATGCGCTTTTTACCCCGTCTTCCCTACTAACATTTAAATGTGTCTATAAAATTTCTGGCAACGGAACAAGAGACCAAGAATGGTTCTTTAGTATCATTAGAAATTGAGAATTGTCAGAAGCATTTTCAACATGAGACGAGCATACCTTTCTATAGCAGTCGTCTCATGGTCAGTTTGACTGAAATTTTCTTAATGTCGGCTATAATATCGCGTGGAATAGCTGTATCCCGCAATATAATATGTCTTTGTTTTGTAGGGAAAGACGGGGTAAAAAAGTCGCATAGGGGGGTAAAGAACGTCCACCCGCGTAAACACTCAATAATCTCATATGAAATGACAAAACAAATTTCAGGTCTCATTTTGCCATCAATGAGACGAGCGTTAATGTCTAAGCATTCGTCTCATGGGGCAACATTTTGACTGTACAAATTATTCTTTATTTCATGAGATAAATAAGTTGGGGTAGAATGGCTTCCCCTTAACCCGCCAGGCATGCGACTACGTTTACCGCACGTCGATATTTCATGGCAAACGCACAAAAGATACAGCAAAGCAATGGTTCTTGTAATCATTACAAAGAGATTTGTCATGAACGCTTTGAACACAAAAGTACATATATTTCCTGGGAATGGTCAGTTTGACACTTCAAATTAATGTCCCTTCGTGTGATGGTGCCTAAGGCTCACATACTTATGTACATTGTTTGCAGTAAACGTTTGTTAAAGTGTTATTCGCTTATTCCGTTCACGTTTTGGTCATTTGCAATCATTGGCTTGATAAACATTATATTCTCTTAATTCAATTGTTCTCCCGATGGTTTGCCCTTGTTCGTTGCTAATGCTGTAGTGATTATGCTATAAGTCCTTTCGAGTTGTTTTCATTCAATCCTCCTCCTTCTACTCTCCTCCACATCGTCATCAATCATCATTATTATCGATCAAATGATCGTCGTCGTCATCATCATTATCCATCGATCACTGTCCATCTTCATCGTCGTCGTCGTCGTCCTGTCGTGTCACTTATGTTGTTAATGAGCTGTTATCGTTGTGATCATGATTATTTCATCACCATCATTCCGTCCGTATAAATGTTTATCCGTCCGTTCTGTCTGTCGTCTCTGTCCGTCTGTTTGTCTATATGTCTGTCTCCTCCTCTCTTTCTCTCTCTCTCTGTGATGTCTGTCTCTCTCTCTCTCTCTCTCTCTCTCTCTCTCTCAAGTCTCTCTCTCTCTCTCTCTCTGTCCCTCTCTCCCTATGTCCTCTCCTGTCTCTCTCTCTCATCCTGTCTCTCTCTCCATCTAGCAACTCTCTCTCTCTCTCTCTCATCTCTCCTCTCTCTCTCCTCTCTCTCTCTCTCTCTCATCTCTCTCTCTGTCTCTCCTCTCTCTCACTCTCTCTCTCTCTCACGTCTCTCTCCCTCTCTCCACTCTCTCACTCTCTCTTATTTCTTTAATTGTCCAGTTAGCCAAACCCTGGCTGGCACAAATTAACAGACAGAAAGAAATAAATTAGAACATTGCCTCTTCGGTAGAGGTTTACAAACAAAACAAACAAAAAAGAAAGAACGAAAGATAAACCGTCGCCACGGGGCTACAGGTACATAATCTCAAGAAGTGTGATGGTACTCCTACCGAATGAAATTCTGCTTAACCGTCCTCCAGTATGGAAAAGACACATATGGGACATCAATAGATATCAAATAAAAACGGTGGGAACGATCCTGGAGGCAATGCCCTGAGGCAGTGCAACACCAGGAAAGTCCCGCTTTTTTTTAACGATAGAGTAAATGTATACGATTACTCCTACTAGGGCCAAAGAGTCTATTACAGTCAAAGACTGTCCAGGAACATCCACAGCATAATGGTCGTGCTCACCGTGACGGAGTTTTGACAAACCTATTGATTGACAATTTTAGACATACTTTCTTTAGGAAATCAAAATAGGCCGAATTAACTTGCCTTTGCTTGTCTTTGGGGAAGCGAAACAGGGGGCGGATCTGGGGGGGGGGTCACAGGGTTTCCGGAACCCCCTCCCCCCCCAAAAAAAAAAACAGTGTAAAATAAGAAACTACCCTGTTGCCCAAAAATGTACGTTTATAGAATGGTGGAACATTCCCCCCGTGTGTATACCGGGGGGTCTTTCGTATAAATAATCCCCCCACCTTTCTGGAACATATGTGCTTGTAACTTCCTCTAGATCGAGCTGTTCGCTCTCTTTGACTCATGAGCTTTATGTCCCTTTGCATTAACCGTCATCTACTATCTCTCTGCCCTTAAACCGTCAATTTTCCTGGCCTTTTTATTTTTTTTCATAAGAAACACTTTCAAAAAAAGAATTTCCATCCAATGCCGAAGTTCGACTTGCTGGGCCTAAGTATCATCTTACGTTAGGCGCAATAACAGCAGCATATGCTGACAGGAATGAGAAATTGAGGCCGATCGACAGAAGAAGAAAAAGAAGGGTGAAAATTGAACTGAAAATGACCTCGAAAAATTTTTGGGGGGGCTTAATTAGGCAATCAGCCTACAAATGCCCAATGTAGCGCCCCGCAAATAGTGTTAGAAGGCAAGGTAGGCCGTGAAAGTAGTTTCCGGAATACACCGCGCCACCCCCCCACCCCACGTATCCGTAAAGAAGGAGTACAGCGGCCACGCGACAGGTGTGTTTGAGGGCAAGGTAGGTCGCGAAATGCTTGAAATTCTCTAAGTGTCGTGGTTAAGTCACGATTGGTTTTAAGACTTTTGGTTGCCTGCCCCTGTCGAAAAAAAGGATTTCCCTCTGCAATGTTGTTTGAACCTGGCATTTCTTGGCAGTCTACAAGCTGCACTCTGGGCATACTTCTCCCTCCATCTTCTGGTCCCTGGGGATCCTGACTGGCTCACGAGGCAAGGCAAAACCCTTTTCTTTCAAGTCTTTCC
>CM065681.1:62804873-62829873 GCA_017654935.2 Phymorhynchus buccinoides | reverse complement strand
TGTGGCAGCTTTATCGGGATCTCTTATTTGATAAATGTGGTCTAAATTATTTAATATACACTCTACGACTGATTTGTTGTTGTTAGTTCCCGAGCCGAAGGTTCAGGGAGCTATTGGTTTTTGTCTGTCCCGTCGTTCCGTGCCGTCCGTCCGGGTCCCGGTGTCCGTCCGTCCGGTGTCCGTCTGTCCGGCGTGCCTTCCGGTCCCCTCCGGCTGTTCGTCCTTTTTTCTCAAAAACTATTCAGTCTGTCATCATGAAATTTGGTATACTATTTTGCCAAGATGGAAGCTATCCTCTGATGTATTTAGTTTTACATTAAGGGCGAAGGCCGCGCCAGTTACGGGGTTCAAACCCCGAAAAACATAATCGCTAATATCTGGCGAGGTTTTGCATGTATTTCAATGCATTTGTTTTCACAACATTTTCTTGATGAATTGTCTTATAACACAGTTGTCATGGATGTTTCTGTGCGCTCGGGTGCGCATGATCGCGCGCGCTCAAATCACGGGTCCGAACCCCAATGCTATATATAAAAAAAAACTATTCAGTTACGTGGTGTTTTGAATGCGTTTTTATGTAGTTACGCGCTGTTTTGATGCGTTTTTATGCATGGGTACAACCCGCGACACATTCCGATTTTTACATTAAGGTCAAGGTCGCGCCAGTTACGGGGTTCAACCCCCAAAACACATTAATCGCTAATATATCGCGAAGTTTTTGCATCTATTTTAATGCATTTTTTTTCACAACATTTCTTGTTTTGCTTGGGTTTTGTCTCTTTTAACGGGGGATTGGGGGGGGGGGGGGGGGGGGGGGTGGGGGGGGTATTCTCTTCGTACAGAATCTCCATTTAATGTTGTGTGCGCCGTATGTTCGTCAGTCGAATCTAGCAAACACTATTCTGTGGAAGCTGGGTTGTATTTGCACGTGTGGAGCCCCCCTCCCCCCCCCCCCCCCCCCCCCTCCGTGGGGATTCCAGGGGGTCCTTTTTACATAAATAGTTCTCCCACCTTCTGGAAGTTCTGTGCTTGTAGCTTCCTCTAATCTGTCACTCTCTTTGACTCTTGCCTTTTCCCCTTTGCTTGCTGTCATCTACTATCTTTCTGCATTACCGGTCCTCCATTCTCCCGCCTTTTTTTTCACGAAACAACTTTCAAAAACATTTCCTCCAGCCGAAGTAGGACATGCTGGGCCTAACTATTTCTTACTTAGTAGGCGCATAACGGCAGCATGACGTTAGGCGCATAACAACAGCATGACGCATCTGTGCTCATAATTGACAGGAAACTGAGCTATCGAAGAAGAAGAAGAAGTACGTAGTGGAGGTGCCTTACACAGAGTAGGCCACTTTCCCTGTTGTGTTGACCGTGAGGACCATAATAGAGTCGGTGTTAAAGGGAAAACAACCGATCCCAGGGATCGGGTCGTTCTCGCCAGAAAAGCTCTGCCTCGCGGTGGCTCGCAAAGAATGGTGAACCGTCTCTCTCGTCAGCTGTGATTGAAATGCGGCGCTGAAAATGATGTTTTACGTCCTCTCGGTCATAGACACATATGGGACATTTGTAAATACAAAGATGGTGGGAACAATACTGGCTGCAATGCCCGGAGGCAGTGCAACACCAGTAAAGTCCCGAGTTTTTAACAATATAGATAGGTGTAGCGGCAACCACGCCTTGGTTAAACCTCATCAGCTATGGTACCGCCACATTGTCTGATTATTTTAAGTCTTGCGGCGCGCTTAGCGCTTCCCCTCTTTTATAGTCCGGCCGTGCCTTTAAGGATGGTCCACAACAGTCAACTAGCCCTCAAGACTGCAGCACTAAGAATAGTAGGCCACTTTAATTCCCTGTTGTCTTGACCGTGAGGACCATTATACAGTCGGCGTTCCAACAGTCAACTAGCCCTCAAGACTGCAGCACTAAGAATAGTCGGCCACTTTAATTCCCTGTTGTCTTGACCGTGAGGACCATTATACAGTCGGCGTTCCAACAGTCAACTAGCCCTCAAGACTGCAGCACTAAGAACAGTAGGCCACTTTCCCTGTTGTCTTGACCGTGAGGACCATTATACAGTCGGCGTTCCAACAGTCAACTAGCCCTCAAGACTGCAGCACTAAGAACAGTAGGCCACTTTCCCTGTTGTTTTGACCGTGAGGACCATTATACAGTCGGCGTTCCAACAGTCAATTAGCCCTCAAGACTGCAGCACTAAGAATAGTAGGTCACTTTCCCTGTTGTTTTGGCCGTGAGGACCATAATATACAGTCGGCGTTAAGGATGGTCCCCCAACAGTCAACTAGCCCTCAAGACTGCAGCACTAAGATTAATAGGCCACTTTCCCTATTGTCTTGACCGCGAGGACCATAATACAGTCGGCGTTCCAACAGTCAACTAGCCCTCAAGACTGCAGCACTAAGAACAGTAGGTCACTTTCCCTGTTGTCTTGGCCGTGAGGACCATAATATACAGTCGGCGTTAAGGATGGTCCCCTAACAGTCAACTAGCCCTCAAGACTGCAGCACTAAGAATCAATTCAAAGGACTAGGTTGAAAGTCACATCATCCGCAAAAGACCACAGTGACAGTGGTCATGATACAGCTCTCGCTCTCACTTTGCCGTGGGCTCAAACGTAAGAACAATGTCAACAACAACAAAGTAAAAGTATCTAAAAGGCTGTTAAAGTGAAGCCCCTACACACAGCCAACTTCAGCCGTACGGCTATCGAACTGTGGCGACCTCTGTGAGGTATGAATCCGATTAATTAAATACTAATAGTTTCGTTCACTACATTCATGTAGACCCCTATCAAAGACTGTATAAGGGGAAGATAAGCATACGGTCTCTTTTCCCTATATGAGTAGTGAGGACAGAAACACTGGTTATGTCCCTTTGAAACAGTACACATTTTGCACGTCGATAGGCCAGTTGAATTCTCCGTTCAAGTTCCAGTCTGAGTTTTTGGATAGCCTCCACTGTGAAAAGTGTACTGTCCCCACTAACGATAACTCTATCAGCCCGGTTCGCCGAGCTTCTTACCCTTTTAGAATATCTTTGCCCCTAGGGATATGCACACACCTGATAAAATGTGCGATACAGATATTTCATCAGATTTGTGTATGGAGGTCTACAAAATATAGTGAACGAAATTTGTAGGTTTTCATCATAGGGGAAGACGGGGTAAAAAGCCCATGGGCGGGTAAGAAACCCATGCCAATCATCTCATGAAACGAAGCAAATTTCAGTCACATTTTGCCCATGAGACGAGTGTGTTAATGTTTAGGCATTCGTCTCATGGGCAAATTTGACTGAATTTTATTTATTTCATGAGATAATTTGCATGGACTTCTTACCCGCCCATGGGGGCTTTTTACCCCGTCTTCACCTATTTCATGTTGACAGTAGTATTTCAACATATTGCTCTGCTAAATCTTTCCAATCTTTCAAAACCGCTCTTAAAACTCACCTCTTCCGGCAATACCTCTGATTTTTTTTTTTTTCCCTGTCCCTGTTTCCTGGCCGGTTAAAATGATGTCCCCCACATTGTGGTATTGTGGTGGGTTGTGTGTGCGCGCGTGTGTGGGTGTGTGCGTGTGCGTGGCTGTGCGTGTTGTGGCTGTGTGAATGTTTGTGATAGTTGATATTGTAGTAGCTTATTTATGATTTATGTATTTATTTAAACAATTGTGAAGCGCCGTGAGCTCAAGAGAGAAAGGGCACTCTATAAAGGTTATTTATTATTATTATTATTATTATTATATTCATTCCTCACAGTCGTCGCAGACGCGAATTGGACAGCTGCAGCAATCGTCTACTAAGGTTATGCCTGAATTCGAGGCCATTAAAGGACAAAGTTCCTTATAAATCCTATTGACGGCACGTACTTATGCTGTATAGGCTTACGAGGAAGGTTAGCTAAATCACGGGGATGATATGTTAATGTTAAATATACCGTCCACAAAAAGTTAGGGAACACTTATCATATCATCGATATTTCAAAAATGACAAAAGCTACGTCATTGACATTTTAACAGTGGCTCATTAAATGCATTGACAAACTGCATGCAAACATCGACAGCAATCTGTTGAGCAGAAACATTTTTAGAATATTTTAAACAGGGGTACTCTACTTTTTGAAATTCACATCAAAAAATTTGACGAGTATAAAGAAAGTGTCAATTAAGAGTGTCAATAAAGACTCAAAACGGGTATATCCACCATAATTTACCATGCATTTTGCGCAGCATCATCCCATGCAGTGTACAAACCTCATTGTCAGTTGCTGTGGAATGACCTGCCACTCCAGCTGGAGCAAATCTAGCAGCTGCTCAGGTGTCTGTTGGGGAGGATAGTTCTTGCGTGCTCGACGCCTCAGCTGGTCTCAAATGTTTTCCTTAGGGTTGAGATCCAGGCTGCATATGTTGGCCAAGTTAGTCATACCCCTCCTGGCTGCTGGATCCAGTTGTTTGGGACACGGCCCTGGTGAGTACGACCATTGTCATCATGGAACCCATTCCCTAGTGCAAGCACATAAAGTGCTGCCGCAACAAGAAGGCCTGATGTGGCTGGTCGGGGTTATCTGGTCAGCCAGGGCGTGCCTGGCAAGGTCCTGGTTCACCCGTGTGGTGGTCTTTCTGGGTCTCCCCGACTGTCGCCTGATGTAGCTGGTCAGGGTTATCTGGTCAGCCAGGGCGTGCCTGGCAAGGTCCTGGTTCACCCGTGTGGTGGTCTTTCTGGGTCTCCCTGACTGTCGCCTGATGTAGCTGGTCAGGGTTATCTGGTCAGCCAGGGCGTGTCTGGCAAGGTACTGGTTCACCCGTGTGGTGGTCTTTCTGGGTCTCCCTGACTGTCGCCTGATGTAGCTGGTCAGGGTTATCTGGTCAGCCAGGGCGTGCCTGGCAAGGTCCTGGTTCACCCGTGTGGTGGTCTTTCTGGGTCTCCCTGACTGTCGCCTGATGTGGCTGGTCAGGGTTATCTGGTCAGCCAGGGCGTGCCTGGCAAGGTACTGGTTCACCCGTGTGGTGGTCTTTCTGGGTCTCCCTGACTGTCGCCTGATGTAGCTGGTCAGGGTTATCTGGTCAGCCAGGGCGTGCCTGGCAAGGTCCTGGTTCACCCGTGTGGTGGTCTTTCTGGGTCTCCCTGACTGTCGCCTTTCCTGGGCTTGGCTGGTGGTCTGGAACCGCTGTTTCAGCCTGGTTATGACTGATGGGGGAGTTTAAAGTCGGTGACCCAATTCTAGCACAGTTACACCCTCCACCAGCCATGCCAGGGCTCTCCCTAGATCCGAAAGGTTCATTTTTCACTATACAACCATCGTGATTCAGCGATTAGTTGCGCCATGTCTTTGGTTAAAATTTGGTTCTTTTGTGAGTTGTACTCATTACCAAAGTCTCCGACTACCATGTGGTGAATACAGTTTTGCTCAATTCATTCTGTGGCAAAAATGCTGATGCACTAAATCTGTGACATTTTGGGGGGATTTGGGTGCCTTTTCAATCAACGTTTCTATAGCAACCAACAGCAAAGCTGTTAAACATTCGGTGTAAGGCCATGCCACTTACGTATGCGATTGCAAAGCTTGGCATTTCAGTTGCGAAGTGTTTTAAAACTACAAGCGTAAAAGTAAAGCAAGTGCAAGTGTTCCCTAACTCTTTTGTGGGCAGCTTAGATATATCAGTACTTTTCGAAAAAAATTTATATGAGTCTAATTACATCCGACAAGGTTGTGTTCCGTCTGTATGCTGTGATATATGTATAAACACAGTAGGCTATAATTGAATTACTACAAGCATACTGAACACATTCAAAATAATATTGTTTTCATTGATTATGGTTAGGGATACCCAAAAAAACGTACAAGTGTTATACCACTATGAAACAATGTAAGCCTAGTGGATAAAACACTTACAGTTGGTTTATGCTGGTGATGAGTGTTAACAAAAGGCATGAACTAAAGGGAGTTGCAATCGGGTGCTGTGTATTTTTTTTTTTTATTGAGATTCTTTTGGGAAACTCTCTCTCTCTCTCTCTCTCTCTCTCTCTCTCTCTCTCTCTCTCTCTCTCTCTCTCTCTCTCTCTCTCTCTCTCTCTCTCTCTCTCTCCTCAGTGTTTTGTCTTTTTTGTCTTTGAAATATACAAATGGAGAGTTGTCAACCTTTTCTTATTTCATTATCTTCTCTCCAGACCTCATTATTTAAGTCTGCATTTCATTCGTTGGGCCGTTCGCTCAAATTCCAGCCAGAATGGTCAACATACTAACCATGGGCCCTGAAGAGAAGAAGAAGAAGAAGAAGAAATGACTTTTATCATTGGTTGACATTAACCTGTAGTGTAGTAGAGGCCAATAGTAACATGAGAGCTGTACAATAGATGATTTTCTACAGTGATGGAAGTCATGGTAAAGTTCAGTCCCTTGTGGAAGACTATGACTCTCAAACGAGGGGGCCGCCTTTCCACCGGCTCTGGTGCTGCAGCCGAAGGGATGGGTTGGTTTGAGGGGACCTTCCCCAACGCCAGCTGTCCTCAAATCCCCTTGTCCGAGAGAGTGGGGATGTACCCTGGGTTTTATTTTGTATGTCAGGGCGAAGCTCTGCTCGGTACCTGATCGGAAGATGGGAAGTTTGAGAAGTGTGTAATCTAAAGCGTGGGGTATAGGATTATTGGATATTAAATTGATGAGTAAAGATGTGTAAATGTGGGAGTGCAAAAACACCATCAGAAAGAGCTCAAATAAGAAGAAAGAAAAAAGAAAGAAAGAAATCAGCGTTGTGTTTAGGTATAGTGATAAGGGATAGGGTGAGGTTGATATTTAGAGAGAAAGAACATAAATAGCAAATAAGGTATAACATTTAATTAGAGGGAGGTAGAAAGAGAGACGAGGAAGAAAAGAGATAGGGGAAATATAAGGCTCTGCGTGATCTATCCTCCTGGGAGGAGATGATAAGTTGATAATCCATCTCGAGTCTGATAAGAGAGATAATTAAAGAGAGTGTGTAGAGAGAGGGAGAGAGGAGAGAGAGAGAGAGAGAGAGAGAGAGAGAGAGAGAGAGAGGTGGGGGGAGAGAGAGAGAGAGAGAGAGAGAGGAGAGAGAGAGAGAGAGTGAGAGAGAGAGAGAGAGAGAGAGAGTGTGTGTGTATGAGAGCCCCATCTGATGTGGTAATTGAAAGGGGGTATTAAAGGTGTTAAAGTGTAAAAAATGGAGGAGGGATAAGGGAAACACATGTCTAGTGAGAGTAAGTGTTTGTTGGGGTGAAGGGTTATAATAGAGGGGGATAGGGGTAAGAGAACCCGTGGGTAAAAGAAGATCATCCCGAGTGGGGTGGGGGTATGGGTGGGGGTATGTGTGGGGGTATGTGGTGGGGTATGGGGGTATGGGTGGGGGTATGTGTGGGGGTATGGGTGGGGGGGGGTATGTGTGGGGGTATGGGTGGGGGTATGTGTGGGGGTATGTGTGGGGGTATGTGTGGGGGTATGTGTGGGGGTATGTGTGGGGGTATGTGTGGGGGTATGTGTGGGGGTATGTGTGGGGGTATGTGTGGGGGTATGTGTGGGGGTATGTGTGGGGGTATGGGTGGGGGTATGTGTGGGGGTATGTGTGGGGGTATGGGTGGGGGTATGGGTGGGGGTATGTGTGGGGGTATGTGTGGGGGTATGGGTGGGGGTATGGGTGGGGGTATGGGTGGGGGTATGGGTGGGGGTATGTGTGGGGGTATGTGTGGGGGTATGGGTGGGGGTATGGGTGGGGGTATGGGTGGGGGTATGTGTGGGGGTATGGGTGGGTGGGGGTATGTGTGGGGGTATGGGTGGGGGTATGTGTGGGGGTATGGGTGGGGGTATGTGTGGGGGTATGTGTGGGGGTATGGGTGGGGGTATGTGTGGGGGTATGTGTGGGGGTATGTGTGGGGGTATGGGTGGGGGTATGTGTGGGGGTATGGGTGGGGGTATGTGTGGGGGTATGTGTGGGGGTATGTGTGGGGGTATGTGTGGGGGTATGGGTGGGGGTATGGGTGGGGGTATGGGTGGGGGTATGGGTGGGGGTAGGGGTGGGGGTATGGGTGGGGGTATGGGTGGGGGTATTTTATTTTGTATGTCAGGGCGAAGCTCTGCTCGGTACCTGATCGGAAGATGGGAAGTTTGAGAAGTGTGTAATCTAAAGCGTGGGGTACAGGATTATTGGATATTAAATTGATGAGTAAAGATGTGTAAATGTGGGAGTGCAAAAACACCATCAGAAAGGGATCAAATAAGAAGAAAGAAGAAGGAAAGAAAGAAATCAGCGTTGTGTTTAGGCATAGTGATAAGGGATAGGGTGAGGTTGATATTTAGAGAGAAAGAACATAAATAACAAATAAGGTATAACATTTAATT
This sequence comes from Phymorhynchus buccinoides, assembly GCA_017654935.2. Lineage (NCBI taxonomy): Eukaryota > Metazoa > Mollusca > Gastropoda > Neogastropoda > Raphitomidae > Phymorhynchus > Phymorhynchus buccinoides. The sequence goes on along the minus strand of CM065681.1, from coordinate 62,821,508 downwards.
AGAGGGAGGTAGAAAGAGAGACGAGGAAGAAAAGATATAGGGGAAATATAAGGCTCTGCGTGTTCTATCCTCTTGTGAGGAGATGATAAGTTGATAATCCATCTCGAGTCTGATAAGAGAGATAATTAAAGAGAGTGAGTACGAGAGAGAGGAGAGAGAGAGAGAGAGAGAGAGAGAGAGAGAGAGAGAGAGATGGGGGGAGAGAGAGAGGGAGAGAGAGAGAGAGAGTGAAGGAGAGAGAGAGTGTGTGTGTATGAGAGCCCCATCTGATGTGGTAATTGAAAGGGGGTATTAAAGGTGTTAAAGTGTAAAAAATGGAGGAGGGATAAGAGAAACACATGTATGTCTAGTGAGAGTAAGTGTTTGTTGGGGTGAAGGGTTATAATAGAGGGGGATAAGGGTAAGAGAACCCATGGGTAAAAGAAGATCATCCCGAGTGGCGGCCAATATCAGCGTTTTATTTTGTATGTCAGGGTGAAGCTCTGCTCGGTACCTGATCGGAAGATGGGAAGGTTGATAAGTGTGTAATCTAAAGCCTGGGGTATAGGATCATTGGATGTTAAATTGATGAGTAAAGATGTGTAAATGTGGGAGTGCAAAAACACCATCAGACAAGGCTCAAATAAGAAGTAAGAAATCAGCGTTGTGTTTAGGTATAGTGATAAGGGTTAGGGTTAAGTCGATGTTTAAAGAGAAAGACGAAAATTGGCAAATAAAGTGTATCATGTAATTAAAGGGTGGGGGAAAGAAAGACGAGGAAGAAAAAAGAGGGGGGGGGGGGGGGGGATAGGGAAAAGAAGATTCGTACATATATCTCATTATTTTAAAAAAATGCAAATCAATCAACAAGAATAAAAGTTGCAAATTGTTCATTAATGACTTCAAATAAAACACAAACACACACACAGGCTTAATAACGAGAACGAAGTAATAAGTTAAATACTGATAGGATATATAATGCGAAATAAGGCCCTGTAAGCTCTTGTATCATCCCTTGTCATCCACATATTAAACCTTAGCCACAGTAGCTTTTCTCAGCTCCTTTCAGTTCATGCCTTTTGTTAACACTCGTCACCAGCATAAACCAATTTAAAGTGTTTTATCCATTAGGCTTACATTGTTTTATGGTGGCATACCACTTGAAAGGTCTTTTCCTATCCCTAACCAAAGTCAATGATAAGAATATTTGCCTCTGTTAAAGGAAATAACTTGAAACAAATAGCTCTCTGTGGAAAACTGAAAGGAGCTAGAATGAGGGGAATTCGTGCACTGTGTAGCCTGCCAGGGATATGGGGAGAGTTTTAAATCACACCTGGCGATAGTAGGCCTATGACAAAGTCAGGGAATATAAGGAACGGTGAGGTCAAAAATAACGACATTTATATCAGAAAAAGTCACATTAATACTTTAAAATTCTTAAAACATCATCATGGCTTTTATTACTTTTATTATTGCATTGTTCTTTTATAGGCTTTGTCCTGCACTCCCACGTCGCTTATTCTAGTGTACGCTTCTGGCCACTCAACGCGTGATCAGGGTTTGTGTTCATGAGGTCGCAGATATTTTATTAGAATTAGAACTAAAAACTGTGTAAAACAAATGGCTATTCTGTTGTCTGGATACACACCAGGCACGTTTCATCCCCCTTCAGTCCGAGGCCAGTCGTCGTGGTAAGCGTTTTTGGGATACTGGAGGGGCACCAGGGGAGAGGGGAATCCACGTGGGGGAAGAGGGAAGGGGAGGATGATGTTGGGGGGAAGAATTTGAAGGAGGGGGGCGGGGAGGTTGGAAGGTCAGTTTAGGGGGGACGACATGATTTTTCAGAAAGTAAGGGAGCTCTGGGCAGTGTCTAGGGCGGGGGCCCAAGGGAAGGTCAATCAGGGAGGGGATCTGTCGGGTCGGTCGGGTCAGTCGGGGGCGTGGAGGGGTGGGGAGAAGTGGTCGGGACGAAGAATTGTTTGAGGGTCGGGAACGGCTAGAATGGGACAGTGGGTGGGGTCTATTGCTCAAATCCAAATAGGGGTGATGTCGTGAGGATTGGGGAATGGGTTTCAAGGGGCGGGGAGAAAGTATTGGATCAGTGAAGGTGTGTTTGGGATGCTGGTGTGTGGTGGTAGGGGAAGTGGGCTTGTGTGTGGCAATTGGGGAGCCAGATGTGGTGGGTCTGCATGCAGCTGTTGGGAAGGTGGGCCTGTGTGTGGCTGTCGGGGAGGTAGGTTCACGTGTGTCCGTAGGGGAGGTGGGTCCGTCCAAGGTTGTGTCATGGTGGTGGGCCATGGGAGATGGTTTGGGTATGCATAGGATGGGTGTGTTGGAGTGGGTGAGGAGGTGTCTGGGAATGTTGTATGTGTTAATGATGTGCTCTGTGTATGCCTGAAGGTAGTTTGATGTTTCTAAGAGGCGAGTCATGATGAAGTTTTTGATGTGAGTGTTTATATGCATTTTGAAGTTGGTTTAAACAAGAATTTATTCAAGAATAGAAAATCATAACAAAGCAGCAATACATTTATGAACTTCGAGTACAACAAGCTAAGAGCTTATAAAGCGTACTCTAATATTTAAGTTGCACAGTAAGGACTGCACACGCAAAACTAATTTAACATTGAAAAAATAATAACATAAAATCAACAACAGTAGTAAACACTTATATACAAAAAGGAAAAAAAAGAACAGAAAAAAAGAAAATACACAACAAAATTAAGTAAATCCAAACTACATGAATTGTAGGGGCAATATAAAACATGTCAGCTTGCATTGAATCAGAGTCATCACAAAGCTAAAAAAACTACAAAAACAAATGGGATTGTAGTCATGTCAAGAGCAGAATAAATATTTGTTTATGCAAGTTTGCGCCCCTTATCAAAGGGAAACGACGAATCATGTTACAGTCAGAATTAATCATGTTATTGAGAATTTGTTTGACAATTGAATAAAATTATAATGAGTAGTATTCTCAATAATTTAGTTTAGGAAATGGACAAAATATGCATGGAAAAATAATTTGACATATATGCATCATTGCACGCCTAGCCGACCACAAACCTGTTAGACCTTTGAATGAACTCGCAAACTGCAAGGAATATTCTAGAGTTCTCTGAGACATTTTTATATTTACTGCCAAACAATAACACTGCACAGTCAGTTTTAACATCATCTGGCAGTAATGCAATGGTTTCTGCACGAGCTTGTTGGAAGAGAGGACAATACAAAAGGAAATGTTCAGCATCTTCAGCATCAAATCCGCAAGCACATACTGTACTATTGGAGAGATGTCGAAGGAATAAATCATCTTTTAAGTCACTCATTTGTAGTCTCAGTTTGCAAATTATTACTTCAGAAGCTCTGTCAGGTAAATAATAATATTGTGGTACAACGTTATCTGTTTCTCGGAGAAAACGCTTAAGCATGCTAATGGAATCACATTGCTTTAATATGATCAGGAAGAATGTTCCAAAGTACAGTTGCAGAGGGAAAGAATGAGGATCTGTATAACTCTAGTCTACTCCTTGGTACAAGTCTTTCAAGGTAATTACGTCTGTGGTAGGGGTTTACTGAGGCAACCAGGGGTGGAAGACGCTCTATTAAGTACAAGGGCACAATACCATGAACAATTTTAAAATACAAGATAATTTTATGACGACATCGTCTCTCTTTTAAAGTAGTAAGTCCAGACTCAGCATACAGTTTATGATGGCTGGTCCCACGAACTGAACCAATGATTGTCCTAATTGCGTCTAATTGGAGACTTTCTAGATCTTCTTCTTGTTTGTTCGTGCAATTGTCCCAGATAACTTCCGAATAATCAAAGTGAGGCATGATAAATTATTTGTACATAGTGAGAAGCGATTTGTGACTTAGACGATATTTATATGACCTAAGACAAGCAACAAGTATTCGGCATTTGGACACAATGGATTTTATATGAAGATCCCATTTACAGTTGTTTTGTATTATTACACCTAAATGTTTATGTGAGTCACTTTCTTGTAGAATTACGTCATTAAATGTCAAAGGTTGTGTGTCTGCCATTACCCGGTTAGAGATTGTCATGAGCTCAGTTTTGGATTAATTAAATTTGACTTTCCATGTTGCTGCCCAACTGTTAATCTTTTCGAGATCTGAATTTAGTATTTCTGTCCTGATGTGAGTGTTTTCTAAGCCCAAATACATGCTAGTGTCGTCTGCAAAAAGTTTGATAATTGATTCAATATCATATGCAATATCATTTATATACACAAGAAAAAGTAAAGGTCCAATAACAGAACCTTGAGGAACACCTGCGGATATGGGAATATATGATGATTTAGTTCCTTTTAGAACAACAGCTTGGGATCGCCCTTTTAAATAATCGCTAAACCAGTCTAAGAGCTGTCCACGAATACCAAGAGCAGAAAGTTGGTAAAGTAAGGCCCGATGCCATACCTTATCAAAAGCCTTGGATATATCAAAGAAAATTACCTGTGCAGTTGTTTTACTATCTAAGAATTTGCAAAAATCGTCGTAAATACTTGTTAATTGAAAGACAGTAGAATCCTGAGGAATGAAACCGGACTGAGCCGTTGTTAAAAGGTTGTTTTCCGTAAGATAACTAAATACATGTTTCTGGACGCATTTTTCAAGAACCTTTCCTATACAGCTTAGAAGTGAAATAGGTCTGTAGTTTTCACATTTCTGTCTATCCCCTTTCTTAAATATAGGTGTAACGTGAGCTAGTTTCCAACAAACAGGGAATTTACCTTCAGTTAAAGATCGATTGAATAAATGTGTTAAAGGTTCACAAATAACATCAGCAGCATCAATTATTATTTTGTTATGAATTAGATCAGGCCCTACAGCTTTCCTACTATCTATTTTTTTTTAGCATTTCCTTAACCATATCTGCTGTAAGAGTTAGTTGATTTATCGACTCATGAGATTCATCTAAATGGGGAAGAGCCTCTCCCTCATCAGTTATGGAGCACTGTTTAGCAAAATACTCGTTGAAAATGGTGACCTTTTCTTTTAGAGAATAATAAATTGTGTCATTGTCTTCTATTGGAGGGATTTCATCCTGGGGCATGCCTTTAGTTGTTATAAATCTTTTTACCAGTTTCCACCAGTCCTTTGACCCGAAACAATTAGGTGGATTTTGAAGTTGTCCCAGTCTGTCATGGGAACCTGTGAAGGGAGGCGGGGAGTGGCTGCATTATAGCATAAGCATGCTGGTGGTCCATCCCGGTACCAGACCGGGATGTGTGTGTCTGTCTTGTTTTTTTGTTTGAGAAGATGTCGGGCGTATGTGAGGGGAGATTGGCCATCAGGGATAGGGGGGTATGATGGGTATGATGGAGAGGGTTCAGGGTAAGAGTTGTAAGGGGATGTGTGAGTATCAGAGGTAGGTGGTGGATGAGTGTGAAAAGGTGGTGTAGGAATGTTCATGAAGGTGGGGGTGAGGGGTGTGCTCAGGTCATTGGTGGCACCCACATCTGTGTCCAGGGAGCTGCAAGGGTCAGAGACAGGGGGGTTGGGAATGTCAGTAGATGGAGTCAAAGCGTCTGTGGGGGTGTCACCGAGTGTGGATGTGAAGGGTGTTTCTTGTACGACAGTAATTTCGGTCCAGGAATGTGTGGGAGAGGGAGAGGTAGTGTCAGTGTTGGTTGGATTTGGTTCGGTCTGGGGGAGCGGGAAGTCATCAGTCCATTTGGTGTTCAGTGTGGGGGTGCAATGAATGGTAGGGCCAAAGTATGTCTCTAGTTGGATGGTTGAAGAGGGCGGAGATTGTATGGGGAAGGTTGTCATCTCCTCCCAGGAGGATAGATCACGCAGAGCCTTATATTTCCCCTATCTCTTTTCTTCCTCGTCTCTCTTTCTACCTCCCTCTAATTAAATGTTATACCTTATTTGCTATTTATGTTCTTTCTCTCTAAATATCAACCTCACCCTATCCCTATACCTAAACACAACGCTGATTTTTTTCTTTCTTTTTTCTTTCTTCTTATTTGAGCCCTTTCTGATGGTGTTTTCGCACTCCCACATTTACACATCTTTACTCATCAATTTAATATCCAATAATCCTATACCCCACGCTTTAGATTACACACTTCTCAAACTTCCCATCTTCCGATCAGGTACCGAGCAGAGCTTCGCCCTGACATACAAAATAAAACGCTGATATTGGCCGCCACTCGGGATGATCTTCTTTTACCCATGGGTTCTCTTACCCCTATCCCCCTCTATTATAGCCCTTCACCCCAACAAACACTTACTCTCACTAGACATGTGTTTCCCTTATCCCTCCTCCATTTTTTACACTTTAACACCTTTGATACCCCCTTTTCAATTACCACATCAGATGGGGCTCTCATACACACACTCTCTCTCTCTCTCTCTCCTTCACTCTCTCTCTCTCTCTCTCTCTCTCTCTCCTCTTCTCTCTCTCTCTCTCTCTCTCTCTCCCTCTCTCTCTCTCTCTCTCTCTCTCTCTCTCTCTCTCTCTCTCTCTCTCTCTCTCTCTCTCTCTCTCTCTCATACACACTCTCTTTAATTATCTCTCTTATCAGACTCGAGATGGATTATCAACGTATCATCTCCTCCCAGGAGGATAGAACACGCTGAGCATTATATTTCCCCTGTCTCTTTTCTTCCTCGTCTCTCTTTCTACCTCCCTCTAATTAAATGTTATACCTTATTTGCTATTTATGTTCTTTCTCTCTAAACATCAACCTCACCCTATCCCTTATCACTATACCTAAACACAACGCTGATTTCTTTCTTTATTTCTTCTAACTTCTTATTTGAGGCCTTTCTGATGGTGTTTTCGCAGTCCCACATTCACACATCTTTACTCATCAATTTAATATCCAATAATCCTATACCCCACGCTTTAGATTACACACTTCTCAAACTTCCCATCTTCCGATCAGGTACCGAGCAGAGCTTCGCCCTGACATACAAAATAAAATCCTAAGCACAACGCTGTTTCTTTCTTTCCTTCTTCTTTCTTCTTATTTGAGCCCATTCTGATGGTGTTTTCACACTCCCACATTTACACATCTTTACTCATCAATTTAATATCCAATAATCCTGTACCCCACGTTTTAGATTACACACTTCTCAACCTTCCCATCTTCCGATCAGGTACCGACCAGAGCTTCGCCCTGACATACACAATAAAATGCCAAACATGACAACCCGTAATCAACATCCTTCCCGTCTTACAATCTTCCAACCTTCCCCCATCCTTTCTTTTCCTCCCTTTCAGCCACAACGCACCTTTCTAATCATCATTGTCCTTCATTCATCTCTTCCACCTTGATTTTGACATGATCTTTCACAGCCCTTACCCCGACCCTTCAAAAACTGACCTTAATTTATTCTTGACCATTCATGAACCTTACTCTGACATGGCTTTCAGTTTGCATAACAACTTTCAAAAAATAACCCTAAAACTTACCAACCACCACATTAACCGAACTTTCCCTTCCTATAACATTAACCATTACCTCCCCCTAACTCTTACACCCAACTCAACTTTAACTAGATACTGATTCAAACATTGACCATCCCTTTAATACTCATGCATGTCGTCAAAATTATACGTCACACACACACGTCACATACAAGCATTACGTCATCCCTATTCTCTACAATATTATTGGTTTAGCCACTTTTCTCTATCCAACTAGGCCTACACCCCCTCCACAACTGATAGATCTAGTCCTCAACCATCTATTTTCTACATTTGACCAGGTTAGGTTTTTCAATTATATATAAAGGATGTTTCTATGTCATTATATATACATGCTTTATTTAAAATTACGATTCACTTCACCCTGACTCCTTCATAGATCTAGATCAGTTGTATGCAAAAGAGACTTGCTCTGCCTAGATCGTTGACTTCACTTTCTGTTCCTTTTGGCTCTTTCGTATCAACGACACGAAAATGAATCCTTTTTCTTTAATTTCTTTTTTAATATACCACTGATGTTCTTCCCTTAGGGAATTTCTCCACCTTTCATTACTAGATGTTATTAAGAACTGTGATAAGCTTCCGCCTGATTCTTTCATATATTAATGATAATCAAATGATATCCTTTATTTACCAATGATGCTCAACTGTCAGGGACTTACTCCACCATTCATTACCAAACTTTACTGGGAATTATAATACATTCCCACTGATTCTTGCTTATACCTATTAATTATGATTAAAAGATGTACTTTATGTGCCAATGATATTCAGTTATTAAGAACTTGCTCCACCTTTCACGACATATTAGACTGTTCTTATGATTGTTATTTCACTCACAAACAAGCCCCCACCCCTACCCCTTAATTCCTTCACAGATATTGGTACACTACATAGTAAAATAAACCCTATTACATTATTCTTTAAGATGATCTCTCCCGATCAGACCTGAATGATCTATTCAAACCAGAAGTGCTTGGAATAATTTCATTTCTGAGTACGGCCCAGTGTCCTTAGAAGGTCGGGGACATAACGGGCCAAAACCTTCCCTGACAGGACACACGTCTCCCTGATGATTCTGGTTGAATATGTGACAGATTCTGATCCCTAGGCTTTGAGGATCGTCATCACATGGTAAGTCTTAATTAGTTTGATCAATCTCAATTAATTCTGAATAAATTATTAAGATATGTGATTTCCACACCTTATCACATTATAAACCTGGGACTATATATATAATACCCTCCCTACCTCCCTTATAATAACCCCCTGCCTTACATTTATATCAACCTCACCCTATCCCTTATCACTATGCCTAAACACAACGCTGATTTCTTTCTTTCCTTCTTCTTTCTTCTTATTTGATCCCATTCTGATGGTGTTTTTGCACTCCCACATTTACACATCTTTACTCATCAATTTAATATCCAATAATCCTGTACCCCACGCTTTAGATTACACACTTCTCAAACTTCCCATCTTCCGATCAGGTACCGAGCAGAGCTTCGCCCTGACATACAAAATGAAATACCCCCACCCATACCCCCACCCATACCCCCACACATACCCCCACACATACCCCCACACATACCCCCACACATACCCCCACACATACCCCCACACATACCCCCACACATACCCCCACCCATACCCCCCACACATACCCCCACACATACCCCCACACATACCCCCACACATACCCCCACACATACCCCCACACATACCCCCACACATACCCCCACCCATACCCCCACCCATACCCCCACACATACCCCCACCCATACCCCCACCCATACCCCCACACATACCCCCACCCATACCCCCACCCATACCCCCACCCATACCCCCACCCATACCCCCACCCATACCCCCACACATACCCCCACACATACCCCCACCCATACCCCCACCCATACCCCCACACATACCCCCACACATACCCCCACACATACCCCCACCCATACCCCCACACATACCCCCACCCATACCCCCACACATACCCCCACCCATACCCCCACCCATACCCCCACTCATACCCCCACACATACCCCCACCCATACCCCCACTCATACCCCCACCCATACCCCCACCCATACCCCCACCCATACCCCCACACCTCTCCCTCTCACCCATACCCCCACCCATACCCCCACACATACTCTCTTATCATACTCCCAGATGGATTATCACCCATATCATCACCTCACCGGGAGGATAGATCACGCAGAGCCTTCTCTTACCCCTATCCCCCTTATTATAACTCGTCTCTCTTTCTACCTCCCTCTAACTAAATGTTTTACCTTATTTGCTATTTATTTTCTTTCTCTCTAAACCTATCAACCTCACCCTCATTACCTTATCAGATGGGGCTACCTAAACACAACACTGATCTCTTTCTTCTCTTCTCTTTCTCTCTCTCTCTCTCTCTCCATCCTCCCTTTCACCTCTTCTCTCTCTCGTCTTTCTCTCTCTCCCTCTCTCTCCCTCTCTCGTACACACTCTCTTTAATTATCTCTCTTATCAGACTCGCGAGATGGATTATCAACTTATCATCTCTCTCCCAGGTGGAGCGCCCCCCCCACACCTCTCTCTCTCTCTCGCTCTCTCTCACGCAGATCTCTTTAATACTTATACTTCCCCTATCTTCTTTTCTTCCGATCGTCTACTCTTTCTACCTCCCCCTAATTAAATGTTATACCTTATTTGCTATTTATGTTCTTTCTCTCTAAATATCAACCTCACCCTATCCCTTGTCACTATACCTAAACACAACGCTGATTTTTTTCTTTCTTTTTTCTTTCTTCTTATTTGAGCCCTTTCTGATGGTGTTTTTGCACTCCCACATTTACACATCTTTACTCATCAATTTAATATCCAATAATCCTATACCCCACGCTTTAGATTACACACTTCTCAAACTTCCCATCTTCCGATCAGGTACCGAGCAGAGCTTCGCCCTGACATACAAAATAAAACGCTGATATTGGCCGCCACTCGGGATGATCTTCTTTTACCCATGGGTTCTCTTACCCCTATCCCCCTCTATTATAACCCTTCACCCCAACAAACACTTACTCTCACTAGACATGTGTTTCCCTTATCCCTCCTCCATTTTTTACACTTTAACACCTTTGATACCCCCTTTCAATTACCACATCAGATGGGGCTCTCATACACACACTCTCTCTCTCTCTCTCCTTCACTCTCTGTCTCTCTCTCTCTCTCTCTCTCTCTCTCTCTTTTTTCTCTCTCTCTCTCTCGCTCCCTCTCTCTCTCTCTCTCTCTCTCTCTCCTCCTCTCTCTCTCTTCTCTCTCTCTCTCTCCCCCTCTCTCATACACACTCTCTTTAATTATCTCTCTTATCAGACTCGAGATGGATTATCAACGTATCATCTCCTCCCAGGAGGATAGATCACGCAGAGCCTTATATTTCCCCTATCTCTTTTCTTCCTCGTCTCTCTTTCTACCTCCCTCTAATTAAATGTTATACCTTATTTGCTATTTATGTTCTTTCTCTCTAAATATCAACCTCACCCTATCCCTTATCACCTAAACACAACGCTGATTTTTTTTCTTTCTTTTTTCTTTCTTCTTATTTGAGCCCTTTCTGGTGGTGTTTTCGCACTCCCACATTTACACATCTTTACTCATCAATTTAATATCCAATAATCCTATACCCCACGCTTTAGATTACACACTTCTCAAACTTCCCATCTTCCGATCAGGTACCGAGCAGAGCTTCGCCCTGACATACAAAATAAAACAAATTCTAGCCCTGCCCGACGGAATAGCTATCTGGCAGTTATGGTCGGAAATGACTGACTGGCATGCATACACTTCATTCATAATTTTCAAGGATATAATGGCGTCCATGTCCACTGAGGTTCTACCGGAAGACGAAACGCTAAGGGAGGCCACTGTGGATGACTTCCAAGCCGTCCTTGACATTGAACCCAGTGGATACTCTGGCTGTGATTACCTGCCAGCCACATTTTCGTCCTTGGTGCAAGGTCAAGGGACCAAGGGTTACGTGTACCTGAAGCAAGGCAGTGTGGTAAGTGCAAGTGCCATGTTTTCTTCACAATAATAGTCCGTGAACCAGGAATCGAAATCATGCACCCCCTTGCGGATTTTTGCAGACCGTATTTTATTTTAGTAGTCTGGACCCTAACAAACACTTTGACCTCAATCATCCTCCGGGTGAACTGTCAGTGTCAATAACGTCTTGAAGTAATGCACATGCCAATACTTGAACCCCGTCATCCAAGACACGAATTAAACCTGGAACAATATCTGCCTCATTTATATATAAAAAAAAAAAACTTCTGACTCATCTGCTAAAAATACTTTTTACTTCTTTCAAACAAAGATTACTCCATTTTAGGTTGTATTCCCAGCATATATTAATAATTTTCCCAGTCACACACCATTGCCAGGAGTAGTACCTTTTCTAAGCCAAACTACTGAGAAAGTGATTGTTCCTATGTTGATTACATGAAAGCTACCTCTCTCTCTCCTCTCTGCTCCTCTCTCTCTCTCTCTCTCTCTCTCTCTGTAATATCATGCCTTGCCAGTCTTGTATTCTCTGTTCGTATATGTACCAAGACGGATTGGAAGACTAGGCATGCCTAAAATCTTTATCATTGAAAAATAAGTGCAAGTTTTCAAGGTCTTCCTTCTCTCTCTCTCTCTCTACCTCTCTCTCTCTTCTCTCCTCTCTACTACTCTATCTTCTCTGTCTCACACATTTCATGCAACATCCCAGACCTCAGTCGTATCTACGCTCCCTACTTTATCCTATACGTTTACACGTCACAGTATTCATGCAGCAGTTTATTGCACTTTTCTGTTGTTAATATTTTAAGTTGGCCTATGACGTGGATTCGTTGTCACACATCGCCATCCCAACAACAACAACATCCGCATATTCATCTTCTCAAAATAAAGTGAAATGTTATAAGGGAAGAACATAGAAGTAACCACTGATTAAGCCTTCACAATTTATTTATATACAAATAAATCAATTTGTTGGGTGGTTTGTTGTTGTTTGTTATGAGTGGTGTTTGACCGTTTCAACATGTGCTCTATGCAGTTCTGTGATTGCCTAAGCGTAACACTACCCAGGAAATCCTGGAACGTAAAAGGAAATAATAGTCAATTTATTGTAACAAGCGTGTGCCTAAAAATGTAAGCAAACCATAAAAACTCAGAGGTAGGCTAAATAAATATATGAAGCGTGGTCTCGCCTATATAGCATATGGTCACTACAAATAAATTCTGGACATTTGTTTTCCTAAGATATTCGGGAAGTGTGTCTATTACAAAAGTTTAAAAAACCCCAAAACAGCTAAGCAAACAAGAGCGTTTACTCTTCAAGGAAAAGCAAGTTGTATTACATCATAGCAATGATATCTATTAAACAGATTTCATTTCTTATCGATGCAATACACCCCTATTCTTGGCCTTAAGGGGCAGCTCATTAGCACTAGGTGGTGGATGGTGGACAGACAGTGGATAGTCAAGCTCGGAGAGTCCAGCCAGACCACAGCGGGTGGCGGCTGTACGGTCGTTTCAAAGAGCGGTGTGGGACTGTGCTGCGTTCACTGACTTCCGCCAGCGGTCTCACCGTGACCAGACGATAATATGAAAATCTGAAATACAACGAAATCAAAACTACATCGCATTGAGAAGGTGAGCGATTTGAATTTCTAGAATAAAGAAGATTGTATGAACTTAAGTGGGGGAAGGGTATAGGGTTAAATGAAATAAAAGGTATTAATGTTTAAAGGAATGTAATGAGAATTTTAACAAAATTAAAAAGCTGATCTGTTTTCACATGTTTCTACCTCCCAACACCTCTCTCACCCTTCATCCCTACACACCCCACCTCACACCCCTTCCCAGCCAGCGCAGCTTAATTGTTAGTAGGCTGTAGGCCCTTACCAAAGCGTTTGTTTAAGCATAAAGGCAATCTGGTTGACTCAAGTAGTCACTGTGCATAGCTTGGGCGTAAAGTATTCCTGCAACATTCACTCGAACGTCATTCAAGTGAGTGAAATAATATTTAGTTCTCTTAGCGTGCTGCAAAAGCATCTAATGCCTTGCAGAGAATTCCACACGCAATGCCTTTATCGTTTGTCTCGCAAAACATGACCGAAGCGTGTTCTTTACAGGCATGGTAATGGAGCAAATGCATTCTTCTCTGAAAATATTGGGGGGATTGTGCACATATTCTCTCATGGAAGGACGTCAAGGGGCACAGGCCTTTAAAGGTGATCAGGGGGATATCTTCAAAGAACAAGGAAAAAACATCCAAACATGGGAAAGCAAATTTAAAGCTGGAAAATTTTCTTCCGAATTATGGCATTCCTGCATTCATTTTTCGCTGAAGATTACAATGCCGTTATGATAATGATTTGATTTTTAAAAGGAGCTGATTGCGCTGAAGTGAATGTGGACAAATCAGGGCCCAGCTGTCAGAGGACCAGCTCATTCCACTGACATCTCCAGCCAGACACACCAACACATTCACTCCATGCTGAGCTGCCCCCCCTCAACCTCCGTCATATTTTCCCGAACAACGGATCCTCTAAACTGGTATCCTTACAGGATCATGGCCGACACACTGACGTCATCGATCAGCAGTTGTAGGGATTCGCGTTTCGTGGCCGGCAACCAAAGAGCTGAAAAAAAGTGGCAAGGGGAACAACTTTCCCGCTCACATTTCGTCTTGCAGTGAGTCATTACCCCGGCAAACGTGGCAAGAATGTAGACATCGATCTTTGGCTCTGGATCTGAACAAAGAATGCGGCGCCACGTTGTCTAGGAATCTTAAGGAATCACGGGGGGGCAAGGAAGACACTGGATCATCAGATGATTAATACAGCCGCTTAGAAGGTGTGATGTCCATGCTTCAAGCACAGTTTCTGCGTAACCACCCTTGCTTGCCCTGTTACTCCGCTTGCTCTGGAAGCGGCTTTAAAACAGTAAGCAGAGAGCCTGCTATTCCACTGTTCATTTGTTTCAGAATATAGATCGCCCCATGGACTGCTGGTCCGGATTCTGCGACCGAACAAGCGGGTGTAGCTGCGAATTGGGATGGGATCGGAAATGAGCGGCGTTGGATCAACGCCACTGTACGCCCAGAGGTGACAGCAAAAAAAAAAAAAAAAGGTGTCAGAATATAAAACACTGTGTTAGCATGCCTGAAATTGTTCAGGTCTTTATCACGTACTGTCATGTTGCCTTAATTAACTCAGGCAAAAGTATTATGAAGAGTCAAAGATTCCTGGAACAATCAATGAATCATTGGTACAGTGAACCTCCTTATAAGACCGCCATTATAAGACTCCCTCCTTTTAAGACCTGCTTCTCTGAGACATGCACCTTTGTAAGTTATTAAAATACCTCCTTATAAGGACAGCATTTAGATGATTGTGAGGTCTTATAAGGAGGTTTCACTGTACACTGTACTTATATCCATGACTGTATTGTATGCCAACATATACAAGACATTTAGGAAAATCTTCAAATGTCTTAATTTTGTCATAATTCATATTTTACTATGCTATGCTGCATCGATAGTACATACCCCCCGCTAACTGGAGGAATCGGTCATGTTTAATGGTGGGTTGCTGGACTTCTAATACAATTTTGAGATTGATTGATTGATTTCGAGGTCAGGCAAAAACTGTTCCTAGCAGGGTATCATAATCAAACTTGTCTTCGTCGATGTCTATTGTGGAGTTTGGACCCTAGTTCTTTTATTCCACATCTTAGAACAAAATCTTGTAATATCTTCATTGTATAGATCAGTTGTAGGCCTGTCTCAATGTGACATTTCGCGTTGTTGCTCAATATTGGCAACAACTGAATTATTCTGACATTCATTTATCACGTCATTGTTGATTCTTACAATGAAACGTTGTACATAATGCGCTTTCAAAAGGTAACATATCGGGTTCCAGTTTCTAAAATGCATTGATATATAGAGCAGTGTGGTCAGAGTGTTTATAAATTAAGCTTAAGGAAATAGTATGGAGTTCTTCTGTCTGTGGTAGTGTGTGTGTTTATCGTATGAAAGGCCTGCGTGGGTGTTTATGCACTATGAACTAGGAGTTAAAATGATAATATAAAATCCCAGGACATCTATATGATTATAAAGTCATACATAGGCTAGGACTTCTAATACAAAAATAGAACAAAAATACCAAACGAGAAAATTTAATGAAAGGAAACAAGTACAAAAACATTTCTACGGTAGAATACTATGATAATCTCATAATATTTCTCTGTAGTATACATAGCAACACTCTCCCGCTAAGGATACATAATAAAATAAAAGCAGTCGAGTACAGAAAACGTCATACTTAACGTTGCAAATTAGACCGTTTTGTTCAGTGATGAGTCAGTTTTGGGATTTGATCTTGACGGATTGACTAGAAGGGCATGGATGCACTGAGATGAACCTTTCCATACAAATATCATCGGTCAACATGGCTGCTATGTAGGAGGGTCGATTTGGTGTAGAGGGCATTCATGCAAGGCAAAACCGTAACTCGTTTGTGCTGGAAAGCAAAACCCCGGAGCAGACAGGATACTTGGTACGAGATTCTTCACCCCATAAGTCATCCCTCGCTGACATCATTGGAAGCGGACGTCATTCATGGACGACAATGGCGCCCTCATCATGCACGTCTACCAGCCAGCACATGCAGGAGAGGGAAAGTGTAGAATAACTATGAACTAGCGTGCTCTCTGGACCCCGAACACCATGAACATTCTGGAATTATGGCCCAAGCCATAAGAAACGAGAGCAGCACGTCCATGAAATTCGAGGTGGCTCTCCACGAGTGGGTTAGACCCAGCAGCGGATCAGAAACCCGACTTGTAGAATGAGGTGGGCGTGTGAGGGCAGTGACGAGGTCCCTGGTGGTCACAAGCATGGACGGGCAATCCTAATTGTGATTTTCAAACAAATGGACACTGATTTATATGATTTGACTGTGTGGGCGATTTTTTGTGTGTGTGTGTGTGTGGTGTGTGGGCGTGCGTGTGAGCTGTGCGCGTGCTGTGCGTGCGTGCGTGCGTGCGTGCGTGCTGCGTGCGTGCGAGTTGATGTGCGTGCGTGTGCGTGCGTGCGGAGCGCGCGCGCTCGCGCGCGTGTGTGTGTGACGACAACAACCGCC
>CM065681.1:62784131-62804373 GCA_017654935.2 Phymorhynchus buccinoides | reverse complement strand
TGCTTCTATGAAGAGTAAACGCTCTTGTTTGCTTTAGCTGGTTCTTTTTTTAAAAACTTTTGTAAAAGACACAACTTCGAATATCTTAGAAAACAAATGTCCAGAATGTGATTTGTAGTAAACAAAATGCTACATAGGCGAAGACACGCTCATAAATTTAGCCTACCTCTGAGTTTTTATGGGTTTGCTTACATTTTTATGCACCCTTTGTTACAATAAATTAACATATTAGTTCCTTTTACTTTCATAAGGATTTGCCTGGGTAGTGTTACTCTTTAAGGCAATCAACAGAAAACTGCATAGAGCAATGTTGAAACGGGTCAACGCCACTCATAAACAAACAAACAAAAACACCCAACAAATTGATTTATTTTATATAAATAAATATGAATGCTTTAAATCAGTGTGTTACCTTATATGTTCTTCTTATAACATTTCACTTTATTTTGAAGAAGATGATGATGATATGTTGTTGTTGTTGTTGGGGATGGCGATGGTGACAACAAAATCCAACGTCATTAGGCACAACTTAAAATAATTAACACAAGAAAACATGCAATAAACTGCTGGCATGATAAGGTGGACTTGTAAGCGTAGGAGAAAGTAGGGAGCGTAAGATATGACTGAGGTCTGGGATGTTGAATGAAATGTGTGAGAAGAGAGAGAGAGAGAGAGAGAGAGAGAGAGAGAGAGAGAGAGAACTTGAAAACTTGAACTTTATTTTTCAAGGATAAAGATTTTAGGCATTGCCTAGTCTTCCAATCTGTCCTTGGTACATATACGAACATAGAATACAAACATGGCAAGGCATGATATTACACAGAGAGAGAGAGAGAGAGAGAGAGAGAGAGAGAGAGAGAACTTGAAAAACTTGAACGTTATTTTTCAAGGATAAAGATTTTAGGCAATGCCTAGTCTTCCAATCTGTCCTTGGTACATATACGAACATAGAATACAAACATGGCAAGGCATGATATTACACAGAGAGAGAGAGAGAGAGAGAGAGAGAGAGAACTTGAAAACTTGAACTTTATTTTTCAAGGATAAAGATTTTAGGCAATGCCTAGTCTTCCAATCTGTCCTTGGTACATATACGAACATAGAATACAAACATGGCAAGGCATGATATTACAGAGAGAGTGAGAGAGAGAGAGAGAACTTGAAAACTTGAACTTTATTTTTCAAGGATAAAGATTTTAGGCAATGCCTAGTCTTCCAATCTGTCCTTGGTACATATACGAACATAGAATACAAACATGGCAAGGCATGATATTAGAGAGAGAGAGAGAGAGAGAACTTGAAAACTTGAACTTTATTTTTCAAGGATAAAGATTTTAGGCAATGCCTAGTCTTCCAATCTGTCCTTGGTACATATACGAACATAGAATACAAACATGGCAAGGCATGATATTACAGAGAGAGAGAGAGAGAGAGAGAGAGAGAGAGAGAGAGATTTAGCTTTCATGTAATCAACATAGGACAATCACATTTCTCAGTAAGTTGCTTAGAAAAGGTACTATGCTGGCAATGGTGTGTGACTGGGAAAATATTAATATATGTTGGAATACAACCATGAAAATGTGAGTAATTTTGTTTGGAAAGAAGTAAAAAGTAATTTTAGCAAAGATGATGAAGTCAGAAAGTTTTTTTTATAAAAATGAGGCAGATATTGTTCCAGGTTTAATTCATGTCTTGGATGACGGGGTTCAAGTATTGGCATGTGCGTTACTTCAAGACGTCCTTGACAGTTCACCCGGAGGATGATTGAGGTCAAAGAATTTGTTAGGGTCCAGACTACTAAAAAAAAATACGGTCTGCAAAAATCCGCAAGGGGGTGCATGATTTCGATTCCTGGTTCACGGACTATTATTGTGAAGAAAACATGGCACTTGCACTTACCACACTGCCTTGCTTCAGGTACACGTAACCCTTGGTCCCTTGACCTTGCACCAAGGACGAAAATGTGGCTGGCAGGTAATCACAGCCAAAGTATCCACTGGGTTCAATGTCAAGGACGGCTTGGAAGTCATCCACAGTGGCCTCCCTTAGCGTTTCGTCTTCCGGTAGAACATCAGTGGACATGGACGCCATTATATCCTTGAAAATTATGAATGAAGTGTATGCATGCCAGTCAGTCATTTCCGACCATAACTGCCAGAGAGAGAGAGAGAGAGAGAGAGAGAGAGAGAGAGAGAGAGAGAGAGAGAGAGAGAGAGAGAGAGAGAGAGGAGAGAGAGAGAGTGTGTGTATGAGAGCCCCATCTGATGTGGTAATTGAAAGGGGGTATTAAAAGGTGTTAAAGTGTAAAAAATGGAGGAGGGATAAGAGAAACACATGTCTAGTGAGAGTAAGTGTTTGTTGGGGTGAAGGGTTATAATAGAGGGGGATAGGGATAAGAGAACCCGTGGGTAAAAGAAGATCATCCCGAGTGGGGTGGGGGTATGGGTGGGGGTATGGGTGGGGGCATGTGTGGGGGTATGGGTGGGGGTATGTGTGGGGGTATGGGTGGGGGTATGTGTGGGGGTATGTGTGGGGGTATGTGTGGGGGTATGGGTGGGGGTATGGGTGGGGGTAGGGGTGGGGTGTGGGGGTATGGGTGGGGGTATGTGTGGGGGTATGTGTGGGGGTATGTGTGGGGGTATGGGTGGGGGTATGGGTGGGGGTATGTGTGGGGGTATGGGTGGGGGTATGTGTGGGGGTATGGGTGGGGGTATGGGTGGGGGTATTTTATTTTGTATGTCAGGGCGAAGCTCTGCTCGGTACCTGATCGGAAGATGGGAAGTTTGAGAAGTGTGTAATCTAAAGCGTGGTGTACAGGATTATTGGATATTAAATTGATGAGTAAAGATGTGTAAATGTGGGAGTGCGTTTTATTTTGTATGTCAGGGCGAAGCTCTGCTCGGTACCTGATCGGAAGATGGGAAGTTTGAGAAGTGTGTAATCTAAAGCGTGGGGTATAGGATTATTGGATATTAAATTGATGAGTAAAGATGTGTAAATGTGGGAGTGCGAAAACACCACCAGAAAGGGCTCAAATAAGAAGAAAGAAAAAAGAAAGAAAGAAATCAGCGTTGTGTTTAGGTATAGTGATAAGGGATAGGGTGAGGTTGATATTTAGAGAGAAAGAACATAAATAGCAAATAAGGTATAACATTTAATTAGAGGGAGGTAGAAAGAGAGACGAGGAAGAAAAGAGATAGGGGAAATATAAGGCTCTGCGTGATCTATCCTCCTGGGAGGAGATGATAAGTTGATAATCCATCTCGAGTCTGATAAGAGAGATAATTAAAGAGAGTGTGTACGAGAGAGGGAGAGAGAGAGAGAGAGAGAGAGAGGGGAGAGAGAGAGAGAGAGAGAGAGAGAGAGAGAGAGAGAGAGAGAGAGGTGGGGGGAGAGAGATGTGAGAGAGAGAGAGAGAGGAGGTATAAGAGAGAGAGAGAGAGTGAAGGAGAGAGAGAGAGTGTGTGTATGAGAGCCCCATCTGATGTGGTAATTGAAAGGGGGTATTAAAGGTGTTAAAGTGTAAAAAATGGAGGAGGGATAAGAGAAACACATGTCTAGTGAGAGTAAATGTTTGTTGGGGTGAAGGGGGGTATAATAGAGGGGGATAGGGGTAAGAGAACCCGTGGGTAAAAGAAGATCATCCCGAGTGGGGTGGGGGTATGGGTGGGGGTATGTGTGGGGGTATGGGTGGGGGTATGGGTGGGGGTATGTGTGGGGGTATGGGTGGGGGTATGGGTGGGGGTATGGGTGGGGGTATGGGTGGGGGTATGGGTGGGGGTATGGGTGGGGGGGTATGGGTGGGGGTATGGGTGGGGGTATGGGTGGGGGTATGTGTGGGGGTATGGGTGGGGGTATGTGTGGGGGTATGGGTGGGGGTATGTGTGGGGGTATGGGTGGGGGTATGTGTGGGGGTATGGGTGGGGGTATGGGTGGGGGTATGGGTGGGGGTATGTGTGGGGGTATGGGTGGGGGTATGGGTGGGGGTATGGGTGGGGGTATGGGTGGGGGTATTTTATTTTGTATGTCAGGGCGAAGCTCTGCTCGGTACCTGATCGGAAGATGGGAAGTTTGAGAAGTGTGTAATCTAAAGCGTGGGGTACAGGATTATTGGATATTAAATTGATGAGTAAAGATGTGTAAATGTGGGAGTGGGAAAACTGCAAAAACACCATCAGAAAGGGATCAAATAAGAAGAAAGAAGAAGGAAAGAAAGAAATCAGCGTTGTGTTTAGGCATAGTGATAAGGGATAGGGTGAGGTTGATATAAATGTAAGGCAGGGGGTTATTATAAGGGAGGTAGGGAGGGTATTATATATATAGTCCCAGGTTTATAATGTGATAAGGTGTGGAAATCACATATCTTAATAATTTATTCAGAATTAATTCAGATTGATCAAACTAATTAAGACTTACCATGTGATGATGATCCTCAAAGCCTAGGGATCAGAATCTGTCACATATTCAACCAGAATCATCAGGGAGACGTGTGTTCTATCAGGGAAGGTTTCGGCCCGTTATGTCCCCGACCTTCTAAGGACACTGGGCCGTACTCAGAAATGAAATTATTCCAAGCACTTCTGGTTTGAATAGATCATTCAGGTCTGATCGGGAGAGATCATCTTAAAGAATAATGTAATAGGGTTTATTTTACTATGTAGTGTACCAATATCTGTGAAGGAATTAAGGGGTGGGGGTGGGGGCTTGTTTGTGAGTTAAATAACAATCATAAGAACAGTCTAATATGTAGTGAAAGGTGGAGCAAGTTCTTAATAACTGAATATCATTGGCACATAAAGTACATCTTTTAATCATAATTAATAGGTATAAGCAAGAATCAGTGGGAATGTATTATAATTCCCAGTAAAGTTTGGTAATGAATGGTGGAGTAAGTCCCTGACAGTTGAGCATCATTGGTAAATAAAGGATATCATTTGATTATCATTAATATATGAAAGAATCAGGCGGAAGCTTATCACAGTTCTTAATAACATCTAGTAATGAAAGGTGGAGAAATTCCCTAAGGGAAGAACATCAGTGGTATATTAAAAAAGAAATTAAAGAAAAAGGATTCATTTTCGTGTCGTTGATACGAAAGAGCCAAAAGGAACAGAAAGTGAAGTCAACGATCTAGGCAGAGCAAGTCTCTTTTGCATACAACTGATCTAGATCTATGAAGGAGTCAGGGTGAAGTGAATCGTAATTTTAAATAAAGCATGTATATATAATGACATAGAAACATCCTTTATATATAATTGAAAAACCTAACCTGGTCAAATGTAGAAAATAGATGCTTGAGGACTAGATCTATCAGTTGAGGAGGGGGTGTAGGCCTAGTTGGATAGAGAAAAGTGGCTAAACCAATAATATTGTAGATAATGGATGTGACGTAATGCTTGTATGTGACGTGTGTGTGTGACGTATAATTTTGACGACATGCATGAGTATTAAAGGGATGGTCAATGTTTGAATCAGTATCTAGTTAAAGTTGAGTTGGGTGTAAGAGTTAGGGGGAGGTAATGGTTAATGTTATAGGAAGGGAAAGTTCGGTTAATGTGGTGGTTGGTAAGTTTTAGGGTTATTTTTTGAAAGTTGTTATGCAAACTGAAAGCCATGTCAGAGTAAGGTTCATGAATGGTCAAGAATAAATTAAGGTCAGTTTTTGAAGGGTCGGGGTAAGGGCTGTGAAAGATCATGTCAAAATCAAGGTGGAAGAGATGAATGAAGGACAATGATGATTAGAAAGGTGCGTTGTGGCTGAAAGGGAGGAAAAGAAAGGATGGGGGAAGGTTGGAAGATTGTAAGACGGGAAGGATGTTGATTACGGGTTGTCATGTTTGGCATTTTATTGTGTATGTCAGGGCGAAGCTCTGCTCGGTACCTGATCGGAAGATGGGAAGGTTGAGAAGTGTGTAATCTAAAACGTGGGGTACAGGATTATTGGATATTAAATTGATGAGTAAAGATGTGTGAATGTGGGACTGCGAAAACACCATCAGAAAGGCCTCAAATAAGAAGTTAGAAGAAATAAAGAAAGAAATCAGCGTTGTGTTTAGGTATAGTGATAAGGGATAGGGTGAGGTTGATGTTTAGAGAGAAAGAATATAAATAGCAAATAAGGTATAACATTTAATTAGAGGGAGGTAGAAAGAGAGACGAGGAAGAAAAGAGACAGGGGAAATATAATGCTCAGCGTGTTCTATCCTCCTGGGAGGAGATGATACGTTGATAATCCATCTCGAGTCGGATAAGAGAGATAATTAAAGAGAGTGTGTATGAGAGAGGGAGAGAGAGAGAGAGAGAGAGAGAGAGAGGAGAGAGAGAGAGAGAGAGAGAAAGGGAGAGAGAGAGAGAGAGAGAGTGAAGGAGATAGAGAGTGTGTATATGAGAGCCCCATCTGAGGTGGTAATTGAAAAGGGGGTATCAAAGGTGTTAAAGTGTAAAAAATGGAGGAGGGATAAGAGAAACACATGTCTAGTGAGAGTAAGTGTTTGTTGGGGTGAAGGGTTATAATAGAGGGGGATAGGGGTAAGAGAACCCATGGGTAAAAGAAGATCATCCCGAGTGGCGGCCAATATCAGCGTTTTATTTTGTATGTCAGGGCGAAGCTCTGCTCGGTACCTGATCGGAAGATGGGAAGGTTGAGAAGTGTGTAATCTAAAGCGTGGGGTATAGGATTATTGGATATTAAATTGATGAGTAAAGATGTGTAAATGTGGGAGTGCGAAAACACCACCAGAAAGGGCTCAAATAAGAAGAAAGAAAAAAGAAAGAAAGAAATCAGCGTTGTGTTTAGGTATAGTGATAAGGGATAGGGTGAGGTTGATATTTAGAGAGAAAGAACATAAATAGCAAATAAGGTATAACATTTAATTAGAGGGAGGTAGAAAGAGAGACGAGGAAGAAAAGAGATAGGGGAAATATAAGGCTCTGCGTGATCTATCCTCCTGGGAGGAGATGACAACCTTCCCCATACAATCTCCGCCCTCTTCAACCATCCAACTAGAGACATACTTTGGCCCTACCATTCATTGCACCCCCACACTGAACACCAAATGGACTGATGACTTCCCGCTCCCCCAGACCGAACCAAATCCAACCAACACTGACACTACCTCTCCCTCTCCCACACATTCCTGGACCGAAATTACTGTCGTACAAGAAACACCCTTCACATCCACACTCGGTGACACCCCCACAGACGCTTTGACTCCTTCTACTGACATTCCCAACCCCCCTGTCTCTGACCCTTGCAGCTCCCTGGACACAGATGTGGGTGCCACCAATGACCTGAGCACACCCCTCACCCCACCTTCATGAACATTCCTACACCACCTTTTCACACTCATCCACCACCTACCTCTGATACTCACACATCCCCTTACAACTCTTACCCTGAACCCTCTCCATCATACCCATCATACCCTCCTATCCCTGATGGCCAATCTCCCCTCACATACGCCCGACATCTTCTCAAACAAAAAAACAAGACAGACACACACATCCCGGTCTGGTACCGGGATGGACCACCAGCATGCTTATGCTATAATGCAGCCACTCCCCGCCTCCCTTCACAGGTTCCCATGACAGACTGGGACAACTTCAAAATCCACCTAATTGTTTCGGGTCAAAGGACTGGTGGAAACTGGTAAAAAGATTTATAACAACTAAAGGCATGCCCCAGGATGAAATCCCTCCAATAGAAGACAATGACACAATTTATTATTCTCTAAAAGAAAAGGTCACCATTTTCAACGAGTATTTTGCTAAACAGTGCTCCATAACTGATGAGGGAGAGGCTCTTCCCCATTTAGATGAATCTCATGAGTCGATAAATCAACTAACTCTTACAGCAGATATGGTTAAGGAAATGCTAAAAAAAATAGATAGTAGGAAAGCTGTAGGGCCTGATCTAATTCATAACAAAATATTAATTGTTGCTGCTGATGTTATTTGTGAACCTTTAACACATTTATTCAATCGATCTTTAACTGAAGGTAAATTCCCTGTTAGTTGGAAACTAGCTCACGTTACACCTATATTTAAGAAAGGGGATAGACAGAAATGTGAAAACTACAGACCTATTTCACTTCTAAGCTGTATAGGAAAGGTTCTTGAAAAATGCGTCCAGAAACATGTATTTAGTTATCTTACGGAAAACAACCTTTTAACAACGGCTCAGTCCGGTTTCATTCCTCAGGATTCTACTGTCTTTCAATTAACAAGTATTTACGACGATTTTTGCAAATTCTTAGATAGTAAAACAACTGCACAGGTAATTTTCTTTGATATATCCAAGGCTTTTGATAAGGTATGGCATCGGGCCTTACTTTGCAAACTTTCTGCTCTTGGTATTCGTGGACAGCTCTTAGACTGGTTTAGCGATTATTTAAAAGGGCGATCCCAAGCTGTTGTTCTAAAAGGAACTAAATCATCATATATTCCCATATCCGCAGGTGTTCCTCAAGGTTCTGTTCTTGGACCTTTACTTTTTCTTGTGTATATAAATGATATTGCATATGATATTGAATCAATTATCAAACTTTTTGCAGACGACACTAGCATGTATTTGGGCTTAGAAAACACTCACATCAGGACAGAAATACTAAATTCAGATCTCGAAAAGATTAACAGTTGGGCAGCAACATGGAAAGTCAAATTTAATGAATCCAAAACTGAGCTCATGACAATCTCTAACCGGGTAATGGCAGACACACAACCTTTGACATTTAATGACGTAATTCTACAAGAAAGTGACTCACATAAACATTTAGGTGTAATAATACAAAACAACTGTAAATGGGATCTTCATATAAAATCCATTGTGTCCAAATGCCGAATACTTGTTGCTTGTTTTAGGTCATATAAATATCGTCTAAGTCGCAAATCACTTCTCACTATGTACAAATCATTTATCATGCCTCACTTTGATTATTCGGACGTTATCTGGGACAATTGCACGAACAAACAAGCAGAAGATCTAGAAAGTCTCCAATTAGACGCAATTAGGACAATCATTGGTTCAGTTCGTGGGACCAGCCATCATAAATTGTATGCTGAGTCTGGACTTACTACTTTAAAAGAGAGACGATGTCGTCATAAAATTATCTTGTATTTTAAAATTGTTTATGGTATTGTGCCCTTGTACTTAATAGAGCGTCTTCCACCCCTGGTTGCCTCAGTAAACCCCTACCACAAACGTAATTACCTTGAAAGACTTGTACCAAGGAGTAGACTAGAGTTATACAGATCCTCATTCTTTCCCTCTGCAACTGTACTTTGGAACATTCTTCCTGATCATATTAAGCAATGTGATTCCATTAGCATGCTTAAGCGTTTTCTCCGAGAAACAGATAACGTTGTACCACAATATTATTATTTACCTGACAGAGCTTCTGAAGTAATAATTTGCAAACTGAGACTACAAATGAGTGACTTAAAAGATGATTTATTCCTTCGACATCTCTCCAATAGTACAGTATGTGCTTGCGGATTTGATGCTGAAGATGCTGAACATTTCCTTTTGTATTGTCCTCTCTTCCAACAAGCTCGTGCAGAAACCATTGCATTACTGCCAGATGATGTTAAAACTGACTGTGCAGTGTTATTGTTTGGCAGTAAATATAAAAATGTCTCAGAGAACTCTAGAATATTCCTTGCAGTTTGCAAGTTCATTCAAAGGTCTAACAGGTTTGTGGTCGGCTAGGCGTGCAATGATGCATATGTCAAATTATTTTTCCATGCATATTTTGTCCATTTCCTAAACTAAATTATTGAGAATACTACTCATTATAATTTTATTCAATTGTCAAACAAATTCTCAATAACATGATTAATTCTGACTGTAACATGATTCGTCGTTTCCCTTTGATAAGGGGCGCAAACTTGCATAAACAAATATTTATTCTGCTCTTGACATGACTTTACAATCCCATTTGTTTTTGTTGTTTTTTTAGCTTTGTGATGACTCTGATTCAATGCAAGCTGACATAATGTTTTATATTGCCCCTACAATTCATGTAGTTTGGATTTACTTAATTTTTGTTGTGTATTTTCTTTTTTTCTGTTCTTTTTTTTTCCTTTTTGTATATAAGTGTTTACTACTGTTGTCGATTTTATGTTATTATTTTTTCAATGTTAAATTAGTTTTGCGTGTGCAGTCCTTACTGTGCAACTTAAATATTAGAGTACGCTTTATAAGCTCTTAGCTTGTTGTACTCGAAGTTCATAAATGTATTGCTGCTTTGTTATGATTTTCTATTCTTGAATAAATTCTTGTTTAAACCAACTTCAAAATGCATATAAACACTCACATCAAAAACTTCATCATGACTCGCCTCTTAGAAACATCAAACTACCTTCAGGCATACACAGAGCACATCATTAACACATACAACATTCCCAGACACCTCCTCACCCACTCCAACACACCCATCCTATGCATACCCAAACCATCTCCCATGGCCCACCACCATGACACAACCTTGGACGGATCCACCTCCCCTACGGACACACGTGAACCTACCTCCCCGACAGCCACACACAGGCCTACCTTCCCAACAGCTGCATGCAGACGCACCACCTCTGGCTCCCCAATTGCCACACACAAGCCCACTTCCCCTACCACCACACACCAGCATCCCAAACACACCTTCACTGATCCAATACTTTCTCCCCGCCCCTTGAAACCCATTCCCCAATCCTCACGACATCACCCCTATTTGGATTTGAGCAATAGACCCCACCCACTGTCCCATTCTAGCCGTTCCCGACCCTCAAACAATTCTTCGTCCCGACCACTTCTCCCCACCCCTCCACGCCCCCGACTGACCCGACCGACCCGACAGATCCCCTCCCTGATTGACCTTCCCTTGGGCCCCCGCCCTAGACACTGCCCAGAGCTCCCTTACTTTCTGAAAAATCATGTCGTCCCCCCTAAACTGACCTTCCAACCTCCCCGCCCCCCTCCTTCAAATTCTTCCCCCCAACATCATCCTCCCCTTCCCTCTTCCCCCACGTGGATTCCCCTCTCCCCTGGTGCCCCTCCAGTATCCCAAAAACGCTTACCACGACGACTGGCCTCGGACTGAAGGGGGATGAAACGTGCCTGGTGTGTATCCAGACAACAGAATAGCCATTTGTTTTACACAGTTTTTAGTTCTAATTCTAATACAATATCTGCGACCTCATGAACACAAACCCTGATCACGCGTTGGGTGGCCAGAAGCGTACACTAGAATAAGCGACGTGGGAGTGCAGGACAAAGCCTATAAAAGAACAATGCAATAATAAAAGTAATAAAAGCCATGATGATGTTTTAAGGATTTTTAAAGTATTAATGTGACTTTTTCTGATATAAATGTCGTTATTTTTGACCTCACCGTTCCTTATATTCCCTGACTTTGTCATAGGCCTACTATCGCCAGGTGTGATTTAAAACTCTCCCCATATCCCTGGCAGGCTACACAGTGCACGAATTCCCCTCATTCTAGCTCCTTTCAATTTTCCACAGAGAGCTATTTGTTTCAAGTTATTTCCTTTAACAGAGGCAAATATTCTTATCATTGACTGTGGTTAGGGATAGGAAAAGACCTTTCAACTGGTATGCCACCATAAAACAATGTAAGCCTAATGGATAAAACACTTTAAATTAATTTATGCTGGTGACGAGTGTTAACCAAAATGAACTGAAAGGAGCTGAGAAAAGCTACTGTGGCTAAGGTTTAATATGTGGATGACAAGGGATGATACAAGAGCTTACAGGGCCTTATTTCGCATTATATATCCTATCAGTATTTAACTTATTACTTCGTTCTCGTTATTAAGCCTGTGTGTGTGTGTGTGTGTGTTTTATTTGAAGTCATTAATGAACAATTTGCAACTTTTATTCTTGTTGATTGATTTGCATTTTTTTAAAATAATGAGATATATGTACGAATCTTCTTTTCCCTATCCCCCCCCCCTCTTTTTTCTTCCTCGTCTTTCTTTCCCCCACCCTTTAATTACATGATACACTTTATTTGCCAATTTTCGTCTTTCTCTTTAAACATCGACTTAACCCTAACCCTTATCACTATACCTAAACACAACGCTGATATCTTACTTCTTATTTGAGCCTTGTCTGATGGTGTTTTTGCACTCCCACATTTACACATCTTTACTCATCAATTTAATATCCAATAATCCTATACCCCACGCTTTAGATTACACAATTCTCAACCTTCCCATCTTCCGATCAGGTACCGAGCAGAGCTTCGCCCTGACATACAAAATAAAACGCTGATATTGGCCGCAACTCGGGATGATCTTCTTTTACCCATGGGTTCTCTTACCCTTATCCCCCTCTATTATAACCCTTCACCCCAACAAACACTTACTCTCACTAGACATACATGTGTTTCTCTTATCCCTCCTCCATGTTTTACACTTTAACACCTTTAATACCCCCTTTCAATTACCACATCAGATGGGGCTCTCATACACACACACTCTCTCTCTCTCTTCACTCTCTCTCTCTCTCCCTCTCTCTCTCCCCCATCTCTCTCTCTCTCTCTCTCTCTCTCTCTCTCTCTCTCCCTCTCTCGTACACACTCTCTTTAATTATCTCTCTTATCAGACTCGAGATGGATTATCAACTTATCATCTCCTCACAAGAGGATAGAACACGCAGAGCCTTATATTTCCCCTATATCTTTTCTTCCTCGTCTCTCTTTCTACCTCCCTCTAATTAAATGTTATACCTTATTTGTTATTTATGTTCTTTCTCTCTAAATATCAACCTCACCCTATCCCTTATCACTATGCCTAAACACAAGGCTGATTTCTTTCTTTCCTTCTTCTTTCTTCTTATTTGATCCCTTTCTGATGGTGTTTTTGCACTCCCACATTTACACATCTTTACTCATCAATTTAATATCCAATAATCCTGTACCCCACGCTTTAGATTACACACTTCTCAAACTTCCCATCTTCCGATCAGGTACCGAGCAGAGCTTCGCCCTGACATACAAAATAAAATACCCCCACCCATACCCCCACCCATACCCCCACCCATACCCCCACACATACCCCCACCCATACCCCCACACATACCCCCACCCATACCCCCACACATACCCCCACCCATACCCCCACACATACCCCCACCCATACCCCCACCCATACCCCCACACATACCCCCACCCATACCCCCACACATACCCCCACACATACCCCCACACATACCCCCACACATACCCCCACACATACCCCCACCCATACCCCCACCCATACCCCCACACATACCCCCACCCATACCCCCACACATACCCCCTCCCATACCCCCACACATACCCCCACACATACCCCCACCCATACCCCCACCCATACCCCCACACATACCCCCACACATACCCCCACCCATACCCCCACATACCCCCACACATACCCCCACCCATACCCCCACCCATACCCCCACCCATACCCCCACCCATACCCCCACACATACCCCCACCCATACCCCCACCCATACCCCCACACATACCCCCACACATACCCCCACCCATACCCCCACCCATACCCCCACACATACCCCCACCCATACCCCCACACCATACCCCCACCCATACCCCCACCCATACCCCCACCCATACCCCCACCCATACCCCCACACATACCCCCACACATACCCCCACACATACCCCCACACATACCCCCACCCATACCCCCACCCATACCCCCACCCATACCCCCACCCATACCCCCACCCATACCCCCACACATACCCCCACCCATACCCCCACCCCACTCGGGATGATCTTCTTTTACCCACGGGTTCTCTTACCCCTATCCCCCTCTATTATAACTCTTCACCCCAACAAACACTTACTCTCACTAGACATGTGTTTCTCTTATCCCTCCTCCATTTTTTACACTTTAACACCTTTAATACCCCCTTTCAATTACCACATCAGATGGGGCTCTCATACACACACTCTCTCTCTCTCTCCTTCACTCTCTCTCTCTCTCTCCCCTCTCTCTCTCTCTCTCTCTCTCCCCCCCACCTCTCTCTCTCTCTCTCTCTCTCTCTCTCTCTCTCTCTCTCCCTCTCTCGTACACACTCTCTTTAATTATCTCTCTTATCAGACTCGAGATGGATTATCAACTTATCATCTCCTCCCAGGAGGATAGATCACGCAGAGCCTTATATTTCCCCTATCTCTTTTCTTCCTCGTCTCTCTTTCTACCTCCCTCTAATTAAATGTTATACCTTATTTGCTATTTATGTTCTTTCTCTCTAAATATCAACCTCACCCTATCCCTTATCACTATACCTAAACACAACGCTGATTTCTTTCTTTCTTTTTTCTTTCTTCTTATTTGAGCCCTTTCTGATGGTGTTTTTGCACTCCCACATTTACACATCTTTACTCATCAATTTAATATCCAATAATCCTATACCCCACGCTTTAGATTACACACTTCTCAAACTTCCCATCTTCCGATCAGGTACCGAGCAGAGCTTCGCCCTGACATACAAAATAAAACCCAGGGTACATCCCCACTCTCTCGGACAAGGGGATTTGAGGACAGCTGGCGTTGGGGAAGGTCCCCTCAAACCAACCCATCCCTTTGGCTGCAGCACCAGAGCCGGTGGAAAGGCCCCCTTGTTTGAGAGTCATAGTCTTCCACAAGGGACTGAACTTTACCATGATTTTCCATCACTGTAGAAAATCATCTATTGTACAGCTCTCATGTTACTATTGGCCTCTACTACAGGTTAATGTCAACCAATGATAAAAGCCATTTCTTCTTCTTCTTCTTCTTCTTCTCTTCAGGGCCCATGGTTAGTATGTTGACCATTCTGGCTGGATTTGAGCAAACGGCCCAACGAATGAAATGCAGACTTAAATAATGAGGTCTGGAGAGAAGATAATGAAATAAGAAAAGGTTGATAACTCTCCATTTGTATATTTCATAGTAGCAGACAAGTGGCGTTTTGTTCACATGATGTCAACTTTTCCCAAAAGAACCTCCAAAAAACCCCAATACACAGCACCCGATTTCGATTCGCTTTAGTCCAGGCAATTGTTAACACTCATCACCAGCATAAACCAATTGTAAGTGTTTTATCCATTGTTTTATGGTGGTATACCACTTGTAAGTTTTTATGTATCCCTAACAACAATCGGAAATAATATTTTGCCTCTGTTGAAGGAAATAACTTGAAAATAGCTTTCTGTGAAAACTAAATGGAGTCGCAATGTAATGAATTTGTGTGCTGCGAGTAATATAAATATTTGAGCAATCCTGGCACACCCTGCTAACTAGGGTCCATAAAAACATGTGATAAATAAAACTACATTGAAAAAGAAAAACAAGGTATTGGAATGATAATCCCAATCGACTGTAACCTCGAAAGGAAAATGTTGTTGCCGATAACTATAATCTTCCATCAAAAGTTAGCCAGAATGTGTTCAGTATGCTTGTAATAATTCAATTATACTGTGTTTATACAATCATATAGCATAGCATACAGACTGTCAAAGGCAAGAACACAACCTTGTAGGATGTATTTAGACTTTAAAAACATGTTTCTAAAAGTACTGATACTGATCTAAGCTGCCCACAAAAGAGTTACAGAACACTTGCAACTTGCACTTGCTTTACTTATTCGCTTGTAGCTTTAAGACACTTCGCAACTGAAATGCCAAACTAATCGCATACGTAAGTGGCATGGCCTTACACTGAATGTTTAAAAGTTTTGCGCTTGCTGTTGGTTGCTATGGAAACGTCGATTGAAAAGGCGCCCAAATCCCCCCAAAGTGTCACAGATTTAGCGCATCAGCATTTTTGCCACAGAATGAATTGAGCAAAACTGTATTCACCACATGGTAGTCGGAGACTTTGATAATGAGTACAACTCACAAAAGAACCACATTTTAACCAAAGACATGGTGCAACTAATCGCTGAATCACGATGGTTGTATAGTGAAAAATGAACCTTTTGGATCTAGGGAGAGCCCTGGCATGGCTGGTGGAGGGTGTAGCTGTGCTGGAATTGGGTCACCGACTTTAAACTCCCCCATCAGTCATAACCAGGCTGAAACAGCGCGGTTCCAGACCATCAGCCTAGCCCAGGAAAGGCGACAGTCAGGGAAACCCAGGACCACCACACGGGTGAACCAGTACCTTGCCAGGCACGCCCTGGCTGACCAGATAACCCCGACCAGCCACATCAGGCCTTGTTGCGGCAGCACTTTATGTGCTTGCACTAGGGAATGGATTCAATGATGACAATGGTCGTACTCACCAGGGTCGTGTCCCAAACAACTGGATCCAGCAGCCAGGAGGGGTATGACTAACTTGGCAAGCATATGCAGTCTGGATTTCAACCCTGAGGAAAACCTTTGAGACCAGCACGCAAGAACTATCCCCCCCAACAGACACCTGAGCAGCTGCTAGATTTGCTCCAGCTGGAGTGGCAGGTCATTCCACAGCAACTGACAATAAGGTTTGTACACTGCGTGGGATGATGCTGCGCAAAATGCATGGCAAATTATGGTGGATATACCCGTTTTGAGTCTTTATTGACACTCTTAATTGACACTTTCTTTATACTCGTCAAATTTTCTGATGTGAATTTCAAATATTCTAAAAATGTTTCTGCTCAACAGATTGCTGTCGATGTTTGCATGCAGTTTGTCAATGCATTTAATGAGCCACTGTTAAAATGTCAATGACGTAGCTTTTGTCGTTTTTGAAATATCGATGATAATTATAAGTGTTCCCTAACTTTTTGTGGGCGGTATATTTAACATTAACATAAATTCTCACCGTGATTTAGCTAAACTTCCTTTAACATAAATCATCCCCGTGATTTAGCTAAACTTCCTCGTAAGCCTATACAGCATAAGTACGCGCCGTCAATAGGATTTATAAGGAACTTTGTCCTCCTTTAATGGCCTCGCTATACATATCCGAATTCAGGCATACAGCTGTCCAATCGCGATGACTGTGAGGAATGAATATGTTGAAATACTACTGTCAACATGAATAGGTGAAGACGGGGTAAAAAGCCCATGGGCGGGTAAGAAGTCCATGCCAATTATCTCATGAAATAAAGAAAAATTCAGTCAAATTTGCCCATGAGACGAATGCTAAACATTAACACTCGTCTCATGGGCAAAATGTGACTGGAATTTGCTTCATTTCATGAGATAATTGGCATGGGCTTCTTACCCGCCCATGGGCTTTTTACCCCGTCTTCCCCTATGATAACAACCTACAAGTTTCGTTCACTATATTTTGTAGACCTCCATACACAAATCTGATGAAATATCTGTGTCACACATTTTATCAGGTGTGTGCATATAGGGGTCTACATGAATGTAGTGAACAAAACTATTAGTATTTAATTAATCGGATTCATACGTCACAGAGGTCGCCACAGTTCGATAGCCGTACGGCTGAAGTTGGCTGTGTGTAGGGGCTTCACTTTAACAGCCTTTTAGATACTTTTACATTTTTGTTGTTGACATTGTTCTTACGTTTAAGCCCACGGCAAAGTGAGAGCGAGAGCTGTATCATCACCACTGTCACAGTGTGGTCTTTTGCGGATGATGTGACTTTCAACCTAGTCCTTTGAATTGATTCTTAGTGCTGCAGTCTTGAGGGCTAGTTGACTGTTAGGGGACCATCCTTAACGTCGACTGTATTATGGTCCTCACGGTCAAGACAACAGGGAAAGTGGCCTATTAATCTTAGTGCTGCAGTCTTGAGGGCTAGTTGACTGTTGGGGGACCATCCTTAACACCGACTGTATATTATGGTCCTCACGGCCAAGACAACAGGGAAAGTGACCTACTGTTCTTAGTGCTGCAGTCTTGAGGGCTAGTTGACTGTTGGAACGCCGACTGTATATTATGTTCCTCACGGCCAAGACAACAGGGAAAGTGGCCTACTATTCTTAGTGCTGCAGTCTTGAGGGCTAGTTGACTGTTGGAACGCCGACTGTATATTATGTTCCTCACGGCCAAGACAACAGGGAAAGTGACCTACTATTCTTAGTGCTGCAGTCTTGAGGGCTAGTTGACTGTTGGAACGCCGACTGTATATTATGGTCCTCACGGTTAAGACAATAGGGAAAGTGGCCTACTATTCTTAGTGCTGCAGTCTTGAGGGCTAATTGACTGTTGGAACGCCGACTGTATAATGGTCCTCACGGTCAAGACAACAGGGAAAGTGGCCTACTATTCTTAGTGCTGCAGTCTTGAGGGCTAGTTGACTGTTGTGGACCATCCTTAAAGGCACGGCCGGACTATAAAAGAGGGGAGGCGCTGAGCGCTCGCCGCATTTGAATCACAGCTTCTTTGTTCCCTGTTGTGCGAGCCACCGCGAGGGAGAGCTTTTCTGGCGAGAACGACCCGATCCATGGGATCGGTTGTTTTCCCTTTAACACCGATTCTATTATGGTCCTCACGGTCAACACAACAGGGAAAGTGGCCTACTCTGTGTAAGGCATCTCCACTACGTACTTCTTCTTCTTCGATAGCTCAATTATGAGCGCAGATGCGTCATGCTGTTGCTATGCGCCTAACGTCATGCTGCCGTTTTGCGCCCAAGTAAAAAATAGTTAGGCCCAGCATGTCCGACTTCAGCTGAAGGAAATCTTTTTGAAAGTGTTTCGTGACAAAAAGGCAGGAGAATGGACCGGTAAGGCAGAAAGATAGTAGATGACAGTAAGCAAAGGGAAAAAGCAGAGTCAAAGAGAGTGACAGATTTGAGGAAGTTACAAGCACAGAACTTCCAGAAGGTGGGGGAACTATTTATGTAAAAGACCCCCCGGAATCCCCAGGGGGGGGGGGGGGGGGGGGGGGGGGGGGGGGGGGGCTCCACTACGTGCAAATTCCAACCCAGCTTCCAAGAATAGTGTTTGCTAGATTCGACTGACGAATATACGGCGCACACAAATTAAATGGAGATTCTGTAACTACATAAAAACGCATCAAAACAGCACGTAACTGAATAGTTTTTTTATATATAGCCTTGGGGTTCGGACCCGTGATTTGAGCGCGCGCGATCATGCGCACACGAGCGCACAGAAAAATTCATGACAACTGTGTTATAGACCATTCATCAAGAAATGTTGTGAAAAAAACTGCATTGAAATACATGCAAAACTTCGCGAGATATTAGCGATTATGTGTTTCGGGGTTTGAACCCCGTAACTGGCGCGACCTTGACCTTAATGTAAAACTAAATACATCAGTGGATAGCTTGCATCTTGGCCAACTAGTATACCAAATTTGATGATGATAGAACTGAATAGTTTTTGAGAAAAACGGACGAATAGCCGGACGGAGACGGAGGCACGCCGGACGGACGGACACCGGACGGACGGACACCGGACGGACGGACGGACGGACGGACGGACCAGACAAAAACAATAGCTCCCCGAACCTTCGGCTCGGGGACTAACAACACAAATCAGTCGTAGATTGTATATTAAATAATTTAGACCACATTTATCAAATAAGAGATCCCGATAAAGCTGCCACATTTTGGATTAATACATTTATTTCTGTCTATGATAAACATGCCCCTTTCATTAAAAAAAAAAGAGTAAAACAAGAAACAAAGCCACCATGGATAACAAAAGAAATTGACAAGGAAAGAAATAAAAGAGCACAGTTAAGTAACACCGGAACAAGGGCAGAATTTAATAAACAGAGAAATAAGGTAAATTAAATGAAACGGAAATCTAAGCAATACTATTTCCGCAAAATGTTAACGTCTACAAAGGATTCCAGACAAATATGGAAAGCTATCAATATTTTAACAAATAAAAAAGTATCTAAAAGCCAACAAATTATTACAGATGTTACTCCAAATCAGTTAAATTATCATTTTGCAAACATAGCAGACAAAGTGATATCAAAAGACAGGTCAGAAGAAAACAACCTTTCTGTTTTGCAACAATTTATAAAGTCTAAAGATATTAAATTTCCTTTCCACATGGAACCAGTGACCGTGGTAGATGTCAGTAAAAGTATATCGCTCTTAAAGCCCTCAGGTACTCGTGATTTAGATGGCTTAGATTCAAAAATACTTAAATGTGCAAGCCCTACTATTATAGACTCTCTAACATATCTCTACAATCTGTGCATAGACAAACAGTCTTTCCCCCTAAAATTCAAAGAAGCTAAAGTCATCCCTCTACATAAATCTGGCGATACTTCAAATCCATCAAACTACAGACCTA
>CM065681.1:62776631-62779131 GCA_017654935.2 Phymorhynchus buccinoides | reverse complement strand
AAACCCTGTGACCCCCCCCCCAGATCCGCCCCCTGTTTCGCTTCCCCAAAGACAAGCAAAGGCAAGTTAATTCGGCCTATTTTGATTTCCTAAAGAAAGTATGTCTAAAATTGTCAATCAATAGGTTTGTCAAAACTCCGTCACGGTGAGCACGACCATTATGCTGTGGATGTTCCTGGACAGTCTTTGACTGTAATAGACTCTTTGGCCCTAGTAGGAGTAATCGTATACATTTACTCTATCGTTAAAAAAAAGCGGGACTTTCCTGGTGTTGCACTGCCTCAGGGCATTGCCTCCAGGATCGTTCCCACCGTTTTTATTTGATATCTATTGATGTCCCATATGTGTCTTTTCCATACTGGAGGACGGTTAAGCAGAATTTCATTCGGTAGGAGTACCATCACACTTCTTGAGATTATGTACCTGTAGCCCCGTGGCGACGGTTTATCTTTCGTTCTTTCTTTTTTGTTTGTTTTGTTTGTAAACCTCTACCGAAGAGGCAATGTTCTTATTTCTTTCTGTCTGTTAATTTGTGCCAGCCAGGGTTTGGCTAACTGGACAATTAAAGAAATAAGAGAGTGAGAGAGAGAGGGAGGGAGAGAGAGAGAGAGAGAGAGAGAGAGAGAGAGAGAGAGAGAGAGCGAGAGAGAGAGAGAGAGAGAGAGACAGAGAGAGAGAGAGAGAGAGACAGAGAGAGAGAGAGACAGAGAGAGAGAGACAGAGAGACAGAGAGAGAGAGAGAGAGAGAGAGAGAGAGAGAGATATGAGAGAGATTGAGAGAGAGAGAGAGAGAGAGAGAGAGAGAGAGACACACACACAGAAACAGAGAAAGATGAGAGAGACACACACACACACACAGAGAGACAGACAGACGGACGGATAAACAAACGGACGGAATGATGGTGATGATAATCATGATCACAACGATAACAGCTATTAACAACAACCACGACGACGACGACGACGATGAAGATGACAGTGATCGATGATGATGATGATGACGACGACGATCATGATGATAATAATGATGATGATGACGAGGAGGAGGAGAAGGAGGAGGATAAAAACAACTCGAAAGACTATAGCATAATCACCAGCAGCAACAACAAGAGCAAACCAGCGAGAACAAGAATAAGAGAATATAATTGTACCAACCAATTGCAAATGACCAAAACGAACGAATAAGCGAATAACAATTTAACAAACGTTTACCAAACAATGACATAATATGTGACCCAGCACCACAAAAGGGACATTAAGTGTCAAAATGACCTTTCTGAGAAAATTATACTTTTGAAAACGTCGGACAATTCTCTTTCTAATGATACAAGAACCATTCTTGGTCTCTTGTTCCGTTCCAGAATTACGACGGGGTAAAAAGCGCATGGGCGGGTAAGAAGCCCACCCCAATTATCTCATGAAATAAAGAAAATTTCAGTCAAATTTGCCCATGAGACGAATGCTAGACATTAACGCTCGTCTCATGGGCAAAATGAGACTGAAATTTGCTTCATTTCATGAGATAATTGGGGTGGGCTTCTTACCCGCCCATGCGCTTTTATCCCCGTCTTCCCCTACCAAACAATGACATAATATGTGACCCAGCACCACGAAAGGGACATTAAGTGTCAAACTGACCATTCTGAGAAAATTATACATTTGAAAACTTCAGACAATTCTCTTTTCTAATGATACACGAACCATTCTTGGTCTCTTGTTCCGTTCCAGAGTTACGAGCATTTAAAGTTAGTAGGGGAAGACGGGGTAAAAAGCGCATGGGCGGGTAAGAAGCCCACCCCAATTATCTCATGAAATAAAGAAAATTTCAGTCAAATTTTTGCCGCATGAGACGAATGCTAGACATTAAACGCTCGTCTCATGGGGCAAAATGAGACTGAAATTTGTTTTATTTCATGAGATAATTGGGGTGGGCTTCTTACCCGCCCATGCGCTTTTTGACCCCGTCTTCCCCTACCAAACAATGACATAATATGTGAGCCCACCACCACGAAAGGACATTAAGTGTCAAACTGACTATTCTGAGAAAATTATACATTTGAAAACTTCAGACAATTCTCTTTCTAATGATACAAGAACCATTCTTGTATCTTTTTCCGTTCCAGAATTACGAGCATTTAAAGTTAGTAGGGGAAGACGGGGTAAAAAAGCGCATGGGCGGGTAAGAAGCCCACCCCAATTATCTCATGAAATAAAGAAAATTTCAGTCAAATTTTGCCCATGAGACGAATGCTAAGACATTAACGCTCGTCTCATGGGCAAAATGTGACTGAAATTTTTCTTTATTTCATGAGATAATTGGGATGGGCTTCTTACCCGCCCATGCGCTTTTTACCCCGTCTTCCCCTAGGGTGAACGTCAACCATTTTGAGAAAACAAAGTCTAAAGTTAGATGAAGAAAATGCATTGACCTACTCGTTTTAAAGCACTTATAAGACCATTTAGATACCATATTACAAATGATTCTGTATAAATACACGAA
>CM065681.1:62761631-62771631 GCA_017654935.2 Phymorhynchus buccinoides | reverse complement strand
ACTCACGCACGCACACACACGCGTACATGCACGCGCGGACAGCAGATTCAATCCCATACTCATGGTACTGATTGAAATCTATATTTAGCGCAGAAAGCTTCAGCTAGAGGGAATTTGGGAACTAGCCGACGTTCAATGGTAACAAATGAGTTGCATGGAGTCTACCGTTGTCTTTTAACATTAGGCCTAGTCATTAGATGATTGTCTGCACTTCTGATCGAAGTTCCCCATATCCGCGCTGACCAAGGTTTTGCCCGCTTTTACGTCTCTGGAACTCTTAAAGATCTACATAGGCCTACTTCTGACCTAGTTCTTTCTTTAGGCCCACCTCAAGCCTCGTTTTCGATTTTGTTGCGTTAGCAATCGGGAGGATAGGCTGACCATAGCTTGGAAGGTCTGCTGTCCCCTTTCCCATTCCCCTTGTGTACTTAGCGAGTTAGCATTTAGAGCACGTCAAAGTTTAGGCCGTGGCTATTTGCCCTCCAGTGGCAAAACTTTGAACCCATAACTATAGATTTCAGTCAGTATCGTGAGTATGGCATTGAATCTGCTGTCCGCGCGTGCATGTGTGTGTGTGTGTGTGTATCTGTCTGTCTTTATCTTTCAATCTCTGTCACTGTCTGCTGTCTCTGACTTTGTCTGTATCTCACTGTTTCTGTCTCTGTTTCTCTGTCTCTCCTGTCTGTGTAGAAGCGCTTGCACATGCTCATAAACACATTTTTAAGGACAGATGCATGCACGCACACCAACACACACATCCATACACACAGACATACACACACATGCTGCATGCATGTACACACACAAAAAGCCTTTTTAAAACCCATCATTCTCTGTGTGTGCATGTGTGTGTGAG
This sequence comes from Phymorhynchus buccinoides, assembly GCA_017654935.2. NCBI lineage: Eukaryota > Metazoa > Mollusca > Gastropoda > Neogastropoda > Raphitomidae > Phymorhynchus > Phymorhynchus buccinoides. The sequence goes on along the minus strand of CM065681.1, from coordinate 62,770,775 downwards.
TGTGTGTGTGTGTGTGTGTGTGTGTGTGTGTGTGTGTGTGTATGCGTGTGCGTGTATGCGTGTGCGTGCATGTGTGTGTGCGTGTGCGTGTGTGTGTGCGTGTGCATGCGTGTGTGTGTGTGTGTGTTCAATTTTTACATCCTTCCATTAAAAGTGTTCCAGACAGTGTGTGTGTATGTGTGTGTATGTGTGTGGTGTGTGTGTGTGTGTGTGTGTGTGTGTGTGTGTGTGTGTGTGTGTGTGTGTGTGTGTGTGTGCGTGCGTGCGCGCGCGCACCCACGCATATGCACACACCTGTGTCAATGTTTGTGTGTGTGTGTATGTGTGTGCATGTGTATGTGTGTGTGCGCACGAATATATAATAATAGTACATTTATATAGCGCTTTACCTCAAATGAGCCCAAAGCGCTTTGCAATCAATTATTCATCAACAAGTTGATAACACAAATAGTATTCAAGAATGACACAAACCAGCAACAACGCATACACAAAGCAACTCTCTCTCTCTCTCACACACACACACCTCACACACACACACGCGTGCGCACGCACGCACGCGGGCACATGTGCACACTCGCTGGCACCCGCGCGCGTGCATGGGCACACGCACACGGGCACGATTGTTTTTCTCCTCGGATGCTATGTTCATGAGTGTCTACCGTGTGTATGTGAAAACAGTGAAAGTGGGTGAGGGTTTGAAAGACTGGCTGGATTCTTTTGATTTCTACCTTAAATAACGTTGAATAATTATGTATATACTTCTTTTAAAATGTTTTTTTGAAATTGTGTCTATAAAGTGTATGTGAAAAGGGGGGATGGGTGGGGGTGGAGGTGGGTATGAACAGCGTGAGCATTTAAAAAAATATTTTTAATTTTTTTTAATTTTTTATGCTTCATAAAGTTTTGTAATAATGGGTTTTTTCTTGGTTGTTTTCTCTTACATTTGTAAAGCACACTGATGATGTTGTTTTTCATCGAAGAGTGCCATAGAAGCTTTATTTATTATTATTAGTATTATCAGTTGTATACAGTACACAAACACACACTTTGCTACATAGACTTTTACACAGACTTCTTTTTCAGTTTCCTGTCATATGAGCGAAGATAAACGTCATACACGCTGCCGTTATGCGCCATATTAAGAAATAGCTAGGCCCAGCATGTCCAACTTCGGCTGAAGAAATCTTTGTAAGAATCTATAGAAAAAAAAGGCAGGAGAATGGACCAGTAAGACAGAAAGATAGCAGATGACAGTAAGCAAAGAGAAAAGGCAGTCTAAGAGAGTGATGGATTAGAGGAAGTTACAAGCACAGAACTTCCGAAGAAGGTGGGGGAACTATTTGTATAAAAGACCCCTCTCCCCGGTATCCCCACGGAGGCATACACAGACAGAAATACAGACAGAGAGATAGAGACAAAGTCAGAGACAGAGACAGCACCACACAGATTGACAGACACACAGACAGACATCAGACACACACACACACACACATACACACGCGCGCGCGCGCGCGCACGCGCACATACACACACACACACACACACACACACACACACACACCACACACACACAGGGTAGTGAGGGAAAATAGCCTGGGTTGTTTTTGCCACGAGAGGGTGAATAGCCATTGCCTAAAGTTTATCCCAGGTCGTTGACTGACGCTATAATTAGCAACAGCTATTTATAATTGAAGTTGAATAGTATTGATATGGCAATGTGTTTATTGTCAGTCTACTAGTTAAATAAATCTTTATTTCTTTTTTTTTATAAACTGCTTGTCTGTTGTTTATGTTCTGGTTCCATTTATCTAAGAATTCTCCTTACTGTTCGCCTCTTCCCAGATTGGGAATTCCCACAGGCAAAGTACAAGGTTTGGTTCATCCTGACAGACGAAGCCTTGAGGCCGTTGTGCTCTGGCTGTGGGATGCCCGGGAGGTGATTAGGTTTGGGGGTACCCTACAATATGACAATGTGTTGAATTTTGTTAATAAAAACGTGATAACGTTTTTTAAAATTTCTTTTCATATCGGTTATGGATGATTCAAGGCGGACAGTGAAGTAAAGAAGAAAGTATCTGGCGGAGCAGACGAAAAGCTAAGCGAGAGCTGGCATTTTAGTTGACGTATCTCTAAATAATGAATTTTTACGGAGCTAAATAATGAATTATTTAGGTGACAGAACACTGATTGTTTTAAATAATGAATTATTTAGACGATGTTACTGTAAATAATCATTATTTAGTAAACAATCATTCCTTTGGTAGATATGTTGCATTATTTAGCATATAATGAATTGTTTAGTGGATGTTTTTGAAGAAAATAAATTATTTATAAACAATCAATTATTTGCAGACAAAAATCATTATTTAGTAAATAAGTCTTATTTGCAGCATACGATACTTTATTTAATTGTCAAAAGTAGCAAACTCTTTTAAGGAGCATATTTTCTTTAGTATTTTCAAATAATGCATTATATGCTTAAATAATGCATTATTTAGCTAAATAATGCATTATTTAGCTAAATGATGCATTATTTAGGATATTTGAAAAATATGCTTTCTTTCTTTACACGTATAATGCCATACGCCCCCCCCGCCCCCCCATCCCTTAACCAAAGAAAAACTCCACTTAATATAGGTCCAGCGTGAACTCCCAGCTTTATAAACAATTTGTTGTTTTTCGAATAGTATAAAGGCCATATTATCATAATAGAGGGATAGACATCGTAAAACGAAAGTTCCCTTCGATACTGATGACTTTGCTGACCTTGACCTTGATTTTTTTAACCTTGAAAATGACCTTCTGAACTACTTAACTTATAATACACGCAAGGTTTGTTTGTGTTTTGTAGCATATATATGTCACAAAATAGAGGGATAGACATCGTAAAAGGAAAGTTCCCTTCGATACTGATGACTTTGCTGCCCTTGACCTTGATTTTTTTACCTTGAAAATGAAGGTCAAGGTCCAGGGCGTAGGCCTCAGAGGTGTAAATGTGGTGTTTTAGTCATATCTTTCTCATTTATGCAGTTACAGGCTTCACATTTGACAGATTGGTAGACTGAGTCACAATCATGTGTAGTGCGAAGTATTATTGGCATTCATGACCTTGACCTTGAATGTTTTAATTCTTTTGTTTTTTGTGTGCTGTGGCTATAGTCTAAACACCTTTTGGTCGTACACCCACATAACCTTATATATTCTTGGTCAGAACGACGTAATTCTTAACTAGTTGGTTTTCATGATAGAATGCCACTTAAGCAGTTAACTGACCGGAAGCGGAAATTGATAATATCAGTTAACTAGTTAACTGGAATAAGAAAGTTCACTTAACTACTTAACTGGTATATTAAAGCCAGTTAAGTAGTTAACTGGTATTCGATCATGTTTGAGCCCCATAAAGACACGGGTTATTGTGAACCGACTCTTTTGAGTAGCCTACTGTAGAAGAATCCAGGAATCTGGGATACTGATAACGATATTCTTCAGCAAAGTGGCATTCAGTGTGGTAACAAAAACGGTCATATTTTAACACTGTATTTCTGTTTGTGCGCATGCGCGCGCGCGCGTGCGTGTGTGTATGTGTATGCGTGCGTGCGTGCTCCCGCGTGAACACTTTTTATTTTTTTGCGTTTTCTATGCATAATTAGTTTGAATTAGGTTCAATAACCTACTCTCTCTCTCTCTCTCTCTCTCTCTCTCTCTCTCTCTCTCTCTCTCTCTCTCTCTCTCTCTCTCTCTCTCTCTCTCTCTCCCTCTCTCTCTCTCTCTGTGTCTGTCTCACTCTGTGTGTGTGTGTGTGTGTGTGTGTGTGTGTGTTGTGTGTGTGGTGTGTGTGTGTGTTTGCTCGCGTGTATGTATGTGTGTGCGTGAGTGTATGCGACGGTACGTGCGTGCATGCGCGTGGCAAAAAAGAGTTTGAACCATCATTGAGAACAAGGCACATTTTTGCTTAGCGTGTGGTAGGGGAAGACGGGGTAAAAAAACAAACCATGGGCGGGTAAGAAGCCCATTGCCAATTATCGCATGAAATAAAGAAAATTTCAGTTAGTGAAGTGGGAAAAAGGAATGAAGTGGACACGCCGAACAAAAGCACCAAGTGTCTAAAAGTGTTCGTTAGGGTCTAAAGAAGTGATACACAAAGTTTGGTACTTTTGTCCGGCGTGTCCACATCCAAGCTGTTTTTGCCCGTTACCAACTGCACTAAGTCACATGTGCCCATGAGACGAATGCTAGACATTAACGCTCGTCTCATGGGCAAAACGTGACTGAAATTTTCTTTAATTTCATGAGATAATTGGCATGGGCTTCTTACCCGCCCGTGGGCGTTTTACCCCGTCTTCCCCTAGGTGTGCTTCAACTGCGAAGATACGACCCGCCCGTGACCTTTAATCATACTCGTTCCTTGAGACTGTAGCGGTTCCTGGAGCCGAGAAATCCATTTCTGTGGTCTGTGGTTAATACTACTAATCGAAGTAAAGCAGAAGAAAAAAACGTCAGAGAGAGAGAGAGAGAGAATACGAATACGAATACGAATACGAATGTTTTATTGAGGGTAAAAAGGATAAGCTACAATAGCTTCTTTACACCTTGCCCTCTCACTCACACATTCATACCATGCATCAAGCAAAGAAAATTTGACATAAAACAATCAAGTCAAGAAAATGGAACAAAAATTGGCACATGAAATAATTGAAAAAGAAATCAAAAATGGGATTTAAAGCAAACATGGATAATACTTAACAATGGTGAACTTGAATTGGTAGTTTAAATTGAGTACGAAAAAAAGGGAAACCATTTTGAGACAATGACAATTTTTCAGAATAAACCTAATTTTAAGGAAGAAAAAACACACAAAAAAAATATGATAACAAAAAAGAAGAGAGAGAGAGAAACATATGATAACATGGGAATATGAGGGGAGAGGGACAGAGAGAGAGAGAGAGAGAGAGAGAGAGAGAGAGAGAGATTCGAGAGAGATGTGGAGAGAGAGAGAGAGAGAGAGAGAGAGGAGGGAGCCCGAGAGGAGAGTGGAGAGAGATTTATAAGAAATCTCTAGACATAGCTGATGGCATTAGTAACGTTTGAAGTAAAACTCATTACTAATAAACAAGATTGTCTATTAGAGAGCTTGAGAGAGAGAGAGAGAGAGAGAGAGAGAGAGAGAGAGAGAGAGAGAGAGAGAGAGAGAGAGAGGAGGGATGAGAGAGAGAGAGAGAGAAGAGAGGAGAGAGAGAGAGAGAGGAGAGGAGAGAGAGAGCAGATGAGAGAGAGAGAGACGCAGACGCAAACAGCCTCTTAGAATGGGGTACATATATAACAAACGTCACATTCCATTACAATAATAGGTCAATTTGCAATCATATCGTTACGGATTTTAACCCTTTCACCGCCAAAGTCGCATTTTAGCACCACAGTGATTTAACACCTATGTCACTAAAAGGCATCAAATTGGGGTCTATTATCCAAAGACCCTATTGTCTTAGTTTTGGGAAGTAAGGATAGACCTTATTTTATATATGTCACAGGAATAATCCCCAATACTGCAGATGGATTTTGTTCTCTACCCAGGTACATTTAATGGGACATTTTTGGCTGAAATATGGCTGGCGGTGAAAGGGTTAAAATGCTTTATAATTATATACATACAAAGACAATTTCTTGACAGTATTTGCATTAGTTGATGTCATTAGTCTCCTCCGAAATCGGAATGTGTCGGCTGAATGCAGCGAGGACACCCGTGAAAACTGGAAAACGGACACATACGTATCCATTGTGGACTGACTCATGGCCCGGAACGCAGAATAATAATAATAATAATATGTTATTAGTAAAACTAATCTGAACAGACAAGGTTACTTAGAGTATTTCAGAGGTAGGTATTAGTCGATCTCTAATATTTTGTAAAACGGACAATACAAAACAAAATGAGTCTCGTTTTCTTCACCTTTACAACAAATAGGGCAAATAAAGTTACGATCATCAACAGACCTGTAGAACGTACACAGATATCAGAAATACCAAATCTTAATTTTGTCATTTAACATTTCATTTGCCTATTTATGTTCACCATTAAGTAAGTTGGAACGCAATGCGACGGGTTTGGTAATTTGTAAAAGTCAAACCGATTACTGTCCTGTATATGGGAACTCCATCTCTGCCAGTTACGATCTATCAATCTTTTGTCTAAAAGGACAAATGACCCCATTTATATTTTCTACTCCCTGGTTTTGCCACACGTACCCAAACCCGTTTTCACACAATGTTGACCTTACTTTAGTGACCCAATTTTTCTTTCCTCTGTTATCTAATTCCACTAACATTGTTATGCACTTTGTAAGGTCATCTATTGGGCGACATTCTTGTTATTTTTTTTATCAAGGTTTTTTTATTTCAAAAAAAGCCCCTTGATGGTACATGGAAAAAATTTTAATAAAAAAAATATATAAACAATGAAAAAAGAAATAGTAAAAAAAAACAAGATAATATAATAATAATAATAAATAATATAATAATAATAATTTCTATAGCGCCTAATCTCCCGTGGGGGCTCTAGGCGCTTCACAAAAAATAATATATCTTACACGCACAGATGTACATTGTAACAACAAAAACAACAACAATGACAACACAACACACACACCACACAGACACACACTGGCACATACTAGCACACACACATGCACGCACGCACACACACACACACGCACGCAAGCACACACGCCACGCACGCACACACACACACACACACACACACACGCACGCACACGCACGCACCATGCACACACACACACACACACACCACACACTCATTCCCCCCCGCTAACACAAAAAGACACACATTGGCGCAAGCGCACGAAGTGTGCGGACTCACACAAACATTAAATGAAACGTTCTGTACTCAACACCACACACACACACACACACACACACACCACACAACACACACACACACACACACACACAAACACACCACACACACCACACACCCCACACACACCACACACACACACACACACACACACACACTGACACACACACGCATGCACACGAACACGCACACATTTACATAGCCTGACACACTATTAGCGTTTCATGCACTGGACACAAAGAGGGATAGGGAGTGGGTGGGGGCTTTAGGAGCGTTTGAATAGGACAAACCAACCTTCGACAACAACAACAACAAACGAAAACAAAAACAAACAAACGAAAAAAACAGAAAATATAGATCACTATCCAATCACAATGAAGGGTTGCGACAAAAACAGCTGTGATTACGTACATCAATCAATGAAACAAAGCACAACACAAAATAATCACTGCAACAAACATCGTCCTATCAAACCTCAGCTGATCCACTTACAATAGTGCGGTTCACATAATTATGCACCTCATCCAACTAAACCACGACATACCAAATTGTCTTATCACACATCACTACAATCAAAGCTTTTACATATCAGTCACATATCAGTATGACCCCCACATGGTAGGCAATCGAACCATCATCATGAAATTCAGTGAAATAGTGGCATAATAATATGTAAACAATATATTCAAATTACAAAGGCAATGCGCACACCAGCACACGCACATTCATGCTCTCTCCCTTCTCTCTCTATCTATCTCTCTCTCTTCTCTCTATCTGCTCTCATCTCTCTCTCTCTCTCTCTCTACGACTCTCTCTCTTAGCATATCTATCTCTCTCTCTAATCTCGCATCTCTCTCGTCATCGTCTCTCTCTCATCTCTCTATCTCTCTCTCTCGTCTCTCTCTCTCCGTATATACACATACACACACCACATACGCGCACAGATACACACGCATAATCATACACATACACACATATACGTACACACACGCACAAACACGTCCATAATGATACAAGAGACAAAGAGCAATGCAATGTGAACAATCAGTGGCTATGCATAATAACTGTAAGACATTTTGCTACATTTTGCAGAGTTTTCTTATTACGTGTTGTAAACAGTTTGTTGAACTTAATAGTATTAGGGTGTCTGTAATAAAAAGGCTTCAACAATTGTTTTCTACTATTGCTAAAGAATTGTCAATTGAAAACAAAATGAAATTCATTTTCCGAATCATTTGATTCACACTTATTGCAGACTCTCTCTCCATGAGCAATACCCTGAAAACGTCCTTGCTGAATAGGTAACCTGTGATTTAATACTCTAAAATTGAGGATACATTTGGCCTGGTATTCAGGGAGAATGGTCAAGTATTCTTCTAATACAAAATTTTCTTTAAATATTTTGTAGTTCGTGTACAGACAAACTGGTCACGCAGACGCTGATTTATTAGTTTTTTGAAAGAATGTTGACTGAAATCAATATTATACTGGCCAAGCCAAACATCAATGAAACCCAAAGAATTTAACGTATTATGTACTGTTTGAAGAAAATTAGCTTTATGCTCACCAGAAACATATAACTTCAAAAGAAATCTATGCATGATACTAGAAAGATTATCATCATTATAAGCATCCCTAAGTTTAAACCAAAAATTAAGCATACGACTTTTTGCAGAGATCTCTACAATGTAACGACCTAACTCGCCTATACGTAGGCGTGGATTTGTTTAAGCTTAACACTAATTTGTTCTGTGTTGTATGTTGTTTATGTGTAACATGTTCGAGGTTAGAAGGCTATGCCACTCTTGGACATCTGTTGATTTGTTTGTATGTTGTCCTCTCCACCATGTGTTGATGTGTACTGTGTGTTTGAAAGGGTCATAAAGGCGAGCTTGGCACACTCTTTTTTTAGAATGATGCTTTGCTTGTCTCCACTTTGGTTCTGACCCACGCACTGCTAGGTGATTGGTATTGTAATTAACTTTGGTGGAGGGGAGTGAATTAGTAAAAGAGAGTAATTACCCTTTGTTCATTTTTGTCATCTCCTTCGCTTGGCCTCCCTATTTCATTCCTTGATTAACATCACATTAAATTGCATTTCAGCTGCCAATTCGCAAAATTGGGGACACGAAACTTCACAAGCAAACAATAAAATAAGGGCTGTCATTTTATGAAATCAATCAATCTGTACGTCAACAGGTAACATTAGCTTCCTGAACTTACGCAGTACTGAAAACATTGCTCTAGAAGCTTTATTGTACAGCTTCCTTTGA
>CM065681.1:62747157-62761131 GCA_017654935.2 Phymorhynchus buccinoides | reverse complement strand
CTCCCTGATTGACTTCCCTGGGCCCTCCCCGCCCTAACACTGCCCGAGCTCCCTTAACTTTTCTGAAAATCATGTCGTCCCCCCTAAACTACCTTCCACCTCCCCGCCCCCTCCTTCAAATTCTTCCCCCGAACATCATCCTCCCCTTCCCCTCTTCCCCACTTGGATTCCCCCTTCCCCTGGTGTCCCATCCATATCCCAAAAACTCCTACCACGCGACTTGGCCTCGACTGAAGGGGATGAAACCGTGCCTGGTGTGTATCCGACAACAGATAGCCTTTGTTTTACCAGTTTTTAGTTTCTATTCTATATACAGTATCTGCGACCTCATGAACACAACCCTGATCACTTCGTTGGGTGGCCAGAAGCGTACACTCGAATAAGCGAACGTGGGAAGTGCAGGACAAAGCCTATAAAGAACAATTCAATCATAAAAGTATAAAAGCATTATGATGTTTTAAAGGATTTTTAAGTTATTCTGTGACTTTTTCTGATATAATGTCGTTATTTTTGACCTCCGACCGTTCATTTATTCCCTTACTTTGTCATAGGGCCTACTATCCTCAGTTTATTTAAAACTCTCCCCATATCCCTGGCAGGCTACCTTGTCACGAATTCCCCTCATTCTAGCTCCTTTCAAATTTCCACAGAGAGCTTTTGTTTTCAGTTATTTCCTTTAACAAGGCAAATATTCTTATCATTGACTGTGGTTAGGATATGAAAAGACCTTGTGCAACTGGTATGCACATAGAAAATGTAAGGCCTAAATGGATAAACACTTTAATTATTTATGCTGGTGACAATTGTCAAACAAAAATGAACTGAAGAGGAGCTGAGAAAAGATACTGTGCTAAGTTTAATATGTGGATGACAGGATGGACAAGAGCTTACAGGGCCTTATTTCGCATTATATATCCTATCGTATTTAACTTATTACTTTCGTTTCTCGTTATAGCCTGTGTGTGTGTGTTGTGTGTTTTGTATTTAAGTCTTAATGCACAATTTGCAACTTTATTCTGTTGATTGATTTGCATTTTTTTAAATAATGAGATATATGTCGAATCTCTTTTCCCTATCCCCCCCCCTCATTTTTTCTTCCTCTCTTTCTTTCCTCCCCCTTTAATTACATATACATTTATTTGCCAATTTCGTCTTTCTCTTTAAAAATCGACTTACCCTAACCCTTATCACGATACCTAAACACAAACGCTGATATCTACTTCTTATTTGAGCCTTGTCCTGATGGTGTTTTTTGCACTCCCACATTTACACATCTTTACTCATCAATTTACATCCCATGATCCTATACCCCAGGCTTTAGATTCACAATTCTCAACCTTACCCAGCTTCCGATCAGGTACCGAGCTAGCTTCGCCTACATACATAAAACGCTGATATTGGCCCAACCGGTGATCTTCTTTTCCCTGAGTTCTCTTACCCTTCCCCTCTATTAAACCCTTCACCCAACAAACAACTTACTCTCACTAAGACCATGCATGTGTTTTCTCTTATCCCTCCTCCATGTTTTACACTTTAACCCTTTAATAACCCCTTTAATTACCACATCAGATGGGGCTCTCTACACACACTCTCTCTCTCGTCCTCCTCTCTCTCTCTCTCCCTCTCTCTCTCCCCCCATCTCTCTCCTCTCTCTCCTCTCTCTCTCTCTCTCTCTCTCCCTTCTCGTACACACTCCTCTTCTAATTATCTCTCTTATCAGACTCGAGATGGATTATCACTTATCTCTCCTCACAATAGAAGAACCACGCAGAGCCCTTATATTTCCCCTATAATCTTTTTCTTGCCTCGTCTCATCTTTCTACTCCCTCTAATTAAATGGTATACCTTATTTTGTTATCTATGTTCTTTCTCGCTAATATCACCTACCCTATCCCTTATCACTAATGCCTAACACACGCTGATTTCTTTCTTTCTCTCTTCTTCTTCTTATTTGACCCTTTCGTGATGGTGTTTTTGCACTCCCACATTACACATCTTTACTCATCAATTTGATTCCCATAACCCTGTACCCCACGCTTTAGATACACAATTATCAACTTCATCTTCCCGAGTCAGGTACGAGCAGAGCTCGCCCCTGACATACAAAATAAAATACCCCCACCCATACGCCGCACCCATACCCCCACCCCTACCCCAACCCATACCCCACCCGTACCCCCTACCCATACCCCCACCCTACCCCCAACATCCCCCACCCATCCCCCACACCTACCCCCCACCCTACCCCCACCATCCCCAACATACCCCACCCATACCCCACCAGACCCCCCCCATCACCACCACACATACCCCCACCCATACCCCACCCATACACCCACCTATAACCCCCAACCATACCCCCAGAACATACCCCTCCACCCATACCCCTCACACATACCTCCCATCCCCACACATACCCCAGCCCATAACCCCGCCCATACCCCCACCCATACCCCCACACATCCCACCCAAACCTACCCCACACATCCCCCCCAATACCCCACCCATAACCCCCCCATACCCCCACCCATACCCCCACACATCCCTACCCATACCCCCACCCATACCCCCACCCCTCCCCCCTACCCCCACCCTACCCCCCCGCCATGACCCGACACCCATACCCCCACCCAACCCCCCCCACCCCTCCCCCACCCCATACTGCAACCCTCACCCATTCCTCCACCATACCCCCCCCTAACCCACCACCCATACCCCACATACCCCTCACACATACCCCCACGCCATACCCCACTCCATACCCCCACCCAATACTCCCACCCATACCCCCACCCTACACCCCCCCATACCCTCACACTACCCCCACCCATAACCCACTCCCACTCGGAGGATCTTCTTTTACCCACGGGTTCTCTTACCCCTTCCCCCTCTATTATAAACCTCACCCCAACAACACTTTACTCTCACGTAGACTTGTGTTTCTCTTATCCCTCCTTCCATTTTTTACACTTTACACCTTTAATCACCCCCTTTTCAATTACCACCTCTATGGCTCTCATACACACACTCTCTCTCTCTCTCCTTCTTCACTCTCCTCTCTCCTCCCTCTCTCTCTCTCTCTCCTCTCCCCCCCACCTCGCTCTCTCTCCCTCTCTCTCTCTCTCTCTCTCTCTCTCCCTCTCTCTACCACTCTCTTTAATTATCTCTCTTATCAACTCGAGATGGATTATCAATTATCCATCTCCTCCCAGGATGATAGATCACGCAGAGCCTTATATTTCCCCGATCTCTTTTCTTCCTCGTCTCTCTTTCTACCTCCCTCTAATTAAATGGTTATACCTTAGTTGCTATTTAGTTCTGTCTCTCTAAATTCAACCTCCCCTACCCTTATCACTATAACTCAACACAACGCTGATTTCTTTCTTTCTTTTTTCTTTCTTTATTTGAGCTCTTTCTGATGGTGTTTTTTGCACTCCACATTTAGCCATCTTTATCATCATTTAATATCCTAAATCCATACCCCACCTTTAGATTACACACTCTCAACTTCCCATCTTCCATTCAGGTACCGAGCTAACTTCGCCCTGACTACAAATAAAACCCAGGGTACATCCCCACTCTCTCGGACAGGGGATTTGAGGACGCTGGGCGTGGGAGGTCCCCTCAACGCAACCCAGCCACTTCGGCTGCAAGCACCAGAGCCGGTGAAAGGTCGGCTCCCTCGTTTGAGAGTCATAGTCTATCCCAGGACTGAACTTTACCATGAGCTTCCATCACTGTAGAAAGTCATCTATGTACACTCTCATGTCTATTGGCCTCTACTACACTACAGGTATGTCCACCAATGGATAAAATTCATTTCTTCTTCTTCTTCTCCTTCTCTTCATGGCCCATGTTAGTAGGTTGACCATTCTGGCTGAATTTGAGCGAAAACGCCCAACGAATAAATGCGACTAAAAAATAATAGGTCTGGAGAGAAGATATGAATAGAAAAGGTTGACAACTTCCATTTGTATATTTCAAGACAAAAGACGGAACACTGAGATAGGAGCGAGAGATAGAGAGAGAAGAGAGAGAGCGATAGAGAGAGATAGAGAAGAGAGAGAGAGCTAGATAGAGAGAGAGTTTCCCAAAGAATCTCAATAAAAAAAAAAAATACACCAGCACCCGATTGCAACTCCCTTTCGTTCCATATCCTTTTGTTAACCTCATCACCAGCATCCACCACTGTAAGTGTTTTATCCCACTAGCTTACATTGTTTTCTATTGGTCATAACACTGTACGTTTTTATTTGGGTATCCCTAACCATAATCATGAAAACAATATTATTTTGAATGTGTTCAGTAATCTTGTATATTCATTATAGCCTACTGTGTTTATACATATATCACAGCATACAGACGAAAAACCAACCTTGTCGGATGTAATTAGAGCTCTATAAATTTTTTTCGAAAAGTACGGATATATCTAAGCTGGCCACAACGAGTTAGTTAACCTTGCACTGCTTTACTTTTACGCTTGTAGTTTTAAAATCACTTCGCAACTTAATTGCAAGCTTCAATCCGCGATACGTAAGTTGCATGGCCTTACAACCGATTTTTAACGCTTTGCGTTGTTGCTATAGAAACGTTGATTGAAAGGCACACAATCCCCCAAATTCAAGATTTAGTGCATCAACATTTTTGCCACAGAATGAATTGATCAAAACTGTATTCACCACTGTAGTCGGAGACTTGGTTTGATAACAACTCAACAAAGAACCAAATTTAACCAAGACATGGCGCAACTATCGCTGAATCACGGGTTGTTATTGAAAAAATGAACCTTTCGGATCTAGGAGAGCCCTGGCATGGCTGTGAGGGTGTAACTGTGGCTAGAATATTGGGTTCACCGCCTTTAAACGCCCCCATCAGTCATAAAACCAGGCCTGAACAGCGTCCGACCCCATCCAAGCCCATGACAGGACGAACAGTCCGGAGACCAAAAGACCCACCACCGGGTGAACCTGATGCCTGCCAGGCACGCCCTGGGCTGAACCAGAATAACCCTACCAGCTACATCGAGAGCACAGTCAGGATAACCCAGAAAGACACCACACGGTGAACCAGGACCTTTGCCCAGCACGCCCTGGCTGACCAGATAACCCGGACTCATCTACTCAGCGACAGTCAGGGAGACCCAGAAAGACCCCCACACGGGTGAACCAGGACCTTCCAGGCACGTCCTTGCTGACCATATACCCTGACCAGCTACATCAGCGACAGTCGGGCACTCAGAAAAGACCAACCACCTGGTGACCAGACCTTGCACATGCACGCCCTGGCTGACCCGATAACCCTGGACCAGCTACATCAGGCCGACAGTCGGGGAGACCCAGAAACCACCACACGGGTGAACCAGGACCCGTGCAGAGCGCCCTGGCTGCCAGATAACCCATGCCCAGCTACATCAGGCGACGAGCGGGGAGACCCATAAAGACCACCACACGGTTGAACCAGGACCTTGCCAGGCACGCACCGGGATGACCAGATAACCGCAAGAAAAAGAAGAAGAAAACAAAAAGAAAAACAAAAGAATAAACCAGCCGCCCATCAAGTCCTTCTTGTTGCGGCAGCCTTATGTGCTTGCTATGGATGGGTTCCTGATGCATGGTCGTACTCCAAGGGCCGTGTTCCCCTGGATCGCCCGGAGGGATCTACTGGCCCCTATCGCGGTCTCACCCTGAGGAACATTTGACCATCTGAGGCGTCGAGCACGCAGACTATCCTCCCAACAGACACTGAGGCAGCTGCTAATTTGCTCCAGCTGGAGTGGCAGGTCATTCCCAAGCACTGACAATGAGTTTGTCACTGCTGGGATGATGCTGCGCATGCTTGTATTTGGGGTTACCGTTTTGTCTTTATTACCTCTTATTGCCCTTTCTTTATTACTCGTCAATTTTTTTGATGTGAATTTCAAAGTAGAGTACCTGTTTATAATATTCTAAAAATGTTTCTTCTCACAGATTGCTGTCGGGTTTGCATGCAGTTTGTCATGCTTATGAGCATGTTAATGCAATGACGTCTTTTTTTCATTTGAAATGCGATTGATATGATAGTGTTCCCTAACTTTTTGTGGACGTAATTTAACATTACATATCCATCCCCGTGATTTAGCTACCTTCCTCGTGCTATACAGCTAGTACGTGCGTCATAGGAGTTTATAAGGACTTTGTCTTTAATGGTCTCAATTCCAGGCATACATCCGTCCATCGCTACGACTGTGAGGATGAATATAATAATATAATATAATAATAAATACCTTTAGAGTGCCCTTTCTCTCATTTAGCTCACGGCGCTTCACAATTGTTTAAATTACTCATAAATCATAAATAAGCTACTACAATATCAACTTCAAAACTTCCACACAGCCACCACACGCCCGCACGCCACGCCCCACCCCACACGCGCGCACACCCCCCACCCACAATGTGGGGGACATCATTTTAAGCAGGAAACAGGACAGGGAAAAATCAGGTATTGCCGGGAAGAGGTTATTTTAAGAGCGGTTTTGAAGACTGTATGGAAGATTTGCAGAGCAATATTTTGAAATACTACTGTCAACATGAATAGGTGAAGACGGGGTAACAGCCCCATGGGCGGGTAAGAATCCATGCCATTATCTCATGAATAATAAGAAATTCGTCAAATTTTGCCCATGGACGAATGCTAACTTACACATTCGTCTCATGGGCTAAAATGTGACTGAAATTTGCTTCGTTTTCATGAGATGATTGCATGGGTTTCTTACCCGCCCTGGCTTTTTACCCCGTCTTCCCCTAATGATGAAACCATCAATTTCGTTCACTAATTCTGTATACCTCCATACACAATCTGATGAAATATCTGTATCGCACTTTTTTCAGGTGTTGTGCATATCCCTAGGGGCAAAGATTTCTAAAAGGGTAAGATGGCGGAACCGGGCTGCTAGAGTTATCATGGGGCCAGTACACTTTTCACGTGGAGCTCCAAAAACTCAGACTGGAACTTGAACGGAGAATTCAACTGCTAGTCGACGTGCAAAATGTGTACTGTTTCAAAGGGACATAACCTGTTTCAGTGCTCCTCACTACTATATAGGGAAGAGCCCGGATGCTTATTCTTCCCCTTAATACAGTCCTTTGATATGTCACATGATGTAGTGACGAAACTTTATTTTAATTATCGATTCAACTACAGAGGTCGCCACAGTTTCTTAGCCGTACGGCTGGTTTGGCTGTGTGTAGGGGCTTCACTTAAACGGCCTTTTAGATACTTTTACTTTGTTGTTGTGCCATTGTTCTTACGTATTGTAGCCCGGCAAGTGAGAGCGAGAGCTGTATCATGAACCACTGTCACTGTGGTCTTTTGCGATGAGTGTGACTTTCAACCTAGTCCTTTGAATTGATTCTCGTCTGCAGTTCTTGAGGCTAGTTGACTGTTATACCATCCTTAACGCCGACTGTAATTTGGTCCTCGGCCAAGACAACAGGGAAAGTGACCTACTGTTCTTAGTGCTGCGTCTGTGAGGCTAGTTGACTGTTGGAACGCCGACTGTATTATGGGTCCTCTGCGTCAGACAATAGGAAAGTGGCCTATTATCTGTGCTGCATGTCTTGAGGGCATATTTGACTGGTTGGGGACCATCCTTAACGCCGACTGTATATGGTCCTCACGGTCAACAACCGGAAAGTGGCCTCTGTTCTTAGTGCTCGTCCTTGAGTGTATTTGACTGTTTGAACGCCGATGTGATTTTCCTCGCGGTCAACAACAGGGAAGTGGCTACTTTCTTAGTGCTGCAGTCTTGAGGGCAGTTGACTGTTTGGAACGCCGACTGTATATGGTCCTTCCGGCAGACAACAGGGAGAAGTGGCCTACTGTTCCTAGTGCTCGCATCTATGAGGGCTAGTTACTGTTGGAACGACCGACTGTATAATGGTCCTCACGGTCAAGACAACAGGGATTTAAAGTGGCCGACTATTCTTTAGTGCTGCAGTCTGAGGGCTAGGGGTGACGTTGGAAACGCCGCTTATATGGTCCTCACGGTCAAGACAACAGGATTAAGTGGCCTAACTATTCTTAGTGCTGCAGTCCTTGAGGAGCTAGTTGACTGTTTGTGGACACATCCTTAAGGCACTGCGGATAATAAGAGGGAGGCGCTAAGCGCGCCGCAAGACTTAAAAATAATTCAGACAATGTGGCGGTACATAGCTGATGAGGTTACCAAGGCGTGTTGCCGCTACATCCTATCTATATTGTTTAAAACTCGGGACTTTACTGTGTTGCACTGCCTCCCGGGCATTGCAGCAGTATTGTTCCACCATCTTTGTATTTACAAATGTCCATATGTGTCTATGACCGGAGGACGTAAACACATTTTCAGCGCCGCTTTCAATCACAGCTGACGAGAGAGACTGTTCGCCTTTCTTTGTTCATTTTGTGCGAGCCTACCGCGAGGAGAGCTTTCTGGCGAAAAGACCGATGGCCCTGGATCGTTTGTTTTTCACCTTTTACTAACGGCCCTCTTATTCTGGGTCCCTCACGGTTCACCACAGGGAATGTTGCCCTACTCTGTGTAAGGCACCTCCACTACGCTTTTCTCTTCTTCTTCGATAGGCCGTTTCCTGTCATTATGAGGCACAGTTATGCGTCATGTGTTTGTTTATCGCCGAAACTCAATGACTGCCGTTATGCGCTAATAAGTAAGAATGTGTTTAGGCCCAGCTGTCCTACTTCAGCTGAGGGAAATCGTTTTTGAAAGTGGTTTCGGACAAAAAGGCGGGAGAAAATGGACCGGAAAGGCAGAAGATAAGTAGATGAGACAGCAAGCAAAGGAAAAGGCAAAGTCAAGAGAGTGACATGAGAAGCTACAAGCACAGACTGTCCAGAAGGTGGGGACTTTTATGTAAAGACCCCCCCCAGGATCCCCACGGGGCGTGGGGGGGGGGGGGGGGGGGGGGGGGGGGGGGGGGGGGGGAGGTGGGCTCCACTACGTGCAAATTCCAACCCGCCTTCCAAGATGTGTTTGCTAGATTCGCTGACGACTACGCGCACACAATTAAATGGAGATTCTGTACGAAGAGAAATCCCCCCCCCCCCCCCCATCCCCCGTACGAGACAAACCCAAGCAAACGATGTTGTGAAAAAACTGCTTGGAAATACACGCAAACTTCGCGGAGATATTATCGTTTGATGTTTCGGGTTTGAACCGTAACTGGCGCGACCCTTGAACCTAATTTAAATCGAATGTGTCGTTGTACGACATACATAAAACGCATCAACGCGCGTACTACATAAAACGTATCAAACAGCACGTACTCTAGATAGTTGTTTTGTTTATATATAGCTTGTGTTCTGACCCGTGATTTGTAGCGCGCGCCGATCATGCGCACACGAGCGCACAGAAAAATTCATGACAACTGTGTTATAGACCATTTCATCAAGAAATGTTGTGAAAAAACTGCTTTGAAATACATGCAAAATTTCGCGAGATTTTAGCGATTATGTGTTTTTGGGTTTGTAATCCCGTAACTGGCGCTAACCTATTGACACTTAAATCATGTAATAACGTAAATGACTTTGTCTGAGTGGATAGCTTGCATCTTTGTACAAACTAGTATAGCACAATTTGATGATGATGACTGAAATAGTTTTTGAAAAAGACGGACGAATAGCCGAGGCGAGAACGCCGGACGGACGGACACCGGACGGACGACCCGGACGGACGGACGGACGGACCGTGACGGCACCCAGACAAAAACAATAGCTCCCCGAACCTTCGCTCGGGACTAACAACAAAATCATCGTAATATTGTATTTAATATTTTAGAGCGGACATTTATCAAATAGAGATCCCGATACGCTGCCACATTTTGGATTAATACTTTATTTCTGTCTCTGATAAACATGCCCTTTCATTACAAAAAGAGAAACGAAACAAGCACCATTGATAACAAAGAATTGACAGGAAAGAAATAACAAGCACAGTTAAGTAACCCCGGAACAAGGGCATAATTTTACTAAACGAGAAATAATGTATAATGAAACCGGAGAATCTACATAACTATTCCTGCAAAATGTTAACGTCTACAAGGTTCCATAAAAATATGGAAAGCCGCTATCATATTTTAACAATAAAGTATCTAAAAGCCAACAAATTATTAAGATGTTACTTCAATCATTAAATTATCATTTGTCAAACATAGCAGACCAAGTGATAATCAAAAGCAGGTCAGAAGAAACAACCTTTCTGTTTTGGCAACATTTATAAAAGTCTAAAGATATAAAATGTCCTTTCCACATTTGACCCAGTGACCGTGGTAGTATGTCAGTAAAGTATCGCTCTTAAAGCCCTCAGGTACTCGTGATTTGATGGCTAGATTCAAAATACTTGTTTTTTAAATGTGCAAGCCCTACTATTATAGACTCTCTACATATCTCTACAATCTGTGCATATACAAACCAGTCTTTCCCCCTAAAATTCAAGAAGCTAAAGTCATCCCTCTACATAATCTGGCGATACTTTCAAATCCCATCAAACTAACAGCCTATTTCCTATCCTATCATTTGTCCAAACCCTTAGAAAAACATATTAAAAAGCTCTTTATATCATACCTTACCAAGAACAGTTTTTTTTTTGCTCCTGAAGATCAATCTGGTTTCCGTGAAAATCATTCTTGTAATAAGCACTTTTTATACGCTCATGGACAGTCTTTTAGACAGCATAAATAACAGAAATTTACTGGAGTTCTTTTCATAGATTTTGGAAAAGGCATTTGATGTAATTAACCACACCAGTTTTATGCGCAAAATTAAAACTCTATCTCTGATCTCCTTATTAATAAGTTGAGGCCATCATTTCTTTCAAATCGAAACACTAGTACATGGTAAAGGACAACAAAAACATCAACATCTCTCCTGTCAGTCATGGTGTTCACAGGTTCTGTTTAGGTACTATTCTATTTTCTATCTAGTTAATGACTTGCGATGGCCATATTTTTGCACAGTGAAATGTTTGCGGATGAGACATCCTTACCGATAGTGATTTTGACCCATTGACGGTATCAGTTACACTACAAGATATATTAGTGAAAGTCATCACCTTGGACACATCTCTCACTGTCATTAATGCAGTCAAAACCAATGGTATGTATATATGGCGCACGGTAAAAAAGAAAACAAAAAATGAAATCTCCTTTTCACCACGATTCAAGAAACAAAAGATCGAGAATCGATTCACTACAAATGCTAGGCTTAATATTGTAAGGTCTAACTTGGACTGAACATACAACATCTCTTGGAAAAATATTTCCAAGAATTATTTCAACTAGTAAATAAACTTCTTAGATACTCATTCGCGTAGTTATTTTTTAGTGGGCATATTCTTCAATAATTGACTATGCATCAGTATATGGGACAACTGTAGTGGATACCAATTTGAAACAATCATCGTATGTATAAAAAGCTGTCAAATTGATTTTGTTAAATCTAGCTCACTGACTATCAAAGAGTATAAGAACTAACCTTATTAACTTTTCATGACAGACTGTTGTTAATAAAGCACTACTTATGCACAATAGCATACCGTAATGCTCCGAAAAACTTATAGATTCATTCAAAGTCAATCCTCCAGACTAACATTTGTTTATCTTTCCTAGACCTAGAAATACCTCTACAAATTAGCTTCCTATACTCTGAGTGGAACCTGTGGAAACAGCCCTTGCCTGCTACCTAAAGAAAATAAAAACAGGAAATAATTTTACGACAATACTCAACTGCATCTTTCGATAGTCAAGCAGTTAAATATGTATGGTTCTCCTAAATTTGGGTTTAATGTCTCCTAGCCCATCCCCGCCCATAGAATAAAACAATAGTGTGTGAGTGTAGGAGACTGTGTTAATATATCTGTGGCACTTTTTTTCATTTGTATGTGGCAACCTATGTTGTATTGTTTGCTATGTCATGTGCTTTCTGTTAGTTGCTGTAATATTTATATTTCTCCTTTTTCTTCTGTAATATTTATGTTTCTTCTTCTTCTTCTTCTTCTCTCGCTCTCGCCTCTCTCTCTCTCTCTCTCGCTCCCACCCCCTCTCTCTCTCTCTCTCTCTCCCTCTCTCCCTCTCTCTCTTCTCTCTCTCTCTCTCTCTCTTATTTCTATGTTCTTAACCAGTATAATTTATGTTTCGTGTATGTATGTTTTGGTTTATGCGTTTGTTTATAGATGGCTTGATGGAAAAAAAAACCATGTATATTTTGCTTATTCAGTATCCATATCTTAATAAAATGTTGACTTCACTTGACTTGACTTGACACACATAGACGAACCCCACCCATCCCATCCGCCACACACTGGCATTCTCTCTCTCAGACATAGTCAGGACCACACTGTGCGCGCGAGTGCCACACACACGCGCGCCGCCACACCCACACACAAACACACACACGCCCCCCCCCCCTCACCACACACACACCCACACCCACTTCACACACACACCACACACACTACACACACCACACACACCACACACACATATATGCGCACGCACGCACACACACACGCACCCCCCCACCCCCCCACCCCACCCCCACACACCACTTCACACACACACACACACACTACAAAAACACACACACACACACACACCATACACACACACACCACACCCACACACGACACACACACACACACTTCACAAACTGTACCAATAACCCACCCATCCAACACACACATACAAACAGCACACACACACTCACACACTCACACCGACACACACACACCACACAAACCCACACACACCACACACCACACACACCCACACACAAAATCCTCCCCCCCCCCTACACGACCGACAAGTTTACAGCTTCAACTGCGCAAACAATCACACGCATGCATGGTTGTAACACGATTATTCAGCTGTATTTAGATAAAAGTTTTGAAATCGCCTGCAGGACACTAATTCTCTCTACACTTGAACATTTTTTTTCACTATTTCCCCCATGGGCGACACAATGTTAGGCCACTCACTATATGGTCATCAATAAGACGTGGACATTTTTTCACTATTTAGCCATCCCATAAACGGCAACACAGCGTGATAACCACTCATAATAGTCTCAATACACGCTAATATTTTTTACTCTTTCCCCATGGGGCGACACAGTGATAGCCAGTCATGAGATCACTTGCATAATTATATAACACTGCGGTTCCATGAGGAAAATGTGAAAAATGTTTTACGTGAATCAGAGGCTTCAAAGCGCACAGACGTTTGTGTTTCGTCCGTCTGCTTCTTACCTCCGCCACGAAGGATATCAGTTTGTGTGTTTCGTCCGTCTGCTTCTTACCTCCGCCACGGAGGATATCAGTTTGTATGTTTCGTCCGTCTGCTTCTTACCTCCGCCACGGAGGATATCAGTTTGTGTTTCGTCCGTCTGCTTCTTACCTCCGCCACGGAGGATATCAGTTTGTGTTTCGTCCGTCTGCTTCTTACCCCCGCCACGGAGGATATCAGTTTGTGTTTCGTTCGTCTGCTTCTTACCTCCGCCACGGAGGATATCAGTTTGTGTTTCGTTCGTCTGCTTCTTACCTCCGCCACGGAGGATATCAGTTTGTGTTTCGTTCGTCTGCTTCTTACCTCCGCCACGGAGGATATCAGTTTGTGTTTCGTTCGTCTGCTTCTTACCTCCGCCACGGAGGATATCAGTTTGTGTTTCGTTCGTCTGCTTCTTACCTCCGCCACGGAGGATATCAGTTTGTGTTTCGTTCGTCTGCTTCTTACCTCCGCCACGGAGGATATCAGTTTGTGTTTCGTTCGTCTGCTTCTTACCTCCGCCACGGAGGATATCAGTTTGTGTTTCGTCCGTCTGCTTCTTACCTCCGCCACGGAGGATATCAGTTTGTGTTTCGTTCCGTCTGCTTCTTACCCCCGCCACGGAGGATATCAGTTTGTGTTTCGTCCGTCTGCTTCTTACCTCCGCCACGGAGGATATCAGTTT
>CM065681.1:62732157-62734657 GCA_017654935.2 Phymorhynchus buccinoides | reverse complement strand
ACACGTAGAATGCCATACGCCCCCCCCATCCCTTAACCAAAGAAAAACTCCACTAAATATAGGTCCAGCGTGAACTCCCAGCTTTATAAACAATTTGTTGTTTTTCGAATAGTATAAAGGCCATATTATCATAATAGAGGGATAGACATCGTAAAACGAAAGTTCCCTTCGATACTGATGACTTTGCTGACCTTGACCTTGATTTTTTTAACCTTGAAAATGACCTTCTGAACTACTTAACTTATAATACACGCAAGGTTTGTTTGTGTTTTGTAGCATATATATGTCACAAAATAGAGGGATAGACATCGTAAAAGGAAAGTTCCCTTCGATACTGATGACTTTGCTGCCCTTGACCTTGATTTTTTTACCTTGAAAATGAAGGTCAAGGTCCAGGGCGTAGGCCTCAGAGGTGTAAATGTGGTGTTTTAGTCATATCTTTCTCATTTATGCAGTTACAGGCTTCACATTTGACAGATTGGTAGACTGAGTCACAATCATGTGTAGTGCGAAGTATTATTGGCATTCATGACCTTGACCTTGAATGTTTTTATTCTTTTGTTTTTTGTGTGCTGTGGCTATAGTCTAAACACCTTTTGGTCGTACACCCACATAACCTTATATATTCTTGGTCAGAACGACGTAATTCTTAACTAGTTGGTTTTCATGATAGAATGCCACTTAAGCAGTTAACTGACCGGATGCGGAAATTGATGATATCAGTTAACTAGTTAACTGGAATAAGAAAGTCCACTTAACTACTTAACTGGTATATTAAAGCCAGTTAAGTAGTTAACTGGTATTCGATCATGTTTGAGCCCCATAAAGACACGGGTTATTGTGAACCGACTCTTTTGAGTAGCCTACTGTAGAAGAATCCAGGAATCTGGGATACTGATAACGATATTCTTCAGCAAAGTGGCATTCAGTGTGGTAACAAAAACGGTCATATTTTAACACTGTATTTCTGTTTGTGCGCATGCGCGCGCGCGCGTGCGCGTGTGTGTATGTGTATGTGTATGCGTGCGTGCGTGCTCCCGCGTGAACACTTTTTATTTTTTTCGTTCTATGCATAATTAGTTTGAATTAGGTTCAATACTCTCTCTCTCTCTCTCTCTCTCTCTCTCTCTCTCTCTCTCTCTCTCTCTCTCTCTCTCTCTCTCTCTCTCTCTCTCTCTCTCTCTCTCTCTCTCTCTCTCTGTGTCTGTCTCACTCTGTGTGTGTGTGTGTGTGTGTGTGTGTGTGTGTGTGTGTGTGTGTGTGTGTGTTTGCTCGCGTGTATGTATGTGTGTGCGTGAGTGTATGCGACGGTACGTGCGTGCATGCGCGTGGCAAAAAAGAGTTTGAACCATCATTGAGAACAAGGCACATTTTTGCTTAGCGTGTGGTAGGGGAAGACGGGGTAAAAAAACAAACCATGGGCGGGTAAGAAGCCCATGCCAATTATCGCATGAAATAAAGAAAATTTCAGTTAGTGAAGTGGGAAAAAGGAATGAAGTGGACACGCCGAACAAAAGCACCAAGTGTCTAAAAGTGTTCGTTAGGGTCTAAAGAAGGGATACACAAAGTTTGGTACTTTTGTCCGGCGTGTCCACATCCAAGCTGTTTTTGCCCGTTACCAACTGCACTAAGTCACATGTGCCCATGAGACGAATGCTAAACATTAACGCTCGTCTCATGGGCAAAACGTGACTGAAAGTTTTTTAAATTTCATGAGATAATTGGCATGGGCTTCTTACCCGCCCGTGGGCGTTTTACCCCGTCTTCCCCTAGGTGCTTCAACTGCGAAGATACGACCCGCCCGTGACCTTTAATCATACTCGTTCCTTGAGACTGTAGCGGTTCCTGGAGCCGAGAAATCCATTTCTGTGGTCTGTGGTTAATACTACTAATCGAAGTAAAGCAGAAGAAAAAAACGTCAGAGAGAGAGAGAGAGAGAGAATACGAATACGAATACGAATACGAATGTTTTATTGAGGGTAAAAAGGATAAGCTACAATAGCTTCTTTACACCTTGCCCTCTCACTCACACATTCATACCATGCATCAAGCAAAGAAAATTTGACATAAAACAATCAAGTCAAGAAAATGGAACAAAAATTGGCACATGAAATAATTGAAAAAGAAATCAAAAATGGGATTTAAAGCAAACATGGATAATACTTAACAATGGTGAACTTGAATTGGTAGTTTAAATTGAGTACGAAAAAAGGGAAACCATTTTGAGACAATGACAATTTTTCAGAATAAACCTAATTTTAAGGAGAAAAACACACACAAAAAACAAAAAAACATATGATAACATGGGAATATGAGAGAGAGACAGAGAGAGAGAGAGAGAGAGAGAGAGAGAGAGAGAGAGAGAGAGAGAGAGAGAGAGAGAGAGAGAGAGAGAGAGAGATTTATAAGAATCTAGACATAGCTGATGGCATTAGTAACGTTTGAAGTAAAACTCATTACTAATAAACAAGATTGTCTATTAGGAGCTTGAGAGAGAGAG
>CM065681.1:62704657-62719657 GCA_017654935.2 Phymorhynchus buccinoides | reverse complement strand
TCTTTAGTTGGTGATTGTTTTAAGCACTTATGTGAAAATGGCCAATGTTACCAGCATTTCTAGACGGTTATCGACACCGGGTTTTAAAATTGGTTATTTAAATGCATGTCATCTTTTAAACAAAATGTCTGATGTTTTTCTGTCTTGTCAAATTCTAATACTTGTTTTCATTGTTTCGCCTTTGCTGAGTCTAGGTTAACTGATGTTGTGTCTGACAATCTAATTTCTGTATCAGGGTACAATGTTATTCGAAAGGATGCTTCAAGTAAGCTACACACAGGGATGGTTGCATACATCCACCAGTCAGTGAACTATAGACAGGTGCATGACTTCGATAAGTACAACATAGAAGGTATCTGGATTGAAATTCGCTTAATTAGAGGGCCACACACCAATTATTGTGGGATTTATATATAGAAATCCCGATGAACGAGTGGAGTGGTTTAACCGATTTTCATCTATGATGGACAATGTTTCCTTATCCTATATCGATATCATAATGCTAGGTGATTTGAATATTGATCTTCTTAAAATCCATTATAACTGGAAACGTCTCTATGAATCTTACAATATGTCTCAATTACTTAATAATCCCACAAGAATAACACTACAGACCCAAACACTCATTGACCATATATACGTCTACCAATCCTGGTCACATAGTTGAAACGTCTGTTCCGGTCTTCGGGTTAAGCGATCACTTCCCAATATGCTTAACGTGGTCATAAAAGGCATCAGAATCCCCAAATGTGCATCATTTCGTAGCTATAAATCCTTTAACCCTGAGCATTTCTTATACGATTTATGTATGACCGACTTTTCATTTTCCATTGTTTTTCAGTACACTGACCCCAATAAAGCCCTTGAGAAGTGGTATAATACCTTCATCCAAATATATGATAAACATGCCCCTTTTATAACCAAACGTGTTAAGCCTGAAGGTAAACCCCCATGGCATAAGTGCGGAAATAAAGACTCGTGAAAGCTTAGTACAAACAACTAGTAAAGATGTAGCTTTTAATAAGCAGCGAAACAAAACAACAAGCATGAAGCGAGTTGCAAAGAGAAAGTATTTGGGCGATTTTATTCAATTTAAAAAGAAAAAGACTCTAAATCTCTTGGGAAAGCAATGGGAGACTTAGTGGGATTTTTTTCACGTCAGGTGGCGTGACACTCGAGAGGGGCTTATCACGTTTATATTCTTAGTTGGGCGTAGTGAGAGAGAGAGAGGGTTGGACTCCTCTATCTCTCGCTCTCTCTTTATCCCCAACTAAAAATATAGAGGGGATTACCCCCCCCACTCGAGTGTCACTAAGTCTCCCATTAATCAATTATCCTGTAAATCTTCAACACATAGTGCGCCCTTGTCAAACGATCTATTTGTAGAAGTTCTCAACAATCATTTGCTGTAGCATAGCTAATGATAAAACGATACTAAACGACCGAACTAGCTCTAACGATCTGTTGTTACTGAAGGAGTACTGTGACTCCAAACAAATAGGTCCTAAACTCAGTTTCCAGTTTATGGCTGTACACGAGGTATGCCAAGAATTAATTCAACCCAAGCATTCTAAATGTTGCGGATTAAATAACATTGATAATCATATCTTAAAGTTATCTGCACCTATTATCACTCACTACTGTCTTACCTATATTTATAACCCTTGTATTGAAAAAATGCTGTTATCCCCAATTATTTAAAGATGCCAAGGTGATACCACTATATAAATCTGGTGACCCCCAAGATCCGTCAAACTACCGACCTATCTCTATCTTGTCTAACCTCTCCAAACCTCTAGAAAAACACTTAAAACGTAATCTTCAGACATACTTTACTACACATGATCTTTTCTATTGTAACCAAAGTGGCTTTAGAGAACATCATTGTTGCCAAACAGTACTCACTAATCTAATCGTACAGTGGCATTCCAATATTAACAATGGCCTTCTCACCGGTGCCATTTTCGTCGACTTTGCTAAGGCCTTTTATGTTATTGACCATGGCCTTCTATTAAAATAAAACTTTCATTGTATGGCTTAACCCAAGATTCTATCGCCCTCGTTTCGTCCTTTCTATCTGACAGACGACAAAACCGTCTCCAAAGATACTATTACATCTTCAGAGTAAAATAAGGAATGACGGCTGTACCTTGTCAAGTTTAGCAAATATAAGGGTAGAAACAGGTATTCTGAGGAGGGGAGACACAACGCTTCGATTCATAGAATCTTCATTGGGTGTGGTGATGGCAGGTGTGATGGCTGTATTTGTAGTCACAGGTGAGCGCAGTTCAGTTCATTGAAGTAGCAATGGGAGAGTGGGCAGTGGTGGGGTACAAGAAAAAGGTGAATATAGTTCAGTAGACAGTGGGGTAGAAAATTTGCTAAGTGAGTGGCTATTGGAGATGTAGAGGGGAGGGTTATACTTATAGAGGGTTGTAGGAAAAGGGGAAGGCTGTTTGGCAGAAGTGTATCATTCCCTGACATTGAGTCCAGAAGGTTGTCTCTTTCTCTTTAGTTTTCAGAGCTTCATGTCTGTGAACATTATGTTGCTCGTTCCAGAGACTGTTGTATGAGGGATGGTGGATGTCCCCTTGCCGTGAAAAATGTGACCATGGATGCTGTTTCTTTTGCAAAATCCTCTTCGTTGTTGCACAGTCGGCGGAGTCTTAACAATTGGGAGTATGGGGATACTTTCTTTTGTGGCTGGAGGGTGGCTTGATGAGAAAAGCAGGTAGGAGTGTGAGTCGGTCGACTTGTAGTGGATGCTAGTGTGGATGGATCTTGAGTTGTCCTGAATGCTGATGCTGATGTCAAGGAAGGAAAGAGATGATGTTGAAACTTCACGTGTGAACTGGATGGATGGATGGATGTTGTTGACGAACTGGATGAAGTCCAGTTGTTTGTGTTTCGGAGGGGTGGAGATTACAAAACAGTCATCAATAAACGTTTTGAAGATGTCTGGTAGCTGTCCTGGGTACTGAGAGAATATTTGTTCCTCCAAATACCCCATGAACAGACAGGCGTATGACAGGCCCATTCTTGTTCCCACAGCAACCCCCTTGGTTTGTTGGCATGCGCTCTCTCCAAATGCAAAGGAATTGATGGTTAAAGTTCTGTCAGGCGCAAGATAGTGGTCGAATCGATGTTGTAGGAGTTTTTAGCTATGAAGTGTTTAATGGCTTGAAGGCCATCTTTGTGACGGATGTTCGTATATAAAGATGTTGCATCCATGGTGAGGAGGAGGCGGTTTTCGCTGTCATGTGGGAAGGTGTAGTCTCCCAGGAGTTGCAGGGCGTGGTTGGTATCTTTTACATATGTGGAGAGGTCTTGGACGAGAGGTTAGAATAATATGTCAAGAGACTGTGAAATTTGTGTTTTCCATGCCTATATGTTCAACCTGACATTGATTATGCATCAGCATGTTGGGATTCAGCTAGTAAAAACATACTAAAACATGTTGAAAGATTATATAAACGCTCTCTTAAACTCATACTCCGCTTAAATCGTCATCCCTAGAAACCAATGACTATAAAGAACTTAACATTCTACCATTTGATTTGAAATGTCTACTAAACAAAGGTACCCTTATGTACAAGATCATATATAAGTTAGTACCAAAATATATTATTACTAAATTCAAAGTCCATGCAATTCGAAGCAAAACCAAATTAATAATGCCCCGCCCCAGAACAGATCTATATAAAGCATTCCTTACATACTCAGGTGGTAAACTGTATGACGACATCCCTGATAATTTCAAAAAATAAAACTAGCGTATCTTCCTTTCCCAAATCTTATCACAAGTACATAATGGACAATCTTGTCCATCAGTTATGTTAATGAGTTTAATACAAATATCAACTTGCCAAGATTCTTGTACATTTTTTGTCTCTCTGTATATCTGCTTAATGTTCCAATTTTATTCTCTGTCTATTATTTCATGTGCCAATTTTTGTTTCATGTTCTTGACTTCATTGCTTTATGTCAATGTTCCGTTCCCTGATCCATGTTGTGTGTGAGTGAGAGGGCCAGGTGCAGCTGTTGTAGCTTATCCTTTTTACCCTAAAAAAACATTCGTATTTCGTATTTCTCTCTGTCTGAGAAAGGCAATGCGGAAAAGGCGACTGATGGGACAACAGAACACACGACCATGTTTTGTAGGCCTAACTGCCGTCATGGCAAAACTTAAGTGTCCAAAGCGGATCCTCCAAAGCAGAGATTCTTAGCAAGGGAGAGTTCTATTCTCTGAACACTGCTATGCTCCAGCGTACCTTTACAATCCACACTGGTCTGTCAACGTGCTTGAAACTTTTCACACCTGATAATGACAAAATCAGCACTCGAAGAAAACAACCTTAATCCATCACCTGCTCTTCCCCTTTACCGCCTCCGGAGAGGGGAAAGGGGAAGAGCAGGTGATGGATTAAGGTTGTTTTCTTCGAGTGCTGATTTTGTCATTATCAGGTGTGAAAAGTTTCAAGCACGTTGACAGACCAGTGTGGATTGTAAAGGTACGCTGGAGCATAGCAGTGTTCAGAGAATAGAACTCTCCCTTGCTAAGAATCTCTGCTTTGGAGGATCCGCTTTGGACACATGACGGCAGTTAGGCCTACAAAAAGTGTGTTCTTTGCCATGACGGCAGTTAGGCCTACAAAACATGGTCGTGTGTTCTGTTGTCCCATCAGTCGCCTTTTCCGCATTGGCCTTTCTCAGAGAGAGAAATACGAAATACGAATGTTTTATTGAAGGTAAAAAGGATAAGCTACAATAGCTTTTTTGCACCTTGCCCTCTCACTCACACTCTCACACCATGCATCAGGCAATGAAACATTTTCATAAAAACAATCAAGTCAAGAAAATAAATCAAATATTGGCACATTAAATAATTGACAGAGAATAAAATTGGGACATTAAGCAGATATACAGAGAGACATAAAAAATGCTACAAGAATCTTGGCATAAGTTGATATTTGTAGTAAAACTCATTAACATAACTGATGGACAAGATTGTCCATTATGTACTTGTGATAAGATTTGCGAAAGGAAGATACGCTAGTTTTATTTTTGAAATTATCAGGGATGTCGTTCCACAGTTTACCACCAGAGAATGTAAGTGATGAGTTATATAGATCTGTTCTGGGGCGGGGAATTATTAATTTGGTTTTTGCTTAGAATTGCATGGACTTTATATTTAGTAATAAGATATTTTGGTACTAGCTTATTTTATGATCTTGTACATAGGGTACCTTTGTTTAGTAGACATTTCAAATCATATGGTAGAATGTTGAGTTCCTTATAGTCTTGTTCAAGGGAGGACGATTTTAAGCGTATGAGTTTTGTTTTTTTTGTTTTTAGGGAGAGCGTTTATATATCTTTCACATGTTTTGAGTGTGTTTGTACTAGCTGAATCCACATGCTGTGCATAGTCAATGTTAGGTTGAACATGCATGGAAAACACAAATTTCACAGTCTCTTTCATATTATTCTACCTCTCGTCCAAGACCCTCTCCACATATGTAGAAAGATACCACCACGCCCTGCACTCTGGGAGACGACACTTCCACATGACAGCGAAAACCGCCTTCCTCCTCACCATGGATGCAACATCTTTATATACAACATCCCGTCACATAGATGCTTCAAGCCATTAAACACTTCATAGCTAAAAACTCCTACAACATCGATTCGACCCTATCTTGCGCTGACAAACTTTAACCATCAATTCCTTTGCATTTGGAGAGAGCGCATGCCAACAACGAAATGGGGTTCCTGTGGGAACAAGAATGGTCCGTCCATACGCCTTTGACCTGTTCATGGGTTTTGGGGAACATATCTCTGCGTACCCAGGCAGTACCAGACATCTTCAAGAACGTTATTGATGACTGTTTTTGTAATCTCCCCCCTCCGACGACAAACAACTGGACTTCATCCAGTTCGTCAACAACATCCATCCATCCATCCAGTTTCACACGTGAAGTTTCAACATCATCTCTTTCCTTCCTGACATCAGCATCAGCATTCCGGACAATCAAGATCTCACCTAGCATCCCTACAAGTCGACCGACTCACACTCCTACTGCTTTTTCTCATCAAGCCACCCTCCATCCAAAAAGGAAAAGTATCCCCTACTCCCAATTGTTAAGACTCCGCCGACTGTGCAACAACGAAGAGGATTTTGCAAAGAAACAGCATCATGGTCTACATTTTTCACGGCAGGGGACAATCACCATCCCTCATACAACAGTCCTCTGAACGAGCAACATAATGTTCACAGACATGAAGCTCATGAAAACTAAAGAGAACGAGACAACCTTCTGGACTCAATGTCAGGGAATGAGACACTTCTGTCAAACATCCTCCCCTTTTCCTACAACCCTCTATAAGTATAACACCTCCCCTCTACATCTCCAATAGCCGACTCACTTAGCAAATTTTCTACACCTTGTCTACTGAACTATATTTCAATTTTTTCCACACTGACCACTCCCCATTGCCAATTCAATGAACTGACTGCGCTTACCTGTGACTACAAATACGCCATCACACCTGCCATCACCACACCCAATGAAGATTCTATGAATCGAAGCCCTTGTGGTCTCCTCTCTCGAATACCTGTTTCTACCCTTATATTTGTAACACCTGTGACAGGTACATCCGTCATTCCTTATTTTACTTGAAGATGTAATAGTATTTTTTGGAGACGGGTTGTCGTCTATCAGAGAGAAAGGACGGAACAAGGCGATTAGAATCTTGGGTTAAGCCATACAATGAGTTTTATTTTAATAGAAGGCCATGGTCAATAACAATAAAAGGCTTAGCAAAGTCGACGAAAATGGCACCGTGAGAAGGCATTGTTTAATATTGGAATGCCACTGTTTGATAGATTATGAGTCTGTTTGCAGGAATGGTTTTTTCTCTAAGCCACTTTGGTTACAATGGAAAAGATCATGTTGGTAAGTATTCTGCAGGTTAACGTTTTCAAGTGGCTTTTCTAGAGGTTTGGAGAGGTTAGACCAAGATGAGAGATGAGGTCGGTAGTTTGACGATTCTTGGGGTCACCAGATTGATATAGTGGTATCACTTTGGGCTCTTTAATAATGGGGATAACAGCATTTTTCAATACACGGTTTAAATATAGGTAAGAACAGTCAGTGAATAGGTGCGATAACTTTAAGCTATAGATTATCAATTGTTATTTAATCCGCAACATTTAGAATGCTTGGTTTGATTAATTCTTGGCATACTCGTGTCCAGCCATAAAGGAAGACTGATTTAGGACCCTAATTTGTTGGAGTCACAGTACTCCTTGAGTAACGACAGATCTTGAGCCCAGTTTTCGTCGCTATAGCCGTTTTATCAGCAGCTTTGCTACAGGGAAATGATTGTTGAGAACTTCTACAAAATAGATTCGTTTTGACTAAGGGTCGCACATGTGTTGAAGATTTAAGGTAATTGATTAATGGGAGACTTAGTGACACTCAGAGTGGGGCTAATCGCCTCTTATTCTTAGTTTGGGGATAAAGAAGAGCGAAGATAGAGGATCCAACCCTCTCTCTCTCTCATACGACACTAAGAATATAACGTGATAATCCCCGATCGAGTGTCACCCACCTGGCGGAAAAAATCCCACTAAGTCTCCATTGCTTTCCCCCGAGATTTGAGTCTTTTTAAATTGAATAAGATCGCCAAATACTTATCTACTTTGCAACTCGCTTTCATGCTTGTTGTTTTGTTTTCGCTGCTTATTAAAAGCTAATCTTTACTAGTTGTTTTTACTAAGGCTTTCACGAGTCTTTATTTTCCGCACTTATGCCATGGGGGTTTACCTTCAGGCTAACACGTTTGGGTTAAAAGGGGCATGTTTATCATATCTCGGAATGAAGGTATTATACCACTTCTCACAGGGCTTTTATTGGGGTCAGTGTACTGAAAGACGGATGGAAAAGTCGGTCATACATAAATCCTATAAGAATGCTCAGGGTTAAAGGATTCATAGCTACACATGATGCACTCTGGGATTATCATGCCTTTATGACCATAGTTAAACATATTGGTGATGATCGCTTAAACCCGAGACCGGAACAGACGTTTCACTATGTGATCAGGATGGTAGGGTATATATGGGTCAATGAGTGTTTGGGTCTGTAGTGGTTATTCTTGTAGGATTTTAACGTAATTGAGACATATTTATAAGATTCATAGGGACGTTTCCAGTTATCTTGGTTTTACGAAGATCATATTCAATCACCTAGCATTGTGATATCGATATAGGATAAAAAAAGGAACATTGTCCGATCAGCGATGAAAATCGTTCGTAAACCACTCCACTCGTTCATACGGGATTTCTATATTAAAATCACCACCATATTGTGTGTAGGACCCTCTACTTAAGCGAATTTCATTCCGATACCTTCTATTTTGTACTTATCGAAGTCAATGTACCTGTCTATAGTTCACTGACTGGTGGATATATTCAACCATACCTGTGTGTAGCTTGCTTGAAGCAGCCCTTCGAATAACATTGTACCTGATACAGAAATTAGATTGTCAGACCAACATCAGTTTACCTATACTCAGCAAAGGCGAACAATGAAACAGTATTAAAATGTGACCAGACTGAAAGCCATAAGACATTTTGCTTAAATGACCTGCACTTTAAATAACTCAATTTTAAAAACCCGGTGGTCGATAACCAGTTAGAAATTCTGGTAAACATTGGCCATTTTCACATAAGTGCTTAAAAATCACCAACTAAAAGAGAAAAGAAACAGCGCATGTATATCAATCTAAAAGAGGGGGGGGGGGGGTAATGAAGATTCAGGCTTTAGAAACAAAAAAGTGAACAACTTAAATAGACAAACGTATTCATGAAATCGACATGGTATGAAAGTTAAGTGTGGTCGCAATAAAAGGTATAGTTAGAAGATTCATAAACGAATAACACAGTAGTATGGCGAGAGAAATACGCCTATAGGCCTACAAGCTAGCAACGCATCCGGCAATGTTTCCTCCACGAATAAAGAATAAAAGACTAAAAAAGAGTAAATCCACTGACTAGCAACACAAGGGACAGCTCAAGACCCGTAGCACCGAGGTTATCCTATAGCAGCAGATAGCCCCGGTCCCTTCGCTATGCGAAGGCAGGCACGCGCAGTGGAGAAAATGGTTAACAGCCAATCAATCACTGCTTTGAGGCCCTAGCTGTCACGATTCACAGAATTAAAATAGTAGGGCTATACTGTTCCATTATCAGCAAAGACTCTAAAGGTAAGTTTTGACTACTCGTGGTCACAAATTACTTCAGGACTCTTACGGGGGGAGAGTTACCGGGAGCCGGAATGATAGAGTTTGCGTTAGTTTGGGTAGTTTAACCATTCACAATGCGGCTATCCAAAGTATAACTGACTCATGCAAAGATATCTCTCAGTTTGAAAAAAAGAGCTAGGGAACCTTGATGTGTCCACGTGTTAAATGACATAACCAGTGTTCTGTCCTCATACTCATATAGGGAAAAGGGACCGTATGTTCTCTTTTCTTTCAGTGCCTTTGATATCAGTAATTTTTTTAGGGCAGGCAGAGGTAATAGTATCCAAACACGAGTGTATATCAGTTCTATCACAGTAGAACAACGATAGTGATCGTGTTGAGTCATTGAAACATAAGGGAGAGACAGACAGACAGACCGAGAGAGGCACGCGAGACTATGAACGAACTAGCCATTCGCGGACCTGTGCTGTAATGTGTGTCGCGCGCGCGCGTTGTGTGTATGTTATAATCATCGTTTAATGGTGTTTCTGATTTGCTTTTCTTTTTTAATGTTCATGCTGCCTTGAGATTATAGGTGGGCGTGTTGACTAACGTTGGTTGATGGCGTCGTGAATGTTTGCTTTGTATGTGTTTTGCTTTACATGTATTCATGTAGGTATTTAGTATTTAGATGTTGTGTATACTGTATGTATGTACGAATCTGTCTACTATCTATCTTCTTTTTATCTATTCGGCCTATCTATGTATGTTGTGTATGCATTAGGATCTGTCATGTTTGTATTATGAATGTATGATAGATTCAGATATTTGTATGATATCTAATTTGTTGATGGCAATTTGTATGTTTGTATGTATGTGTAACTATATGTTTTTATATGATAAGTTGATGAAAATCGTTGTATGCGTGCATGATTTGTGTGTTGCGTGTGTGTGTGTGGGTGTGTGTGTGTGTGTGTTTGTGTGTGTGTGTGTGTATGCGTAGCGTGTGCGTGTGTGGTGTGTTGTGTGGTGGTGTTGTGGTGTGACCTAAGAATTGTATGTGCGCCACAAGTATTTTAAAATATCCATATTTCAGTTTTTTGTCTTATCCGTATACTATTTCTGTCTTTTATTGTGTGTTTGTGAGTTGTTTGATTGCTGTCAAAGAATTTCCTGTAACATGGACATACAAATATTGATTGAAATTGATTGATTGATTGATTAAAAGGCGATGTGTTTGTGTGTTTTCTTCGTTTTGTGTGATGGCGTTGTATATCTTCAAGGATGTAGGCTAAAAAAATATCATGGTTTGTGTGTGTGTGTGTTGTGTGTGTGTGGGTGTGCGTGTGTGGTGTGTGCGTGTGCGTGCGTGTCGCGTGTGTGTTGTGTAAGCCCGTAAATGCACTAACCTTGTTTGAGATAAAAAATATACTCGTTTGGCAAAAAACCCAAAAAAAACGCTGATTCAGGGTACGGTATCGACCACAGCACCGGTCGTTTTTCTCTTTATTGTCCTGCATAAATCTCAGGCCACCACGTCCACTCGTATAATTTGCGATAACTCACTCGATATCTTACTATTACAAAGCATAATAGCAACGCGTTGGCAGATTAATGCTCCGTTTTTTTTAAAAAAAAATTAAAGAAAGAAATAGCCGTTTTTGTAAATATTGAGACCTAGCTTTCTCTCTCGCTCTTCAGTGAAAGAACGCGCTGCTGAGTTAAGAAACCATTATAGGGGAAGACGGGTAAAGCCATGGGCGGGAAGAGCCCCCCGCCCAATTATCCCTCATGAAATAAAAAAAAGTTTCAGTCAATTGCCCAGATGAGACGAATGCTAGACGTTTATTAACGCTCGCTCATGGGCGAAATGAGACTGGGGGGGGGGGGGATTTTCTTCATTGCTGAGATATTGGGGTGGGCTTCTTACTCCGCCTGCGCTTTTTACCCCCGTCTCCCCTAAGCACACGCTTCTCGTTTTGGTGCCCTCCTTTGTTCCTCCGTCTAGAGTCTTCTTTTCTTTTGTTTTAACACTCAGCATCCTCATTTCCACCGCATTCCATTCCTTTCTCCGAGAAGATTTTCACCATAGCAGCAGCTCTCCATCCACCAGTCCTCTAGGCCTAAAGCGCCCACACCCTCAACACACACTCTAGCCTAAGCACGGCTCAATAGGCCTACACGCGTTTTATGTTTTGTCCCCCCTCTCCTCTCTCTCTCTCTTCAGCCCTCATCCATGCTTTTGCAGCATCGGAGGTCCCTCTTATCATCGATACTAGCAAGACACGAGCCAAGTATGTTAATATCACTGCCTAAAAAGAGATATTTTAAACCCTACCGCTGTTTTCTGCTTCTTAAAGGGAAAGTTAGTTAGTTAGTCTGTTATAGTCCCGTCACAGCTATAGTTATACTTCAGAATGTCACCACTAAAATCTACTAACCACGTATAGCAAAACACAAATCAAGAATCTTAACACGTACAAAACTAAAACAAAAAATGTTGTCAATTCATAACATGCACTTCCATTATTATGCCACTATAGCACATAAGTCCCACACGTGCTGAAACGTGAGCCCATGACGCTACTCTCATTTTATCGGATCTCGGTTAATTTATAAAACAACGTAAAAAAGATAACAAATACATACTAGTAAAGCTAAATACATACAAAGGGCTATTATACGCAACAGCACTGCAGAATGGACAACAGGTTCCCCTCAAATGCGTACTTCTCACGTGTGAATGCCAGTGTACACTATCATAAAAACTGGCATGTCATAATTGTAAAGGAAAAACGTGAAGGGTTTATAGAAAAAAATGCAGGAATGGACCAATAGGGCCAGAAAAAGTAGATGCAAGAAAGCAAAAAGAAAGAGGCAGAGTCCAAAGAGAGTTGATAGAGTAGGGGAAGCTGACTAGGCATAGAACTTCCAGAAGAAGGGGGACTATTTTTCTCTGAAAGGACCCCCCCGGTATCCCCACGGGGAGGGCATACACACATTAAGTCAGCCTAACGTTGCCGCCTCCCTCTACGGACGGTATAGCCTTGGGTTTCGGACCCGTGATTTGAGCGCGGCGCGATCATGCGCACACGAGCGCACAGAAAGCATTCATGACAACTGTGTTATAGACCATTCATCAAGAAATGTTGTGAAAAAAACTGCATTAAAATACATGCAAAACTTCGCGAGATAAATTATTAGCGATTATGTGTTCGTCGGGGTTTGAACCCCGTAACAGGCGCGACCTTGACCTTAATGTAAAACTAAATAACTCAGTGGATAGCTTGCATCTTGGCAAAAACTAGTATACCAAATTTGATAATGACAGACTGAATAGTTTTTGAGAAAAACGGACAAATAGCCGGAATAGACTGAGGCACGCCGGACGGACGGACACCGGACGGACGGACGGACCAGACAAAAACATAGCTCCGACCTTCGGCTCGGGGACTGAAAACAGTACAAATCCCGCATGGCCAATTTCTTCATTGCATCCTACAGCTAATAACTTCACACAGTGCTGGAAACGTTGAGCCCTCCTTCTTCTTCTTCTGCGTTCCAGTCATAGGGCATAATGGGTAAGGTATGTAATCCGGTTTTCAGTTTTCACTGGTTCTCCCCGCTGCAATGCAGCAACACATTCCAGATTTCCCCGAGCTCTACGGAGAAATTGGGAAGAATTTTGTGAAAGCAAAGGTGGGAAAAGGCAGAGTCCAAAGAGAGTGAAAGATTATTGAGCCTACAACCACCTAACTTCCAGGGTGGGGAATACTTCTACGAGAGACCCCCCCCGGTCTCCCCCACAGGGAGGTTCTTCCGGTTCAAACATGCGTTTTAACAACACACATAGTCAGCCATATACAAACAAACAAACAGCACCGAAAACAGTTATCCCGGCTCTTCTCTTCGCGCTTGGTGAAAAAAGGGGAAAGAAAACGCGTCAGCACTAAGCGGAAAAGAAAACCTACTTTTGATACTATCGTGGCATACATAGATGTGATTCGAAGTCCACGCATCAATCATGAGGCATTTCACAAGGGTCTAACGTTACGTTGCTCTCGCTCAAATCGGCAAAAACGGTCTAGAAATACTTTCGTTTGCCGGAGTCGCGTGACGTTTTGTTCTTGCCAAACACCAAGCAAGCGCGAACTATCCGAACTAGTAGGGGGTGAAACTTTCTTGTTGTTGATTGGTCCATTAAGTTTGGTTAAAATAATCTTGTTTGACCATCAGACAAGATCTTGTATATTCTTCCGCAATGTTGTTCTAAAGTGTTTCTTAGACCACGCTTTTGGCGTAACATTATGCGCACGGCGACCGTCATCTAGAAAACTCCACCATGCTTCAGTGCTATATTTTTCCGCTCAGTTCCAGGTCTGTACTTTTGCTATGACGATCGAACAGAGAGAGAGAGAGAGTAAGAGAGAGGGAGTAGGGGGAGAGAGAGAAGAGAGAGAGAGAGAGAGAGGAGAGGTTGGTTAGGAAAGAGGAGGAGAGAGAGAAGGGGAGGAGAGAGGAGAGAAGAGCGGAGAGGAGAGAGGAGATTAAGGTGAGTGAACAAGATAGGAGAGGAGAAGCAGAGGCAGAAGAGGAGATAGAGAGAGAGCGAGATTCAACGGTGAGAGAGAGAGAGGTAGAGCTCGAGCTAGAGAGAGAGAGAGAGAGACCGTCACTCATGGCTTTTCTTGAATTAACAGGTAACTATACCATCCCAAGGACAGCGTCGTCACTCCCTATGCCTATAAGCTGTTGCATAGCCAAGCATACTCCGGGGGCTGTGATCGTCTTACCTGTGGCATTTAGTATACGCAAAACAATACTGACAAGGCGATCGTTTAGGCTAATGGTTGTGTGCCAGAAAATCACTTGTTTCCATCCAGCAGCTTAGCTTGCCTGCAGCGTGGCTTTGTAACTAACTTAAAACGAACAGTAGACGTGATAATCTTACAATTGTGTTTGTACCGGTCTCCTGCTAGGGGGTGTCTGTGTGTTTTGTAATGACCTTGTGTGTATGATGTGTGTGTGTGTGTGTGTAGTGTGCGTGCTTTTGCGTGCGTGCGCGCGTGTGCGTTTTGTTTGTGCGTGTGGTGGGGGTGTTTGTGGTTTGTATGCCATGTGTATGGTGTATGCGTTTGTGTGGTGGGGTGGTGGTGTTTTGTTGTGTGGTATGTGTGGTGTGTGTGTGTTTGTGTATGTGCATAGTTTGTGGCGTTTGTGTTGTGCGTGGTGTGTGTGTGTGTTGTGTGTGTGTTGGGTGTGTGTATGTGTGTGTGTGTTGTGAGGAAATAAATAAAATCAGGACAGGGCAGGAAGGGGGGGGGGCGCTTTTTGCATGGAATGGGGATGAGGGGTCGAGGCACGGTGATGACACGTGTATGCAATCGTATAGGTCAAGTATTCTCTCTCTCTCTCTCTCTCTCTCTCCTCTCTTCTCTCTCTCTCTCATCCTCTCGTCTCTCTCTCTCTCCAAGTCCTCTCTCTCTGTGTTTGTGAGTGTTGGCGTGCGAAGGAGACACGGACAGACATGTCCTATACAGATAAGCTATCCCTAATAATAAGACAGCAAGCTCATAAAGTTGATTTTTTAAAAACCTTCTCCTTGTGAATTCCTCTCAATCTACCCAATTGCGTAGGACGTTTCCTCTAATCTCTTGCTTCTCGTGTCTCAGTCCTCTCCTCGTCGTCTTTCTCTCGCTGTCCCCTCAACTGTCCTCGTCTCCTCTCTCTATCTCTCTTCTCGTCTCTCCTCTC